>JAYKAV010002808.1:655714-799079 GCA_035582835.1 Phoebastria nigripes | reverse complement strand
GGCGGGCGGGGGCGCGGGCCCGGGCTGCCCGGGCTCAGCCGCGGTTCCCGCTCGCGGGGGCTTGCCCTGCCCGCGGGGACCGTCTCTCTCCCGTCCCACSCGGGACTTGGGAGGGCGTTACCGAGGGTTTCGGCCCCCCGGGGGCAGTGCCCGCGAGCCCCCTTCTTCCAAGGGCTGCTTTTGCTTTGCCTGGTTACGGCAGAGGAGCGAGGCAGAGGCGTTACGATCGCGCCCGGAGCGCGGGGCTTCGTCCCCTCGCCTTTGTTGTTGCAGCGCTGCAGATCTCTTTTGTCGTGAAGAGAGTATTCCTTTATGGGCAAAAGGGAAAAAAACCAGCTGTTAATTTCGTTATTCCCTTGTTGGATATACCCTTCTTCGTTCTTTCTTTCTCTGTATACTTATCAAAAGACTTTTTTTTTTTTTTTTTTGCTACAGTGTTGTTCACTGTAAAATTCACATTTGTAACTACATTATTTACAGATAGCAAAATTAATGTGAAGAACTGTGTTTACTCCAAAACTATTACAATATAGTTTCAGTAATTTCCCATACCAGTTTACAAAGCCTGAGAGAACTGCTGTATATGTTTTTCAGCAAGCCTGCAACGTCATTTGTGTAGCAGTTGGGTTATTTCTGATGTAGCGCTCATGAAACTGTTGCAGACAACTTGGAGACAATGGTTGCGGGGTTTTTTGTTTTTAAATAGGGGGCTGATGATTATATAGGGGAGAAAGGAGAGGGCTTCAGGGGGAGTACTTGCATGTAAAACTGAACAAAAACCAACTGCCTAATTAAAATCAGTGATATTGCAACGCATTTGAAGTGTTGACTTTATTAAATTGGGCTATGTCGGGGGATATACTCTAACCCATGGGTTTTCAAATGTTGTTTGTGTGTCATGGTTTTAGAAAAGGCAGCAGTGAGCCAGCGTGTCAAGGAGCGTGTCTGTAGCTACGTCACCTTTCACATAGTGGCGGCGGTGCCAGCGTCTATCTCCGTGCTGTACCCAGCTGCAGGAAAAATGTAGCAGATGAATAATTGATGAGGAACAAAGTGCTGCTTAAATAGGCAAAATGCCCCTCTCCCTGCATGGGAGAAACAGCGGGCTGGATTGCTGTCAGCATGCCCCYGGAGATAGCTTGAATAGCAACGGCTGTCCCACCTCCGCTGGCTGGAGTCATTTCGCACCTGTTCTCCCCATCACGCTGGGTCTCAGCGCTTGATCTCTCACTCCTTTGTCATCAAACGATGAAAGAGAGGATCATAAATCCTCGATTCCGTCTTAGGCTGGGGAGAGAAATGAAGTTTAGATTATAGATCCTTTTTGGTCCATCCTTTTCCAACCTGATTCAGTAAYGGTTTCATTGCTTAACAGTCCTCTCTCTGTCTCCACTCCTTAGGCTTATCACCCAGCTCATCTTTTTTATCCCCAGTTAGYCTTGCTCTCCTTTTCTGGGCTCATGAAGTCCAGTTCTTCACTTCTTCAAAGGCAGGCAGTGAGATAAATTTTAGTAACTCAGACAGCATCTTTGTTTAAGGAGGTGCTGACTTTAACAATAGGTATTAGTCTGCCATATATAAAACTAAGAATCAACTGAAGCAATGTACAAGGAGCGCAACAGATACCCAGCTGTAGTCGAACCTGTTGTGGAACAGAAAAGTACAAGTGACAGCAGGGACAGTTTTAGTATCTAARCATCTTGTAAGGGAGGAGCCAAGTACAATATTTGCATTCAAGACCTACCTGCTGCTGAAAAATTTACTTTACTTTACTTTTAGTGTTCTGTGCATTGAAATTACCTGTGAAATAGAGTGGGGTTAAATCAATCAAGAGTGTGACTTGCTGGCACAGCAGCATGTATTTTGTACCTCTTTTTATCAGTTTAACTCAATTTGTCCCAATCTTCTGAAACATCCTGGAGCTACCCATAAAGCGAGGTGGAACTCATGAGGCTGTATGCATAAAGAAAAGGGAGTTGTAGTGCTCCTTTCTCCATAGTAGGTATTGTAGTGTATGAATATGTCTGTAAGGCACATTGAAATGCACAAAGTTAAAGATCCATTCCTTCTCTGTGGAAGTGTCTGTTTTCATTGGGCTTTAGCTATTGTAAGCTTTATCAAACAGGTGTAAGTAAGGGCATAACTAATGTACTCTTTCTTTGCAATTCCTTCTTACAGCTCAACCTCCTGCCATCCTTTGGTTTTCTTTTTGACATCGATGGTGTACTGGTACGAGGAAAAACTCCAATTCCTGCTGCAAAAACAGCCTTTCAAAAGCTAGTTAATTCTCAGGGACAATTCTTGGTGCCTGTAGTATTTGTCACCAATGCAGGGAATTGCCTTCGCCAGAAAAAAGCTGATCAATTGTCTCATCTACTGGGAGTTCCAGTGAGTAGCTTAAATCCTATTTATTTAGTTATTTACTTACGGCGAATGTGTCAAATGTATTCTCTTCCATTAAATGCTGCTCAGTTAATCAGTTTTGTTTTTCCCTTAAGCCCCCTGAAATGCTTTGCTGGAGGTATTATAAAAGTAAAAAATGCTGTCCAAAGCTAATGGTACTTCCTTTGGTAAAGGTACTGATTTTTCCAATGGTAAAGCTAATGGTAATGGTATTTCTTTGCAACACTATTATTGTGGGAATAAATCTTGCCTTCTCCTTCTGAATAAAAAAATGTGTGTGCCAGTAACATGAAACTCTGCTCTAGCAAGCTGAATGTCTTCTGTGATAATGTGCAGGACAGGAGCTTCCTGCCTCTTTTTGATACAAGTGGTAAAACTTTATTCCCCCCTGATTTGTGGGCGCTGCAGGCAGTAGGACTTCTCCGTTGTTGGAGACTGTGTTTGAGCATTACTAAGGTAAAGCCATAAAGTTAGTTCTGCAGTGCCTTTTGTTTCAGTAAGGGCCAGCAGACAGGGGCATATCTGTATCAGTAGACTCCTGTGTGTCATGGGTAAAATGACATCTCAATTATTTTGGGGTTTTTTACATCTGTAAAGGTGGTAAGTAGCGATTCATAATAGCATCCTTCCAGGATAATAATTTTACTGTTTTTATAACTATTGAAGGAATGGGGATATGTAAACTAAAAGAAGAAGGTCTTTTGATACAATTAAATCAATGCTGCCGTCTAGCAAAGGGACCACAATTGGAACTAGGGCAGTTCTGATTCTTCTTCCCTGTTTGTTTTCT
This sequence comes from Phoebastria nigripes, assembly GCA_035582835.1. Taxonomy (NCBI): domain Eukaryota; kingdom Metazoa; phylum Chordata; class Aves; order Procellariiformes; family Diomedeidae; genus Phoebastria; species Phoebastria nigripes. Next base: position 795,886 of record JAYKAV010002808.1, on the reverse strand, counting down.
AAATGAATTTGGTGATTCTGTAAAACTAGGAGAGAAAACCTTGTGTTCATGTTGAGTAGGGTAATTCTGGCAGCTGAAAGGGGTTTTTCTGGCATATTATCAATACATCATCTGTGAAATTAGGAGAAAATGGTATGGTAGGGTTTTAGGTAGATATGTATGATTGTTTTGTAATTCACAGAATTTGTCACACCTGTTAATTAAATCTACATATAAATAACTTATCTGAAAAACAACAGACTCCTTTTGTTTTTAAATCCCAAACAGATTTCACAAGATCAAGTGATGATGTCACACAGCCCTCTGCGGATGTTCAAACGTTATCATGAAAAATGTGTTCTTGTATCTGGACAAGGACCACTTCTTGATATTGCTCAAGAGTATCTTTTAAAAAAAAAAAAAAACAAAAAAAAACAAAACAAAAAAAACCTTTCTGTTCCAAGTATGTTCCTTAATCAAGTTCAGAGGATCCTGTGGATCAAGTGAAGATCAAATATTTCAAYACTACAAATCCAGTAATAAGCAATGGTAGTTCTTACTATGGTGTCAAATTTATGCTTCGAAAGTGGTTGGTGTGTTCATAATTTGCTTCACTTTGTTCTCTGTGTTTTTAATGAGGAAGGAAAAAAGAGAAAGAATTATTTTTTTGACTCATATGTAAAAGACACTTTAGCACAAAGGGTTTGTGCGCTCTTGAGGATGAAAGCATGGCATTCTATCTATTGTTTATGACATCTGACTTTCAGCTCAGTGGCTCAAGATTTGCTTGTAAGCATGCGGCCAGGCCAGGTCACATTGTTTTTGTAACCAACATCTAGAGTAGAACTATACTTGAAAATATTTTGCCACTTCTGTACTAACTGCCAAAAAGAACTTGAATTTTGGTGATATAATGGTGGTATCAAAGCGTCAGACTGTAATTTAATGACCTTAACTTTTGCGTAATCTTCGCTCATGCTTCCAGTAACTCCCTTCTGCGCTTCTTCCTTTATTGGGATTTTAATTAAAGTTGGTGTAAATCATAAGTTGTAAAAAATGTATACGCAACTTTTAAGTATAAGCTTTATTTCAAATACAAAGATGAGAAAAAGTTGCTGAAGGAACATTCCAGTTAACTGTCAAAATTTGTTAGGCATGGCTAAGAGAAGAGTATATTACAAGACTGAATACAAAATATAAAAAAMCATATTTCTGTTAGATAGCATTTTCATACAGGATAATCTTCTTAAAATAACTTTACAAAAGGCCTGTGGTATTAATTCCAATACAAAATCAGGTGGCTTAGTTTGTATAAMTGATATATTTAAATAGCTCTTATTTTCATTTGCATTGTAAGAAGTTGTCTTAGTATGGAGAGTCGCATCACAGCTGCTTTTTACATAAATGAGCAGTTTTAGTTTGATTACCTCTTGTTAACTAAGTTTAAATTAATGGGATATAGCAGCATTTAAGAGCACTACTATGCAAATCAGGAGGTTATTTCTTCCCTCTTGGTCCTTTCCTTTTTTGATATGTTTCAGTATTTATCTTAACTACCTGTAGAGCATAATTAAACCTGATTGGTCAGTCCACCATTTTGCAAGAGACTGAGCTTTATGGTGTTTGTTTATCTAGCAATATGTTTGCAGCTATAAGGGCCTAAGGAAAGCCCGGTTTGTGGAGACAGTGTTTTTTCCTCAACTAGCTCATATTTCTTTCCTATAATGATTACACAAGATAAACTTCTTTTTGTGCTTATGTAAAGATGATCTTGGAGTCTTGCAGGGGTAGAGTGGCTTCTTGCTTTTCATCTCATATTTTGAGAAAGATTTATGTATCATTTCTGTCTTAAGATTTCAGACACACAGGTCTCCCGTTTATATGTAATGGGATGATCATCTTTTTATCTCACAGAAGAAAAAGTCAGTCTTTGATATGTTGCTTTCATTCCTAAATAATTTGCTTTACCAGATAAACTGCATATGTTAAAATGGAATTACCGATTTTTGAAGTCTTTTAATATAAGCAATTCTGTATCCTTAACTGGTATTTTCCCAGCCTTGGTTTCTGTCAACCTATTACCATTGAAACATTGCGGGAGAAACACCCTTTGCTAGATGTAGTTGACCATGACAGAAGACCTAACGTTCTGGTGAGTGAGTATTTTTGTTTTCAAATTCGTTGTTTGCTCATTAGATGACATTCTATAATAGGGGTCAATATTTAAACTACTGAGCTAACGCTGCTGTTCTTACATTGTCTTTTGACTTTGCTTTTCTGCTTCTTTATTTGTTTTATTACAGCATTTTCTAGAACAACTGTATAGACTTTTTTTCTATCAGTGGTAATTCTTTAACATCTTTGATTTTTGTAACTTACTGTTGTGGGAAAACTTATAATTTAGTACAGATACCTAATTCAAAATCTGTCTTGGAAAGCTTATTAGCTTCCTCAGGTGTGTGGAAGATAAAATAAGCTTTTTCCTTCAGTATAGGATTGTCTTGGTATTATTTCTAGGCTGTGAGGTTGCTTTGACTGTAAATTAATGCTTTGCAGGTAACTAATTTTCTCCAAAGGACTCCCTTTCTTGTTTATACCATTATTTAAATATATTTAAATATTAACAGTACGTACAGTATGGTTTCAACTGAATGGTGCAGAATTTCAAAAAGAAGTGAATACATACACAGTAAATACACATGTGCATTGTACATATTCAGGATCAGTATATAGAGTGGATTTTTCCCATCAAGAAATTCTTTGTGGCTCATAGAATCCATAACTTAGTTATATCACCTTTTACCTTGCTTCTCAACCATGCGGATGTAGAAGTTCAAGAAACTGTTAATGTATTTGTCACCATAGGGAGTAAATAATGGAGTGCAAACTCTTATTTGTTTAGCAAATATATTATGTGTTATACAATGTATTTTTCTTTCTTAGCAGTGTTAAAGAAATACATTTGAAAAACTATTTTTCAAATGTCTTGTTAATACTAGAGGCCTCTTACTCCTGTGGAAAAATAAACATCCATACATTCATACCCAAGTAAATAAAACAACTGAAGCTTTATAGCTTGCCAGAGGAAGTTAAACAGATGTAGGAGGCTAGCAACGTAGAACACACTAACTTGTCTGCTGTCCATTTGCCACGAGATTTCACTTCAGAATCGAAATACAAGTTTCTAAATAAACTGATGTCAGGTATMTACCAAAATAGAGAGTGCATTTCCTGTCAGTGTTGCAGAGGGCAACTGTGGGAGCTATACTTGAATTTATTCTGTTAAAAATAGTAGTAGATGTTTAATCTTGTAGAAAACTTTCACTTTTTTCTTATTGCAGTACCCCTCTGCTGTGGAGCTTCCCAAGATTGAGGGTCAGTTATCTTTATTTGACTTGCAACTATCCATTAATAGATGAAATATCTTTATTGTACTTCATAATTAGAATTCATTTTTAGATTGCTGGGCACTTCAGAAAGTTGGCTGAGACAATTCTGAAATTTCTTTGTTAATGACATCTGTCGTTAATTTGGAATGTATCACGTGTGATAAAGCTGTTTTTTAATGTGTGCAGTTTTCAGCCATGTGTTTTTGAAGTTTCAGAAGGTAGGTGAGGTCTGCTTTCCTTTTCATCTTCCTTTAAAAGGCTATTGTTGCCTTCCTGTCAAAAATGAGGAATGAATTGACATGTGTTCAGAAATAATCGATCTTGTTCTTACAGCAGTCAGGATGGTCACTTCAGAGTTGTAGTATGAGAAGCATCTTCTTTCAGCACACTGTATTCACTCTCATCTCATCTGAAGTACAGGAAAGTAGAAACTGGACTTCAGGATTTAAAAAAAGTCCATGTCAGATTATTGCTGGAGACCAGAAAAATGTCTAAAAACAACATTCAAATTTTGTTTTAAAATGAACAAAATAACATCTCTGATGGATTATTTAAATACTGTATGTAAACACAGAATTCACAAAGGTATCGAAGACTTAGAAATACAATTTAGAAGTTAATATTTTGTGGTGCTATGGAGAAACTTAGCCAATAAAAAAAAATCTTAAACCTGTAGATTTTGCAATGGGGTCTTGTTACTTCTGAGATTTTCTGTGCATGAATAGGTATGTAATATATTAAAACCCTAAGTTAAAGTTAATGTGACTATTTCATCAGTTCCTGGTTAAATCAAATTACTTGTTCAGTCTCTTTAGACCAAGTTTTAGTGTCAGAGATTTGGTGCCCTGTTAACTAATTCCATAACTCTGTTTTGTAATTCTTGTTCTCATAGCTGTTGTTTTGTTTGGGGAGCCAGTCAGATGGGAAACCAACCTTCAGTTGATAATAGATGTTTTGCTGACAAGTGGCTATCCTGGAAATCCCTATCACCGTAAAAATTACCCTCACATTCCTGTACTTGCTTGTAATATGGATCTGATGTGGGTCGCTGAAGCACAGTCTCCGAGGTAAGTGCAATTATAACAYGTGTGTATATTGTGATATATTTGGGGTTTCCTCATTTCTTCAGTAAAATTCAGAGTCAAGACTTGTATACAAAATGCTTGCTATAGCTTCACAGTAGGTCTCAGCTTTGAATACAATGTCTCTAAAGCAATGCACTTTCAGCAAATGCTGCTTTATTACTGTCTACACTATTGCATTCAGGAAATCAGTTACTCAAGATAAAAACTGCTTTTAAGCTCTAAACCTTGTTGTTTCCCCACTCCCAGAAGAGTGGGCAAAGATAGGTTTTTGCCTGAGGGCCTCAGAGTCTCAGTTCAAAGGAAAAAATGAAAAAAATTATCAAGGCCATTGTTTCATTTCATTAGGTCCTTCTTTGGTATTTCTCTTTTCCACCCTACTGTTTCTGGTAGGGTAAAGAATTGACCCTGCTAGTCGAAAGCAGTGAGTGTTTTTGAGCTGAGGATAATATAGTGAGCCCTTTAAGGAACAGAAGAAAAAACAAGTAGAACACGCAGAACAAGGCGGCATGATCTCCGATAGTGGTTTTGTTTGATTTTGTTTTCAATAGAAGGTAGTTCTTTAATAGTTTTGTTTCCCCTCCCTTCCCCCCAGTCTAAAATTTGAACATACACTGAAATAGAAATTGTTGTTATTGTGACTGGATTGCTGGCTTGATCTTGGGTCGAAGATCTTGTCAGATATCCTGACTTGGATGCAAAGACTAATTAGTTGGCGAAAGGCATATGTGTGATAGTTTCAGGCTAGAGTAAAGCAACCAATATATCTACAGTGAAAAAGATAGGTAGTTTCAGTTGTGTCCTTTGGGAAAGATCCAATATAAAGTTTGAGTTTGGCAGTATGACYAGTTTGCATCTGTCAGTGCTGTTACCTTCACTATCGGAATATAATGCCATGACTAAGTTGTTTTAAGCTGTTGCTAATAATTACTGGAAATAATTTTATGCTTATTTATTGGTATTTCATAATACAAAGCAACAAACAGAGTGGAGAGAGGGAATGAAGGGTTAATTCAGAATTCAGAAAAGCTAATTCTGTACCACATTTGAAAGTGCTACAGCTGCTTCCTTCTTTGTAGCTTTTTTCCTTAAAAAGACTATTTTGATTTCTAGGCCACTGGAGACTTAATTTCTTTATTAGCGCACCTCATATATCTCTGCAGGCTTCTGATGCTCATTATATTGGTGTGTTGGTTTTTTTTAGGCTGTAGGTACCTGGTTTGAGCAGCTATACTAATCTATGTGCATTAGAAGTTACCTAGCAGCTCTTCTTAAGTAGTACCTGTAATTTATTGTATATAGAATTGTTGCATAGCAACTTTTTATTCTTCTTAGGATGTTTTTGGTAATTCGATGTTCTCAAGTGATATGTACTAGTTCATCCCTAATTCCACGCCCTGACTTCAGTAATGAAGTAAAACTGCTTTTTTTCATCATGAGATTACATCTTCTCATTACTGATTTACTGGCACGGTTGATAACCCATCATCACTGTTTGCACCTTGATCAAAATAACTGAGTTATCAAAAGAATGCCGTAAAATTATAGTTTGTTCCTTGATCCTCCTTTGCATCTATTTCTTTAGAGAAACCCATGAAGTTTTTTTGTTTCCATATTACAAGTGGGTTTTGGTATACTCTTGTGTTTAAGGAGAGATCAATTTTCCTTCTGTCTGATTCTAACTTTCCTTTTCCGTTTCTCCTCTTTGTTAATTTAGCTGATTCTGTTAGGTCACTGCAGAGAGTARATCACAGGCTAGGCATTATTTCAAGAAGCATCTCTTTTGTAACTAGGATATCTACTTAAATGCAAGTAATGCTAACACAAACCATTGCTACATTTTAAAAATAGAGAAGTCTGTTGTGCTGTTGCAACAGCGTGTTTTTATTGTGGTGTTTATTGTTCAGCTAATCAGCACTTAATTTTCAGTGAAACAGCTGTGGAAATGTTGCATGCAAACTAGGGAAATTTGATAGTTACAGGATATGATTTATTCCTAAAAGATCATGAATTAAAAAAGCCTTGGTTTTTTATCTGTACTTAATATAATTTGATTTGTCTTTATATCTGTGTAGGTTTGGGCATGGAACATTCATGGTTTGTTTGGAAAACATTTACAAGAAGATCACTGGCAAAGATCTGAAATATGAGGCCTTAATGGGCAAACCTAGTAAACTGACCTACCAGTATGCAGAATACCTCATCAGGGCTCAGGCAGCAGAAAGGCAATGGAAGCAACCTATTCAAACTCTCTATGCTGTCGGGTAAGATATCATAAGTCTAACGAGTTCATCAGGAAATTACTTGCAACATAAGCAATGAAAAATACACAACTCTTACTACTGTGTTTCTCATACCGTTGGGACCACCTATTGTTCTTGGTGCTATGGTGTACTTCTTGTAATGCTTTTGAGCCTCACTGTTTCTAATCTTGAAAATTAATAATACTTTGCTCTTTCTATGTGTAATTTCTGTAGAAGCACAAGAAGTGGTTTATATGCAACTAAGATTTCTCTTTTTTTTTTTTTTTTTTTTTTTTTTTTTTTTTTTTTTTTTTGATTTTTTTTCTTTTTTTTTTTTTTTTTTTTTTTTATTTCTGTAATAGGCTGTGTAAATCTAACAAAAAGAATTTGCATGGGTGTTTTGTTTTGCTAGGTTTACTGGTATAACACCAACAAGCTTTGAGTAAGTGATGGTTATTAGGCAATGTAGAGCTAGAATTTATTTGTGAGGTAGTTAAGCTCGGTCATATGGTACTGTGCGTGCTGTCACATCATAGAATCCTTTTCATAGAAAGAGATAAAGCTGTATTGTATTAAAGTCTGTTCCAGAATCTCCAAGATGTTTGGAAATATAATAAGCTTATTCATGGACTGCTAATACCTATCCTTGACTTCCCCTCCCCCTGCCCTGGTCTGCAATTTCAATATGGAGAGYTACTCACTTTTATCATATGTCATGCTTAATGAAAATGGTGTAATAAAATAGCTATAGGATTGGATTTCTTCCTATCTGCATACTTCCACATAAAGTTATGTAAAGTATAAAGTAAACTGTTAAATCGAAACCATAAAAATGTCTTTCATACAATTGAAATTTGACAACTAAAATTGCAGTGCTGACTAAACTTTCTTCTTATGTTTCCAGAGATAATCTCATGACTGATGTCTATGGTGCTAACCTTTACAATCGCTATCTCGAAGAGAACTCCAGAAAAGGTTCAAAATCACGGATTCAGGCCAAAGTTGCTGGTGGCAGAGGATCTGCCACTCTTTCTCAGGATGATGAAATAGGCAACAGTTGGGAGACTGAATTAGCATCTGCAGCTGCTGCCCACTGTAGGTCTGTTCTTGTTTGTACTGGGGTTTACAACCCTCACACAGAGGTACCCTTGGATACCAGGGAGAGCATAACTGAAACGGTGTTCCATGGACACAGAGATTTTAGATTTGATCCTGGTTTAGTAGCACCAGATCATATTGTACCAGACGTTGATGCTGCTGTAGACCTGGTCTTCCAGCTGGAGAACTTTGCACCTAATTGAGATGACATGATTTCTTAAGGACTATACTCAGTGCTATGCTTTTATTCCTAAAAAACAAACTGTGCTTTAAAATCATGCCACAAACTGCTGCTTTCTAAAATTTTTAACTTTTAAATTAATGTAGTTAATACAATCTTATATTAAGTGTATTAATATACTTAGGTATATTAATAGGCTGACTTGTTAACACCATTTTTGGAACTCCAACTAAGCTGAATACAGTCATGTAAGGAAAACAGCTAATGTTGAGTGTCCTGTGTGGCATAATACCTGGCCTTTTTGTCTTTGCCTTTTTATCTGCACTTTTTTGAGGAATTTAGAATCTTAGAAAGCTTTAGCAATTATGTTTCAGGCATTTCTGTCAGTTGGACTTTTCCACTGAATGAGTGACTACTCTTTGGGCAAAAAGTGCCTAGTAATTTACTTGAAGCTTCATACCACTGTGGTAATTAAATGGCCTTTAGTGTAATGTATTTCATCTTGTGTCAATGTTATATGTTGTTTCATTCATGGATTTTATAGCTGTTCATTTAAAAAAAAAAAAAAAGTAATTTATTTTATGTTATTTTTGTAAAATACTTTTAAACGTTTTCAGTCAAAAGATGTCTTTGAAAATATTTTTGTGTTAATTTGTAACGACACAGTATATGGTGTACTTGTGACATAAGCTTGGAAAACATAAGCCAATTAAGTGTGTTTAAAAACAAAGTCAACTTACACACAAATATCACTTAACATCACCTTGGGGGCTAGTCAGGTTTTTATGGTTGTGGTTTTGTTTTGTTTTTTTTTTCCCAAATTAGAAATTGTACAAAGAAAAATCTGTGGGTCTTCAGTTTTCCCAAGTTCTTGCAGAATGCTAGCTTAAAAGCATTGATAGACAGATGGTGGCAAAAGTGAAATGATTTCCTGGCCAGCTTCTTCACTGCTGATTATTATCCTGAAATCAAAATCTGAAAACTCAGGTCACGAAGAGAACATTGCTGCTGTGAAGTCAGATTTTTTTTGTTGCGTTTTCTCCATTTGCAAACCACTGTAATCCCCTTCTCTACTATCAGGATTGCTGATTCATTCACTCATAATGTTTCATAAGTAGCTTGCAACATATCTTGCTGGATCCAGCTTAAGGACACTGCTCTAAACAGTGTATTTCCTGTTTCTTCACTGGGAAAGTATTACAGCAGCACATTCTCGCCTTTTTTAATTGGTACAATAAACAGATATGTACGTATTTCTTTAGCGCTTTTCTCTAATACGCCAATTATTTGCAAAAGTATGCCAAATCTTTCTAAGTAAAGATTGTAGTTTTGTAAAACGTCGGGGTGACTGAAGTTGCATTGTTTCAATACTGAAGCATGTTGCAGAGCCCTCTAACTATTACCGGAAGTGGTTTCAGGCTGTCAGTGAAGCAAGGAATAAAAATGTGAAAGTTGATGAAGAACAGAAAATGTTCAATTTGTTTCTTCTTTTTTTCCCCAGAATATGCATGAACACTTGAAAATGTTCATGAAGGAACTGTGTATATACTTTTTAAACTTCATCCCTCATGGAAACATTAACTTATAATGCATATGTAGAAAAAATACCGTTTGGCTGCTAATCAGGCTGCTACTGGCTTTTAACTGAAAGGAAGACAGGTTTTTAGTCTATATCCCTCTTAGACCATTAGGCTATGTCTGCGTTGCAGGGCTGTGAATGTTGCCTGATGAGTCTGCTTGAGCTCTTTAATGTGATTCTTCGTATGGATGTATGACCAAGTCCCAGTAGCGGGCTAGGGTGCCACTAGATTTGGAGCTGTATCAGCACAAAACAAAAAATAGGCAGTTGTTGCCACAGATGGTGGACAAAGATGATTAATATATATGGGTATTACTATAAAACACAAAAGAGAAATGTTAGTGTAGTAGACGCTTGTTGTGGTATACCAGTGAGCTAGGCAAATATTTTGCTGACGTATCATGAAAAATAAATTTTTAAGGAAGGATTTGAAGGAGTATAGTGAGTTACTGTTGAGGATGTTTACCTGGAGCTCTTGCCAAAGGTGAAGGACCTCACAGCGTCCACTTGCTAGATGCTCCCACAACTTCATTGCAGTGCTAAGCTAGGTACATGGGAATTAGATTGTGTATTCCCTAATTAGTACTGCAACCACACAGCATAGATCTAGTTCTAGAGCCTAAAAGCAAACTGCTTCCTCAGCGACACGTTCCAATGTTTATGTGCACTGAGCACTTAACACTGCAGTTAGAATTTTGAAATATTACTGGTGTTAGTGGTACAGCAAACTCCTTGCCAGAGGTCCTTACACTTCGCAAAATGAGTAGAAAAGCATGTGTGTTCCTCCTGCAGGGAGTCCCAGTCCAGTTTACACTTTTACTTAGATTTCTGGTGAAAATATTTGTGCCAAGATGCTACTAGCGTGTGACTCAGGCACACCTTCCATTCCACCTGTTTTACTGAATTAACAGTGAATTCCAGCAAAAGACTTGTCATCTTGATCTTTTTATTAACGTGACCCCTCAAAAAGCACACATTGTTCATTATATTATTGTTTAATGTCTTGCAAATGAAGATGCTACACTGAGAGCCTTCTAAGTCTTTGAATTTTGTGCCTCCTATTCACTCAGGAAGTGGTACAGATGAGAATTTTTTTGAAAAGAAGTGTCATAAAACATTGCATCAGTGTTACCACTGTGAGTTCTAACATTTCCTGCTATGGTACTTACAGTGGAATGTAGTGATTCTTCGTTAGTAACAAGCTAAGGTGTGGAAATCCTTAGAAGAAATCTCAATCTCTAGTACTGGAAAGGTGCTTTTTTCAGAGTTCTTAAGGAAAACTGAGTTTAGTGGAATGTTCTTTCTAATTATTCAGCTAAGACTGAGATGAATGAATATTATATTAGATAAGAAAATGTCTAAGACCCTGTCTTAACTTTTGTTCTCCTTTCCTTGAATGTCCTCTTACCTGGATTTTCACTTACTACTTTAATATGTTTTCAGCTTTGACATCTACCTCTTTGAAATAGACAGTATTTCCCACATGTTATGTTCAGTGTATTTCAGTCATAACATAGGTAAGCTACTGGATGTTACAATACTAATTTCAAGTTTAAAATGTACTGTTGAAACACCTAAGTGACCAGGATGTGCAGAAATAGATCACTGAAACCACTTTTAAAAAATACTTCTGAGGATCTTGCTGAAGTTTCTAAGTAGAACTTGCCCTTTGTTTGCATAGTTGTGTTTTTATTCCTGATACCTTTTGTTCTATTAAAAAAAACACCTCAAAAACAACCTTTCAAAAATATATCCTGTACTTATTTTTGCTGATACAAAACTGACAATATTTTAAACTCCAGTCATGTATTGTCTTCAGTATCACGTTTTTCTTTAGAAGCATTTTTCAGTTAGAGGAATGTATGAGACCCATATTTTAAGAAAAGCAAATTTACAGATATCTCCTCTTTAATATAAAAAAAATACTTGCATTTAAAATTAAACCTATCATGTCAAAACTTGAATACTCTTAAATGTAAGGAAAGGAGTAATTATTTTGTAGTAGATCGTACATTTATAAAATCAGTCCACTACCTCTATTGATATTACTTGTTATGGAATAATCTTTTCAAATTGCAGATTTTTTTAGTAAAAGATCATATCCAGGCAGCTTGTCTTAAAGATGTGAGTAATTCACAATAATCTGTTGCAACGTTTTGTAGTAGTTTACTTCTTTCCACAAACGGCTCAATAATATTTTTTTCTGGGACAGCCCTCCTTATGTTGCCATGTCTGGCGTTCTTCAGCAACACAAATGTGATGATATGCTGTGATGTGGTGTAATCGAATCATATCTAGAAAAATTAAACTTCAAAATATTTCAGCAATAGTAGGAGATGAAACGCAGCCTCTGCAATGATGTGGGATTGGCAGACAACTATTGGTAAGAATATTGAAAAAGGTCCTCTAAAGTGAATGTTTTCACTAAGCTTGAAAGATATTCTCGCTGGCTGTTGGTGTAGTATTTAAACCCGGTGTACAATCTTTAGACCTCTGTTGTAGTGCATTCGGCTTCATCCAGCGGGAATCCAGCTGATGTGCTTGGTGACTGCTCTGCGGAGCAGGTGGAGGTGATCAGAAGCTTCACATCACAAGACACCTTGATCCAACTAAAACAGTGATGCAGACATACCCATAGAGGACCACGCACTTCGGCAGAGTTGAGGTATTTAAGTCCAGGATCTATTAAATTCTGGAAGAATACAGAAGAACGTGCATGGGGTTTGGGCCGGGCTGTTGGGGGGTGCAAAGATGTCTGCTTTCACACCTGGGCTGGGTTCACTTCTCCACTGCCATCTGTAGTTTTTGAAGGGGATTGTTTGCCGGTTCGGTGAATTAACCTGTTCTTTTGGCAGAAGACAGTGAAATGCTTAAAGTAGGAGATAGTTCTAATTAATCTCCAAATTAATGTCTGGTTCTCTGAGAAGATATCTGTGGCTTGCCTCCCAAAAAGCTTCAAAAATGTAGTCGTCCAGGCCCATCTCCCATGAATGTGAACAGATATTAATAGGTAATTACCTTTGGTTTTCACACAAATAAACTGTTCTACAAAGCGGCACACGCCTTTCAATAGCCTCATCACCATGAGTACAAGTCACAAGCATTTCTCAAAGGTATTTAGTTCAGCAAAGTCCTGCTGCAGTCCATCTCCGGGTGGGAGCTTGTTTCACCCTTGGGAAACTCCCTGCCCTGCAGTGTGACGGCTCCAGCAGTTGCCTCGGTAACTCTGTAGGCGGGAGACTGGGGACTCCCTTGTCTTCAACACACAAGTATGGGGCGTCTCAGTAAGAACTGAATTTATTTGGGAAGCGAAGGGGTCGATACCTCCTCTGATGGAGACTGCGATGGTTTTTGGTATGGGGTTCTCCAGGTGTAGGCGAGGGCTGGTGGAGTTCCCGCTCAGCCGCCGCGGGGGGCGCTCTCCGCCATCTTGGCTTCACCTCAGCCCGGCTGCCCGCGGCGGCACTCACGGCTGAGGCACGGTGCTGGAGGGGGAGGGAAAGAAGTAGGAGTATTGTGACCCTCTCCTGTCTTTTTCTTTTTTTTTTTTTCTCTTTTCTTTTTTTTCCTTCTCCCCGCCCCCGCCCATTATAGAAGTAGTAAAATGCAAAACCATTGCCCCCACGCAGTTCTCCAATGCTCAGGGTATTTCAGGTTCTCCAACTCTGCGGACTGAACTCCAGCTTGGTGAGTGGTAATATGGGCTTGGCAGACCCTCAAAAAGCCAAAATGCTTAAAAAACAGCAGGTGAGAGTGTTCATTCATAATTTTAGCTTCCTCTCATTCACACCCTTTCTTGGTTTCAAACAAGTGTAAAGCACTTGGTAAGTTTTTCCTGTCAGCGACGGAGAAATTGTGCCCCAGGAGTTTGAGAGATGAGCTGAGAGTTTGGTGCTCTTGAAACCTCTCCTAACTGCTGGGAAAGATATGTTTACCCCCCCAGTTTCGCTGTAGATGGTTTCAAATGAATCAGAAATATGCAGTTTTAGTAAGAGCTGTGTTTCATGTTTAGGGTTTGTGTGCTTTATAAAACTGACAATTGTTTGGGCTTTCTTCAGCAAGAAAATAAGCAACTGTGGCAAGGAAGTGACACAGCGAAGGCTGTTTCTGTAAAACGTGGAAAGGATGCACAGTTGAAAGGCCCTGGAGCATTTGGGTTTTGTTCCATCAGTGGATGGACGGACTCGCAGAGAGATGGGTATCGTACCATGGCCGTGCTTTCTCAGCTCTGGATTTTCAGAACTTCAGCGTCAGCTCTTTGTCAGCTTTTTCTTGTTCAAAAAGTGTTTCTAGGTGATGGATGGAAAGGAGGGATACTAACAAAATGATTCACAGAAACATTGTGCTAAACTCTGACTTTTCCAATGTAAGTTATTTTTGTTCCCAACAGCTAGGATTAAATCTCAATTGAGTCAATTAGTTGTTCGGAGTGCAGCTCCAAGCACAGTATCTGCAGGTAGTGGCACCAAGACATCCACCTTTGTAATGATGGAATATAGTTTTGTATGAAGTGCAAATACATTTGAAATTAATGTACTTGTATATATTGCTTTAAATTACACTAATTGCACAGGCAGCTGAAAGTATGTGAACTAGCCCAGACCTCTGGTTGACTTAGCTTTCCACATACCTTGTCTTCTGTGTGCTGGTTAAAAGCAAGAATGCCATGTTGTTACGTCAAGTGCCATGTGGCTATTTTGTGTCCCCGCCTAGTCTCACCGGGGATTAAAGGAAGATAGAAATAGTGACCTGAATAACACTACACACAGAAGGCAGTGGCTGAAAGAGGTAGAAATCTCTTTCCTTCAGGGTCAGAGGCAAGAAGCCAGGATTACAGGAGTTTCTTTAAAACTCAATGGTGTGCTTGTATGTTCTGTAATTTGAACAGAAATGGGTAGTAACATACTGTTGTATGGTATCACTGCATATCTTACATAGTCTGTATTAAAACCTTTTGTCAATACAAGGATGAATCCTTGGGTAACAAAATATATCCTGTTTTAAACATTGACTGAAACAGCCTGCACGTTGAAAGTTTCGGAAAAGAGTGTTTCTGTGGTCACTTCTGTAAATAAAATAAATCAGTACATATTCAAAATAGCACAGATGGGTTTACTTTGTGTAATTAAGACCACCTGAAACTCAGCTGGTCTTAATTAAAAGTTCTCCTTGCATTTTGTTGGTCTTGTATGCCAAGCTCAGAATCCAGTATCAGAATCTAAGATCATGCTAAACATGTCTTACAGTTTAACACCCAGCTAGGTTTACAACAAATTTATCTATTGACCTCTTTCTGAAGCAGAAGCAGCACCTGTTGTATAAGTAAGAATATTTCTCAGAATAAGAAATGGATTTTCAATAGGACTTGGGTCTCGTGTCTTGTTTTATGGAAGTGTATCTGTGAATATGCTTTCTGCTAGTTTAACAGCTTAAGTTCCTGACCATAGATGGGGAGAAAAAATATTCAGTGAACTTAGACTATAAAAAAGGGTATTTTTTTGCAGGTGCAAGCTACATAATGAAGGCCAGTTTACCTCACTAACAAGAAAAGAAAAATGGTTGTGATATGTGTAGATCTCCTCCTGTATCCAAACTATTCCACATTCCTAGAGAATTCAAGGAAGAATTCCTAGAAATGCAACTAAGAAGTCCCTTTAAAGTGTTTGTCATATGCACTTAAACAAGCCAACTAAACAGTTGTCATGGTTGTTTTCCACAATAAATTCAAGGTACCCAAAGAGACCTGTTAATGATACGTATTTTAATGTGCCACGCACACTTAGAAATGATCAAGCAGCAGAGATCAGAGCAGGGTTTTGGTTTTTTTTTAGTGTGGGTTTTTTTTCCCCTCCACATAACCTTTTGTGACTGGTTTAGCCTGTTCACATTTTCAAGGGTGCACAAGGGTGTCCTGGGGAGATTCTGGCCTCCTGTTGGTGGCCACCCATCTTGCTCCCTCATCAGAGCTGTGTGATCTGCATGTCATGCTGTGCTTTGGAAGATGACCTGGGAAGCAGCTATGGAACTAGTTAGTTATATTGACAGAGGTGTGTGTCCTTTCTGCTCTGGAAATATTGTGAGAGCTTATTAGCAGCAAGACGGGGAGGTTCCAAGGTTCATACAAGGTGACGTATGACTAGCTCATCATTGGCATATGCTGTGAAAGCACAGGCTTGCGTTTGAAGGCCATGCGTTTTACAGGGTTTAGAGAGAACTGTTCTGCATGTTATATTCTAGGACTGTATTATAATAATGGTATTATTTACATAAATGAAACCCAACTTTGTATAAACTGTTACATTTTGTCTCATATCATATTCTTGGAATTAACAACTTGCTTTTCCCTTTGTATTTTTTGGGTAAGTTGTTTTTTTCCCCCACACAGATCTAGGAACTATACTATAGATGTGCAGAACACATGTGAAGTACATGAAAAAATAAAGGTCAATGCCTACAAAGAGTAGGCACATGTTAAGCATGACACTTCCACTATTTATCTCTTACACTGATTCTCTACAGCATTGTGCACACCAGTGACATGTATAGTTACATCCAAAATGTTTCAGTAGTGAAGAATGTGTCATTGTAAGAGAATTAGCTAATGAATTCAGCTACACCCAGCACTCTAAGGAACCAGCTTTAGAGCATGGCCATTTCATTGAAAACTACAGATTACTGTTTTGGTATCTGAGGCTGTTATTGAAGTAGTAGACTGAACACAGAACCAAGTAATTCAATATCTGGCTCCTGCAGATCAAAAATGCTCATCTACTGACGTTAGAATTAAAGAGCCAAGCAAAAAGAAAGGGGTGTTGCTTTGTTTAATTTACAGCAGCTAAATAAAATCCAGCATCTAAATGTTCCCTTGGGAAGGTACAGTTGTAACTACATTGTTTACACTTAATTGTAAGCACTGAAAAAGTTATTTGCCCTTCTCCAACATTGAGGACTTCGGTTTTCATTCTTAATCTTCTGGCCAGTTATGTTGGAGAGCTCACTAATTTGAAAAAATTATTTAATGTGCGTGCATTTATGTAAGTGATGGGCAGTTGTAAGGATAAGAGGAAGAGAGTTAAGCACTGTTTGTTTAATAAAGAGTACATTAAATCATATCTTGTGTAAAAGTAGAAGACCATACAGCACTGCAGAATAGGATACATAATTTCTTAAAACTTGATTTTGTTTCTGATAATAAACCACAGCAAGGTACATGCATAAAATAACAACAAAAGATATTAATTGCCAAATGTTTACTTTAATTAAACCTTTTTAATGATACACAGTACAATGTATCTACTACTTTGCTAAAATTCACAACAAAAAGCAGGTTTTGTATGTTTCAAAATATTTTTCATAATAAATTCATAAATAGATGAAGGTAAAGTATAAAAAATTACTGTAGTATGCAAGCTTGCTCCCTTGTCTCCTCATATTCCAAATGATCTAGTCAGTATTGTGATAAACTTTAAAAGCAAAGTAGTTACTGATGATTAGAAATGTACAGCCTGTATCTCTTGAAGAAACCTTGATAAACAGCAATTTGTCCTAGAAAATGCAGAATAAATTTAACACTGTTATCATCCAAATCCCTCAAATAATTTTGGAATGCAGTGAATTAATTCAGTATGAATTAGCGATTTTTATTTTCTCCCCAACAGGTGTGTGAGCCAGACTCACTTGAATGCTATCTAGTCTCTGGAGCTGTGGGTTTTATCTCTGTCAGATATCAGAGAGTGAGGCACAAAAGAGGGAAAAGCTGGTTGACAGCACTGAGCATATCTGACTGTCAAAAATCTTAGCATTTCTCCTTACAGACTTATAAAATAGAAATCTTTAAAAACTGTTACAAATAACTAAATTCACCTTCTGCTTAGAATATGTCTGTATCTACTTTATGTCTGGCAAGCAGGACAGTATCTGATCTCATCCATTGGCTTCCCCTGGTTTTGAAATTGTGTATGTATGCAGCACCATTCCAACACTTAACTCTATCTGGTGAATCCCTTATATTACACCACCAAACTCTGTTAGCAAAGTTATTCTCCTCATCAAGAAAATGTATATAGCATTTTATTTTGTCAAGTACCGAACTACTTTTCACACTTAGAATAATCTATTTTAATACCATTTAAAAAGGGAAAAAATGCTTACTTATGCACAGCATTGAAATAGGGAATGAACATGAAAAATACAGAATAATCAGGATGCTCTGCCTTTCACGTTAACGTATTTTTTTTTCCTGGTAACTATTTCCCTTTAGTACAAAACCAGTTTCATACAAGTTTTGTGCTTTTTTGCAATGGTAACTAGATGCTTTTGAAGACATTGGTAGGCATCTGTCTGCAGCTTTAACGTCTCTGAAAATTCAGCTCTTAACTCACTTTTTAAAAGTACCTTCAAATTGTCAAGACAAGTTTACATGCTGTGTTCAAAGGACAATCTTTCATACCCTTGTTTTCACATACAATAGTTTAGATGATAGATACCCAAAATCACTCCCTCACATCTTCATATGAGTCTATATTGCTCATAGAATTTATTGCAGAAAAAATGGGTGTTGATCATCGCATGTTCTACAGCACAGTGCAGTGTATAGGCTGTTACTTAGCAATTACTGAAAAGAGACTGGCTTTTGGAAGTATACAGATTGTGTTGGTCAGGTGCCTTAAAAAGACAATTTCTAAGGAAATAGTCTTCCATGTAATGTCTTCCTCTGCTTTTATCTGGAGAAGATAATCTTTGTTTCATAAGGCTTTTTTGTATTGATTGAACAATTAGAAACCGTAACTGCTAGCTTGCCACAATTTTGGTCATACGTAAGGTACTTTCTCTAAGCTAAAATTTACAGAAGCTTGGATCCTTTTAGCTAGCTATTACATCTGAATAGTGTGAACTTGAAGATGTCTGAGTGAGTTTATGCGGGAATTAAGGTTTAAACTCCTACAGAGTAGTCAATGATAAGGTATATGTTCTTATGAAAGCTTAAAATAGGTGACGACTGTTCTTAGTATCCTAGTCTAGGCTTTAAAATTAAAAGATGTTAATATAGGATTTTTTTAATGTTATGTTTAAGACTAAAGGAAAAGAAAATAGTTCACTTGTAGTAATTTAGCTGTAATAATAAATTTTGAATGGGCTAGGTAAGCCTTAGACAGAAGTGGCTTAAACAGAAGCAGCTTTGTGAAGCTGCTAGACCTACCTAATACCTTACCCTGACCTACGCTACCTACTCGGATCGCAATGAATGATCGCAAAGCTGGACTTGAYTGATTTCAGAGCACAGTGTATTATATACACACATTACAGATATTAAGTAACTGTCGCAGGAGCAGGAGATTGATAGCTATACATGTGCAAAAACCTGTTGGTTATAGTCTATCTGGTGGCCCTTCAGCGCTTTGTGATAGGAAGATTAATCCTCAGTTTCTGTTAAATTTGAGGATGAAAGAAAGTAGAAATCAGTGTCAGCAGTTCAGCTGAATAATCGAATTGGAAAGAACTCAATTGAAGTCTAAAAATATCTTGCAAAAGAAACATGGAAAGTGACTTTTTTAATGAATAGAGAGAGCCTCAATAAATTTTTATCAAGGTACGATCTTGGATCTTCTAAAGGTTTTCGAATGGTGTCCTGGGGGAGACAGACAGACTTTTTACCTCATAATGGAAGGAATAGGTTCTAAATACAGCTTTAAGCCAATTTAACAGCTCTCCAAATGTTAAACTACACTGTTACCATACACTTAACTAGTTTAGCAGTCCACTCCTCTCCAGTATAGACAGCAGTCAAATTTCTGTTGTACAAAAAGCAAACAGGAAAACCCATAACTATTTGTGAGGTGTATTATTTTACCTTTGGGAAGGAAAGTATTTTCTTTGAACTGAGTAAGCATTGATTAAACCTAACACATTTAATCGGACTAAATAAATACAAAATCTTCCCTGACTCTTACTCAGGCTTCACTTTTCTCATTCCTGTGAAGTTATTCTATTCCCTTGTTTTCCACTGGCTGCTGACTCATATGGAAAAACAAGACAATTGTTGACACAGTCTGTCTTCAGTGACRCCTAAAGTTATGAATGTAATACAGGTAACTGCCTTTATCAGTATTCAAGTAATAGAAACGCTTGTTAAAAAAGACACAGTGAAAAAAAAAATCGCAACCCTTTTGTGGTTCAAAGAATTATTTTTAAAGTGCATTTTAACGTTTTTCATTCATATTAAAAAAATCCTATCTAAGATCAGGATAGGAGAGTATGCTGGCTATTTTTATCTAACCTCTGGCAAAAATTCCATGGACAGCAAATATACATTTGGGTTGGTGTGTTTGTTTTGATTTTGTAACCCTGTTCTTTTCCAAGTAAACTAAAATGAAATGATAAAAAAGATGCAGAGGGCTAAACTTGTGCTGGAAATCAGAACATCTAGTTGTGGAATAGTTCGGGGTTTTTTCCTAAAGTATGCAGTGGGGATTGCAAATAAATGCTTTCATCTGAGATTTTTTGCTGCTTCGAATAGCTCTATAACCCAATTCAATAGAGTTAAAAGAAATCTAACATTAACTGGCCAGTAAAAACTAAGATACCCAGGAGGCTGGTTCTCAAACTGAAATCTCAGTTGGATGATCAGCACCAAAAGATACTACAAAAATAAAACTGAGGCAGTATTTCCCAAATCTCTGAATCTCTTCTTATAGCATGGAATTGTCAAATCTGAGAACAGCCCAATTATAAAGGACTCTGCTCTGTGACTCTGAAGTCACTACACTTCATACAACTGTAATAAAACGTAACTATTAATCTACATTAACAATGTGGCATCCTTTATTGCCAAATTTGTAAATCTAGAATGCCTTTTAGTTGATGGAACAACCTAGTATCATTTGAGAAAGGATAATTAAGTGGTTAGGGTGATTAGCCTAAACTTTGGGATTCATTTCCTTTCAATTCCACCAAGAACTACACATGTCCTCAGATCTGTTGCTCTTTAATTGCCTCACTTCTTGTACCAGAAGGGTACAAGCTACCTTGTACCCCATCAGCTCCTGGGGCAAAGCGAGTCATGTGCGAACTACCTGTTCACAAAAGAGTACACACTCTCTCCAGTTTCCTTGGATTTTCCCTGTTTACTGGTTGCACACTCTGCCCGTAACCTGGTTTGTTTCTGTGAAGTCTCCACAGAGAATGACTGACAGGGGTTAAACTGAGCACTCTCCAAGGCTGGAAGATACCAAAAGGAGGGTAACTTTATTTTTCAGTTTTACAAAGCATGTATTGTTGTTGCTTCATTTTCCTCCAGCACACTGTTTACCCAAAATAGTGCAATAAGGTAAACTTCAGTGGTCTGTTAATATATAAATGTTTTGGAAGCAGGATAGGTAAAAAGATAAACAATTTCTATTAATGAAATAACATATAAATTCATCTTGATTTAAAGATACTCTCATTATAACATTGAGTAAAACAATCCCATGAAGAGAAACTAATCATGTTACCTCCCAGTTCCCTCAGGATTGGCATGAGATGGCAAAAGACATTCAAATGGTCAACTGGCTGGGACTACGAGATTAAATAACAGAGGTGTAAATCTTAGTGGGACAACATATACCGGGGCAAGTCAAGGAAAGGCTTTAATGTTATTTAAGGGTGCTACTGTGTGAGCGTATACATACTGTAGTGTACTACTGCAGTAATGCATGTATATTGCATGTGACGGTCAGATCTATTCTTCAAATAAATATGATCATCTTTAAAGGCAAAGAAAAAACTGAGCAAGAGCTCCACTCTTCATGAAGTTCTTAGAAATCTATGCAGTATTAGCTGGGCTTCATTTAGTTTTGTAGTTTCCTCCCCTCCAAAAGTGACCTGCTTTCCAGTACAGTGAGAGTGATGAAATCATTAGGACTTTTCCTCTGTTCTTAAGTATTTTCATTTTTAAAAACTTTTGTTTTGCAAAGCAAATGTTAGCAGCTTTCTGGGCTGACATTTATTTGGCATTATCTTTACATAATTATAAATATTTGTACAAGTTCCATCCATGATGGTGGACTGGATGAGTAACTGGAGATAAAATTAGCTTAAATCAAAATCAATACAAAGGATAACAATGCCCAYGCTCCTGGGAACCACATTCTGCTGATGATTTCATTTCAGTATTTGCCTCTGCATTCCACTCCTAAGTGTTACAAGGCAGGGATCAATGCCCCTTTCTGTGTTTTTGTAATATTTTGCACACTTTTGGGTACTGTCAAAAATAAATGATAAATACTAATGCAAATACATGGTCAGCCAAGGAGATCCGCTTAAAAGCAATTACTGCACCATAGTCTTGTTAATGTTCAACTGCCAGTAAACAGGTTTCTTGGCAAATGTTTATGTTGTGAACTCTGATCATGCACTACTGAATTATTCACTTGATGTACATCAGTGCATTTTTGTAACCTAAGATTTGAAACTGAGGTTTTGACCTGTAAATCTCAGGTTTATTGCTACTCACTCACTTCACCCAGGTATCCTTTTGGTTTCAATAGGATTAACGGAATTAAACCAACAGGACTGTCTTCCTAATACTTGAATTACATAGCTATGTGTGTGAATTAGGGATTTAATAAAAGTCTTCAGAAGGGGAGTGAAAAGCTCTAAGTTATGTTTACTGTTTAATTTATTTCTGGTCAAGAAGCTATCAGCCTAGTGAGTATTGTGCTATTACTAATAGACAAAGAAAGGGTTTGATAATTGAAATACCTTTTTACTACTGACAGCCCAAACACTGTCATTCATATCTGCTACTAACCTGAAAAAATAAACCAGATCTTCAGTCTATTTCTTTGTTCCCTTTTGTTCAGTCAGGTAGGGCATGCAAACTTGTATTACACTTGTTTGAACATAGAAGAGCCAAGAGTTAGAAGACAAAGCTGACTTGAAGCCATAGTCTTGGTTTTCTACAGCAAAATGAAAACTAATCTGAATTGGTGCCTTCATTTGAAAACACAGTGAACAAATCACTGACGCTATTTCATGTTTTCCGACTGAAACAGACTAACGGGCAGACAACAGTCTCAATCTTCAAGACTAGGTTAAGAGATATATGGGGGCAAATTGTAAGGAAAAGTATACTTATTTACTAAACAAACCTCAAAACTAAGGAAATGGATCAGTAATTCCTCAGTTCTCCATCTACTGTAAAAATAAAATCATTCACTGACTGCACTGGAAGCAGGATTTATGTTCACTTTGCATCTTGCTCCAGTTTTAAGATGAGTTACTATGTAAACTACTGATTTCAATCTGAGTAGTAGCAATACTGTTCTTAAATGCGTGTGAATTCTTATCAGCATGGCTTAAATAATTTGGCACTAATCCTGCAAATAGTGGGAGGCTGAGCTTATCTGAGGGTCCATGTTCAAGCATGCAGAACTGCAGGACTGTGACCTACAGATGTAAACTATAACATGCCATGACATAAAGTCAAATGCTTGCTAGTATTCTGTATCTTAAGGACCATCTAACCAGGAGGAAAAGCAGTCATCAGGACTGAGTTTTAGCTTGGACTGTCTTCATAGTTTCTTCTGAGAGTAGAATACAGGGTTTGCTAATCACTAACAAATCTAGAGTTCGGACAATTCTCATTTTCAGTGTCTAGCTACTGCTGGACACATTGCCTGTTATCTTTGGATGTAGGAGAGCTAGGAATGTCCTGAAAAACTATCCAAAAATACTACTGAGTACTGCAGCGCAACCTGCCCTTCCATATAAAACAGTAGAATTGTGAAAACTATACTAATTGAAAAATGTAAGGCCCTTTCACTCTTACAACTATGAAATTTGAAAACTAACCCCTTAGATTAGAAGCAAACAGGCTACAAAGCATATGTAACTCCACAATTATCTACCTCATAGTTTAAAAAAACAGAAGTGTTTTTTTTGGTAATGGTAAAAAAAGAGAATGGTTTAATATTTTCTGTAGGAAGATGAATAGTATTGAAATTAGGATCCATTAGCCCTTTCTTAAATCTTCCCGATTTTCATGATACTGGATATGTTGAATGGCTAAAAACTGGTGTAGCCCTAGYAGCAAACTAATCCAGGTCCTTTTTGATCAAGATTTTCAACAGGGACAAGTGGGTGCCTTCTGAAAATGAGCTCCTTCAAAGTATCAGGATTGCAAAAATCACTTGTCACCTCTGAACACCTTTGCTTTAACTGCAGAGTTAAAAATAATCCTGCTTCTGCTCCCTTCGCAAATCCATTTTTGTAAGGTGCTTGAGAGCGTAAATCCAGAGAGGACTGCTGCCATCAGTACTTCAACTGCATCTACAACATATAATACAGAGCTGAATCTGAAAGACAACTATATGTAGTTGAATTATGAAATCTATTTTACTTAACAATGTAGATTTTTGATCAACAGTGAAAGATTTTCCTGCTGAGTGTTTTCAAGAAATGAAAAGCAATTGGTAACTTGTGACAGGGAGAGGGAAGCAGTTGAGTACAAAGTTGGGAGGGAATCACTCAAAAAGATGCTGGTTTCTTACAACCAAGAAGTGCAATGCATGCAGTTTTCAGCTATTCTGAGGTCTTCTTTCCCATTATATGCCCAGATTGTATTTAAAGAGATGGTTTAAAAAACAAAACAAAACAAAACCCAAATGCACTTACGCCACTTAAGCAATAAACACTCTGGTAACATAATGTCAAATGTATGACCAGAATTAACCCTGTATATGACCATTAGGCACATGGCAGGAGATCATGGCTACCAGTCAGTTCAAGGTTTCTCCAGTTCCTGTTTCCAGCGGTGCAGGTCTTGAGTTACGGAATGAAATTAAGAGACCTGAGGGCAAAAACTCAATGATACCCACTTGGAAAAGGGAGCTATCACTGTCCAAACAATAACAAATGAAATGCATCTATCCTCTCCTCAAGGCTATATTTAAAATAACCACACTGGTCCAATCGTGCTTGACAGCAAGTCATGTGATATTGCTCAGGCTGATTTTGCTTTTTGTTAAAATGGTAACTTAAAAAAATTATAACAAAACCTGAGAGAAGGCTTCCCCACCTGGGCCTGTTCCAATACTAACTAGCAATCCATATGCCCTAGGACAGGTGACTGCTATTTGGTCCTGTAATCAAAACGTTGGGTATTCTGACACTTGAAATACCTTTATCAAAGACACTGTCGCTTTCTGGTCATCGGTGGAGTGCTGAGGATTTAAAGAGACACTGTCAAGATTGCCTATTCCAAAAGTGACCTCCTTTGCCAACAGTCCCATGCTAAATGCTTCAGAACTTTGGGTGTGCACCAGTCTCTTCCCCAACCATCTGTCTCCCCACCCCACATTACCAGTTCAAAGTTGTTTCCTCCACTTTCGTAACTTGTATGAAGGTTACAGAAAAGAAAATGGTGGGGACAAATGTTGAGTAAGTTTTTCAGAGGGCTTGACTTTTAGGACTACCTCTCAAGAGTCCCTTTTTAAAAATAAGACACGAAAGCAAACAGGATTGTGTCTAACTTCTACAAAATTGCTGGTTTCACAGGAGGAGGAGAATATGGCTACCGTGCTACTCAGCATTAGGGTGAAGCACCATCTAAATTCCAGTAAAATTAGGGATATCACCTAGCTCATATCAGCAACCACACCCCCAGCCTTCTACAACGTCTTTGCTGTCAAGCTTGATGCTGTCAGTATTCTTCTCACTGAACATAGGGCCTCCATGCCTCATCATGAGCTCTGTAGCCATCTTCACAAAAGCCTCCTCCACATTGCTGGAGTCTTTCGCAGAGGTCTCTATGGCACAGATGATATTATCATAGTGTTCAGCCAGACTCTGAGCTTCTTCCAGCTGAACCTCTCGAAGGTCACTTAGGTCAGACTTGTTTCCTGGAAGAAAAGGAAACAACAGAGTAATTTATAATGACTATTTATGTCAGAGTAAGTATTTAGCAGGAGGTTCTCAGGTTGCCCAGAGAAGCTGCAGAATTTCCATTCTTGGAGATTTTCAAAATTTGACTGAAAAGGCCCTGACCAACCTGACATTAGCCTTGCTTTGGGCAGGAGGTTGGACTAGATAATCTCCTAAACCACTTCCAACCTGTATTTCTGTATGACTCATATGGAGAACAGGAAAAGTCAATAACTGAAGAGTGGTGGCTGTAGACCTTAAACAGAAGAAAAATGGGCTAGAAAAGAAAGCTAAAACCATTTTGTGAAAACAACAGCAGCCTGCTGGTTCCTAGGGAAATCTAGAATACTACTGACGTCGTATTAGCGGGTCTACAAGCCCCGAGAGCCGCATCTGAGTCAGAAACATTGGGGCTGGGAAGCAGAACTTCTAGGAGAGAACTGACAAACCCTGATTGCCCCAAAGTCCTTCCAAAATCCCCCGACTGCTGACGTATGTGGGTGTTCCAGTTTGCCAAAACATGTCGGCTTGATATGATGGAGCTTCTTTGGGCCCTGGAAACCTTATGATCCTTATCATGAGAACAGCTCCACAGCAGCTGTGCCTCAGAACCTAGAAATCTTGGGTACCCAGTTCTCCATTAAGACATAAAGGATTCAAAGCTGGCTTCTGCTACAAAGCTGGCTACTTCTTAACAGAAGTTAGTCAAAGCAAAACATTTCTGTTTTGATGAATCAGCACTTTCTAATTAAAATATTGGGAAAATTTCCAATTGGGTCTACTACATACATCTTAACTTCAACCAAAAATAAAACTTTTAACGATCTTAAACAAGTATTGCAACTAATTACATTGTACAGTATAACCTGTAGTGCTTGGTATTAGTATTTTTAACTCACCAATCAGTAATTGTACTATGTTGGAGCCAGCATACTTTCTCACATCCTCGATCCAGCGAGGAATGGACAGGAAAGAGCCTCTCTTGCTGATATCATAGGCTAGGATTGCTCCATTGGCGCTGCGGTAATAACTCTGTGTGATAGTTCGGAATCTCTCCTGGCCAGCCGTGTCCCAGATCTGCAACTAAATAAAACAAAGCATACAGTGAGACACTGGCGAGCAAGCTTTCCTGAATCAAAAGATAGGACTTGATTCAATAGCCTTGTTATAAATCTCCCTTATACGTAACACATTCTGGCATCACATTTTTCTAGTCCTTTGTTCATGATTTAAGGTTAATAATATCTAATGGAGAACCTTTTTGCACGTGGCTGCTCAAAGTTTATATCTGTATCAATTGAGACACTCTGGGTTCCTGCAGGTGAGGTCTGATGCATCCTTCTGTGGCAGATTATGAAGTTGTCACTTTTGTGTATCCAGCCCTACCCCTTCGTCACCTTCTCTAGCAGAGTTAGCAAAACAAGATGTTAGCCCATAGCCAAGCCACTCCAGTTCATCATCTGGTGTGTCACTGAAACTACAAGTGGGTTTTCGCTAGCATATTGTCTGAGGTACTGACATGGTTTATGCCAGTTCTGCTACAGGGGCAGTAACAACTGGAGTAGGATGTGGTAGTATCATCTGAGAGCACTGATGATGTTTTATAAGGAAATAYGAGACAATTAGAAGGATATATATAGAATACATAAAACATATAAAAGAGTATATAAAAGAAATGCCAGCAATTCTAGGTTTCAATAGTCAAAGATCTAGTCAGTCTAGTCACCCGTCCTTTTTTAGGTGGTAGAACAGACATTACATCTGGGAAGGAAGAAGAAATGCTTACCTCACATACTTCTGCCTAAATCCAGCAGCATAAGAACTATGAGTTTAGTATCAGGGTTTGAGTTCCCAATACTAGATGTTCCAGAGGAAGAAGCCAAAGAACTCAGAGTGGACAAACACAATATCCTGCTCATAGGGAAAACTTCTTTTTAAATCCTCTTGTTTTACAGGTTGTCTAATGTCCTGGAACATGACGGCTTAGATTAAAAGCTCTTGGAATATAAAGTAACTGTGGATGTTCTCATTCTCCATATAAATGTCTAATCCTTTTTGAATCTTTCAAAGCTCTTGGCTTCAATATACAGTAGCAATGAAACCAAAGAATTTCCTGTCCTTCTGTCGCACTTTCAGTTCTCTATCCCCAAATGATAAATGAGAGACCACCGCTTGTCTTTTTGTGCCATTCCATATATTCCGCATCTCCTCTTAACTGAGACAGGACATAGGCAAATACTCCTGGGTTTTTTAATCTTCCCATATTGTGGACCTGTTACTAATTAGTTCCCCTCTCTCTGAACCTCTTTCTGTTAAAGGGCTGACAACAACTTAACACAATGCACCAGTGATGTTTTATACCAAATAATATGGAATCATTTTTCCATTTATTTCTTTTGCACATTAGTATTTTGTTTGTATCTTCTGACTCTGCTGCATGTTTGAGCAGAAACTTTCGCTTGCAAAAGGCTGTACTGATCAGATCACTTTCCCGTGCTAACCAAGCATTTAGATYCCAAATGATGTATGTACAGCTTAAAAGGAATAAATCCAATGAAAAAGTACTTCTCAGTCCTGGTAAGAGTTTTCTCAGAGGAGGGGAGGGACTGTAATGGACTCAGAAAACCAAAAAGCAATGATTATTAATGGAACAGATAATGATTTAGAGCAGTCAACAGACAATTACTAGAGACACGGAAGCTCATGGCAGGTTTATGTATGATGTTCTCTGTACTCAAGTCTCCCACTAGACCTTTGTGTCTGTTACGAAGTTTTAAATCTCAATACTTGATTAGGTCAAGTGCAAAACAAGGCTAATGATGGTTACCCAACTCTTGGGAGAGGTCYGAGAGATTCTGTGCATACAGAAGAATTATAAACCTTTTAAATTTAAAAAAAGTTTCAGCTTACACTTTTCACAGGGTATAAATAAAAGTGATTTACCTGCAGAGTGACTTAGCAAGCCAATCTTGGGCCTTGTGCTGATACTGGATTTTGAAAACCTCTGTATAAGTACATTCCATAAAATCACAGAATCATTGAGGTTGGGACAGATTTTGGGAGGTGACAAAGCCAACTGCCTGCTCAAAGTGGGATCAAAACTTAATTCTTCCAGAAGAATTGCTCCATGGCTTTCCCAGGGACCAAAATGAGTCTGACCAGCCTGYAGGTTCCAGGATTTCCTGCCCTTTCTGAAGATGAGTACAATATTTGCCTTTCTCTGGTCCTCCCCAATTTCCACAGCCTTTCAATAGTGATAGAGCAAGCTCAAAATGTCACCAGCAAGATCTCACAGCACCCCCCCTACATTTTTCACTCAAGCATTTATGTCTGTGTGTTCACAGGACTGAATGTACAAAGTTGCTGAAGCCCTGAGCGTCCTGCTGGGAACACCACATACCACAGGTTTGACCTTCTCAGGAGCTCAAACAGCAGTCTTCCTCCCAGCCCACGTCCTCCAGGTAGGCTCTTTCCCTCAGGCATTTGAAGTTTGTGCTCCCCTATTTGTCACTCCTCCTTTGTGTAAGGACTCCAAATCATTTAGCTTTTTTACATGATCTTCAGTTTGTTGCGGTTTTGCTTTCATTGCTGAGACTACAGTATGTATTAGACCCATAAGCAGATACTTTCTTTGCAAACATATAAGCCAACTGACACACTGTTCCCATCACTTCTGCTGGCAGAAGGAGCCAGGTGAGTGCTCACTCTTTGTTTCAGGGAAGGTCAGKCACATAAGGGCATGGTTTAATGACTTGCTTAAGCCAAACTAAGACCATACTGTCATCAAAGACTTGCCATCCCAGCTGCATATCCTTGCCCTCTCCCTGCATTGAAATAGCACCTGTTAATCTGATTCACCATATGGCTTAATTCACTGATGTAACTGAAAAATAGGGTTTTTTGTTTCCTTTGAAGGGTTAACACTAATTACGCAGCCACAAGGTACTGAAAGCATGCAGACTGCGTAGGAGGGTGCAACGATCCTTCAGAGCAATGGCAAAGTTGTCTTGAACCAATCATGAATAGGCCCCTTCAGTTTAACCTGTCGCTGAAGGCAGGTGTGAACCGATCCAATAAACTCACCTGAAGCTGAGTAAGGAGTCCTTGTACAGTCTCCTCTGGCAGACCTATGCAGAGATGGTAGCTTCAGCTAGTACGAATCAGTCTGCCTTGCAGCATGCTCAGTGTGCAAAGGTACTTTTTGGGGGGGCTAATAACAACTCGCTCCTTACAATTTGGAAGCTTGAAAACCTGTCCTGTCACATTGCTTGAAGTTTTAGTAACTGTCTTGTTTTAAATCATTAAGAGCACACACTACAGGCACACACAGAGTATGCAAGTATTATGAACCARATTACCTAATTTAAAGCAACATGTATTCCTAAAGGCAAAATATAACTAATTTCCTTGACAGCATCTTTAGAAAACTCTAAGAAAAATATTTCTCTATAGCATGAATCAGTCTGATACATGATTTAAAAAAAAAAAAAGTAATTTAAGTCATTACAAAAATACCAGTTCTAATCCTAAGTAAACACTATTTTCTCCAGTAGGTGTACAGAGATAGATTTCAGACAATTCTATTGAAAAAGAAACATGACAACTATATATAAATTCCAATCACAACTCTAATTTAAAACCACCATTTTATAGTAAAAAATTTTATATAGTCTCTCTGTTGAATTATATTTACAAGTATGTAACTCTTGACAAGAAATAATGATTGCAAATTCTTTGGAAAAAAATTTAGTCTTAGTATATTGAGGGGCTTTTAAATGAGAAATGTTAGATGTTAAAATCAAAATACCAAATAAACTGTACCAGCCACAGGTTACAAAAAAAGATAGGATCATATATTTTTTTGTATTGTATAAGTGTATCACATATGCAGTATATGACACAAAGTTCTTAATTATTTATTTCCTCGATTTAAGTGCTTCAGCTTTGTAAATAATGTGATGAAAGCCATGTCTGTCACTTAGTAACCTTTTTAAGCAATTCCTGATTTTGTAATTACTTTGGCAACAATTTTGGTGTAAGAAAGAGAGAGAAGTTGGGATTGCTGGAGAATTGTGTTCCATGTAATCACCGTAGAATTGGAGCTTTCCCTAAGTACATTAGACAAAGTCTTGAACATCTTTTCGTATTTGCTTTTTCATCTTTTCCCGTTGGGAAGGAGTATACAGGGAGTATATGTCATTCACCCCTTGCGAGGATGCAGGCTGGGGTCTGACTGGCTGGGGAGCAGCTGTGCTGAAAAGGCCCTGGAGCCAGCAGTGTGTCCTGGCAGCATCCTGAGCTGTACTGACAGGAGTGAAGCCAGTAGATCAAGGGAGGTGATTATTCCCCTTTATCTGGCACTTACTAGATTCCAATTAAAATACAGTGTCCAGTTTTGGGCCCCCTGTACAAGAAAGACATTGAAGAACTGGAGCAAGTTCAGTGGAGGGCCATCAAGATGGTCAGGTAATCGGAGTACATACCCCGTGAGAAGAGTCCAAGGGAAACAGGCTTATTCAGCATGGGAGAGGGATTTGAGATGACCTGTTAGCTCTGTCCAGTACCTATGAGGAGGTTATCAAGAAGACTGAGCCAGGCTCTTCACAGTCGCACATGATGGGAAGATGAGAGACACCAGAGAAAAACTGAAACAAGGAATGTTTCAACTTGATCTAAGGATGAAAACAGAAGGTGGTAAAATTTATGGTGCATCTCTGGAAGATCATTCTGGGATGTCTGATTAGGCTTAAAGAAAGCAGAGTTTCAACTATAGAAATAGACAAAGTGTTGAAAATGGTGAGTGACAGGTTGACCAAAGAGCATAGTAAACGAGTATTATCAAACGGTTTGATGTGGATTCTTCTTGCATTGATAAACATATTGTTTATCAAAGGTTAATGCTTAACAAATGGCCTCAAGACACGTTAAATAATTTCTCCCTTACTTCCTACATAATTTATAAGTACTTTCCTGATTCTTCTAAAGTATCACAGGAGTTCAGGTTTACTTTTGCTTGTGAAGCAGCATTAATAAGTAAGTACATCCTATAGCTGATACCTTCCTTTACAAAGACAGAAATGTCACTTTTGTGCTATGATTTCTTCAAAATATAGCAACTTCCATAAMATTTCCCTGTAGTGAAATGGTGGATGCAAAGACTGTGCTAAATGATCCTTAACCAMCTGACTGTGTCTAAGTCCTGTCATCTCAAATGGCAAACAATAATACACATTTCTGTACACTGGCAAATCACAACACTTGCTCTTAAAGAGACTTACTGAAACAATCTTGCAACTTAATCTACACAGTTTTTGCCAAAAGCAACAAAACTAACATCTGTATGGCAATCTATTTCAATTTAAAGTGACATTCATACACAGAACAGTTAGGATAAACTGCTCCATTCACTTGTTTCCCTACAAAATTTTCAGAGAATGAGGAATCCCTGCTTGCTGGGAATGCAGCATTCCTGTTTGCTCTAGTGTTATGAGTGTCAAAGCAGTTGACAGAGGAGAGCGCTACATTTTCCTCTGGATATCAAAGAATATTGCTTCCATGTAATAACCAATAGCTTCACTTGTATTTGTTTAGCAATGTTATCAAATACAATAGTCAGGAGACAAGACAGTTAACAAGTCATAATTTTATATTACTTGCAATTTGGCCAGATAATGACACATTACATTTTGGGCCATTCTGAAAGGAATRTAGTTACAGCCATGAGGCCTGAATAAAAGCCAAGAATCTTGGTATCATATGGGCTGAAAAAGCTTGTAAATTGAAAAGTGCAATGATACATAAAGAAGTATTTGTTATAAAAGGAACGTGTTTATTTTCAAATGTTCTTCTCCCCTGCTGCTTTCTGAAAGATACAATGAGAGAGAAAAACTATGGCATAAAGGAAAAAAATATTCAGGATATGTAAAGCACTATGAAATGACAGCATAAAGTAGACATTAAAGATACCCAGTTAATTTATCAGTTCACAGGAGGAAATTCATCAAAAGAAAAGGAATTTTGTTATTACTAACCACGATTCATGGACTTGAACTTAGGAATGTCCTTGCCTATCATTATGTAAAATCTTAGTTCCACCGTTTTATAAATATCTTTTCTTCCAGTGACATAACAGTTACAAAACATTTTTGTTCTGTTTGCCAGATTCTTTCTATCACTCAAAGAACAAGTAATTATTTTATCAATAGGACTTTAATCACTATGCATTAAGTCAACAACCACAACTTTTGGGAACTACAGTCTGTACTCTAGGATTTAGCCAGCCAAGGAGGATGTATTTTATAGAGAGTAGTATGCCACAATTTCAACCTGTTAAACAGCATATACTAGAGCATTTTTTTTAAATGAAGATAGACTGCAGACATTTCATAAAGCTGAGAAGAGGAAATTCTTTATATGTGCTGGTCAGAATTTGCCCTTGTGATAAAAATCAAGGTGGTCATCACAGGTGGCTTTGACTTTGAAGTTCCATTAGAACCCAGTGTGCTAGATCTGCCAAGTCCCTGCCTGGCTCGGTGCCACACGGCCTGCCTTTTAGCTCCAACGCCTCCAAGAGCCCATGGCTCACAACAGCCCATCCCGGAGGCAACTGGCTTGTATAATCCCACTGGACAATACCTCAAATTGCAATTGGAGATCTTAAAGAAAGAACAAGAAGAGAAACAGAAGACTGGATGGCACAGACAAGCTTACATATTCTTCCTCTCTGGAAGTGGTAAATCTCTGCAAATCAGGGTTAGCACGTATTGGGGAAGCTTACGATACCAGTGCTTTGCTGTTTTATTTCTAAAGAGAAAGTTTCAGTTATCAGGACTGTCCATGAATAGCTCCTTTCTCAAGCACTAATGTCTCTTTATATATGAAGTTTAGTCAGCTTCAGTAGCTGATGAAGCAGTAGTGTATGAAATATCATTTGAGACACTTGAAAGAATACAGCTTTAAGATGCAAAGAAAGCCTTGAGTTAAAAAAAAAGTTATTTGCAGAACCTTAACCTTTAGTATCCCAACACGCTTCTTTGCCCTTATCCAACAAAAATACATCAAAAGGAAGTGAGACTTAAAATCCTTGGGCTCCAAATGTTTCAGAAACATTATGTAACTGTAACAACAACATTTGAAGTTTTAAACAGAAAGGAACACTAACACAATTAACCTTAAAATATTTGTTTCAGTCTCAAAATAAGTGTCTGATTCATACTCACTCAGTTGTGTTGTAATACCATGCTCAGCCTGACTAAAAATGAAGCTTAGGCCACTGGGGATGCAGAGCAAGTAATGTTCAAAAGCTCCTTGGGACTTTTTTTGTACACACTGTTGTTCTGAAGGAACTGCTAAAGATGAGCTTATAAAACATTATAAAAATGGGATTTTCTTATTCCTGCACCATTTGCTAAGAGGAAAATAAGCCTTTGCATTCCTTATGAAGATACTGTCTTGAGTAGCATAAACCTATAATGAAATCGGAGCAGCACAGAGAATCACCTGGCATGCTTATGATCTTTTTGTAAGGTCAAACAAACTTTATTTTAAACATTGTCCTGAACACCTCTTGATTTGAGGCATCCCAATCAACAATTTATCTGAAACCTTTAAACAAGTTTGTCTCACGTGACTGAGACAGAAACAATGAGAACCACAGTGCATCTCTCACAGAGCACACGTACAGGCTTGTTTACTAACGGGTCAGGATGTGATCTGTTCAGATAGCTAAAGTGCTCCTCCTAGAATCACTGTAACCTACACCAAAACCAAATTTGTCAAATGTGCAAGATACACACACCTGATAGTAAGAATTTATTTACCTACTTTATAAGGGAGCTCACAAAAGTATAATAAAATGCCTCCTTGTTTTCTATTTCCTATAACATGCTGAACAAATCTACCCAGATTAGATGGACTGCTCTGAAATCTCAATCCAACTGGAAAAGCCTGACTGGAATTTAAACTTCACACACAACCCACACCTTAACAGACCAAACAAAAAAACTCCAAGCAAATGTTTTCATATTCTAGCTGTGTCCCTGATTCAGCAGCTAATAAAAATGTCTGCAAGGTAAATCAGCAACATGTTGGATTAATTTGCCTAAAGTAATGCTTAGAATACCCTTCTTCAATCTGTGCATCCCTGATTTTTTCCTCAGTGGAAGTACAGAACAATCCAAAGCAAAAGAAAGCATCAAGAGGCTTGCATTTTCTTACTTGCTTTTTGTAAAATACTTAGAAATAATCCACAGGTTTTGTTATAGACTGACTACTAATACAGGAATATTCAGGTGCAAGTAGTGACAATATGAGAAAGCACACCTAGGAGGCTTGGGTTATTTCCTGGGCTAGTCCTCTCCTGCTCCTGAAGTCTGTGGCTGAGACCCCTGGCACCAGGAACAGACACATTTGTCACCTTCTATGTGCCCGGCATTCAAATGGAGCCAGGTTTCAACCTGAAAGGAGAAACCCCACTTCTAACAGCTCACTTGCTAGAAAGCACAGAAGAGGTATTAATAGCACAAACAGAAAATCTGAGTTTCCTTTTCAACTGCTAACCCCAGCTGTACACGACAGGAAAAGGTATAATACTACCAAGGAAGTAAACACCTTCGCTAGGTGTGGAACTTCTAATCCCCCTCCTTTCCTAAAAAATGTGAGCCTTCATTTCTTCCATTTTCTGCAACTTTCCCTGCTTAATATTCTGCTCACCAAAGTTAATTTATAAGAAAAAGACAATAGAGGCCTTTAACACTTATTTTGGTAAACACAGACCAAAATCAACTGCAATTACCATATTTCTGTGTCACCTTTCATCTCAAAAGCTTTACGGTTTCATGATCTTTCCCAGGCAGTGACTGCATTAAGTTCTTTTTAGTCCCACTGGGCATAAGGAAGGATAGTTGTATGACTCCATTCTGGAGGGGGCTGGTGAAGGGATTTATTCCAGCAGCCCCCTACAAACTGCAGGTGCTTTAAGCCTTTTTTCCTGCTGTTCGATCATGCTTCTGTGCTCAGAGGCCAAGCCTGTTGTAGGGAATTTGTGCCCCTGAGAGTCTGAGCATAATTCCACCAGGTAAATGTCCTATCCTCTTTCTAACCCTAACGACGAGCTGATTTGCTCCAGCAGAAGAAAAGCAGAAGTCAGATTTAGGGTTGATTTGTTCTGGTCTGAGAAGAACTATAAAAGTGGCACTTCCTGAGACACCCTGTAAACGGTGTCTTAAGATAACTTTTAAATATGCCCGATTTAACAACCGCTCCCCCAGCTTCTCTCAATCTGCCAGTTCCACATCCCCTTCTGGAAACGTGACAGTCCAGCTGAGGTTCGTCTGGCTTGTAAATAAACCATCCCCAGGAGCCTGCCTGAAAAGAGGGGTGCTGCAGTCACAGTACAACGGAGGCTGAGCCTGTCCCCACGCCCGGGTTTGCAGTCGGGCTTTTACCCGCGTTCATGTGGTGCTAATGAGGAACCAGCCCGGCTTGCGGCTACGCAGCTGATCCTGCCGTAGCAAAACAAGTTAATAGACGCGCTGGGTCCCTCCTCGCCCGTCGGAGCTCTCTGGGCAGGCGGCACCGGCGCTGAGCAGCCCGTCCTCCGAGCACAGCAGCCGCGCACAGCCCAGTCGGCAGCGGGACGGGGGCACGGGCAGCGGGAGCTGCCCTGAGGCGGGGCACCCCGGGCGGGCGGCACCGCTCGCCGCCAGCCACTGTCTCGCCACCACCGCCTCCTCCTCCGGCAGTCGGGCCGGGGCCGGGCGGCCCCGCCGGCATCTCGGCGGCTGTGCCGGCCCGCAGCTCCGCGGCGCCGGTCCGGGAGGTGAGCCACGGCTCCCCGCCCGCTCCGCCAGCCCCGGAACCGGAGCGGCGGGGTGTCGGGCCGCTCCCTTCGCCCCGGGCCGCCGCTCCGCTCACCTTCACCCGCTTGCCCTGGATCTCCAGGCTCTTCATGGTGAAGTCCACGCCGATGGTGCTGCCCTGGCGCTCGGCGAAGGCCCCGGTTTTGAAGCGCTGCACGAGGCAGGTCTTGCCCACGCTGGCGTCCCCGATGAGCACCAGCTTGAAGAGGAAGTCGTAGCTCTCCTCCGGGTCGGGGCCGGGCCCCGGCGCTGCCGGGCCGGGCATAGCGCCGCCGCCCTCCGGCCTTCCGCCCGCCGCCGAGGGGAGCCGGGCTCTGCGCAGCGCCCGCCGCCCCCCGCCGCGCCGGGCCTAGCGCTGGGCCCGCCTCCCGCCCGCCCCCTCCTTCTCTCCGCCCCGGCCGTGGCCGTCGCCTCCCGGGCATGCCCGCCCGCAGCCGGGGCGGCGGCGAGGCTGGCGGGAGGGTCGAGCGCGGGCTCGGCTACCGCCTGGGGCACCGCGCCTGTCTCGCCGGCTGCCCGGGGCGGGGCGGGGGGGCGCCCGGCTCGCTGCGGCCTCCCGCCGGCCCCCGGGACGGCTGTAGGCCGTGGGGCCGCCGGCAGGTCCCCCGCGGGCCCCCGGTGGGCCGGTGCCGGCGGGGCCTGCTCGGGTCGCGGTCCGGCATAAACCGTCGTGTGTGGGCAAAGTGCGTTAGTCCGCTGATTTAGTGGCACTGATGAGCCACTAATGGCTACCAGTGCCCCAGTCCTGTGCAGAGGACCTGCACATGCGTGTGTTTGTCCATGTTCTTGCTGGGGTGACATATTTTTGTGATGTATTCCTTCTGATATATTTTACAGTTAGTGACACATAGAAATAAACAGGTGCAGTTACACCATTAAGTCATCCAGGAAGTGCAGCTGATTTGCCTTGTTGGCTTTTCATTTTTAGGTCTGAGCTGGGGTGTGGTTCGTTTCCAGAGTCGCAGTCCAAGGCTCAGGGCTACAGTTTTTCACCCTTGCAAGGTGCTGCACCGCTCAGACACGTCTTTAAAACTGTTAACATCATGCTATGTGTCTTACATATGCACGTGATATGTGTGATTATATATTGCATCACAAACTGGTTATGTGTATTGAGGTAAGAGTATCTCTGCAATCTGGAATTATTTGTGTTTTAACTGCTACCTGGGTTATCTACAAAACAAACTGCTCCTTAACAGGTACTCTCCTTTAGATTATATGGTGAGTCAAGATGCTAATAAAAATCAGCTTTAGTAATAAAATACTTTGACACAGCACATTTTGTGGTCTTTGCACATTTGTCTGTTCTTTGTAACAAAGATACAGTAAATTCCATCCTCATAGTTTCAAATTACAAAATTGTGAAATTAAACTGTTTAATGGCAGAGAGTGAGAGTTAAATTTTCCCAAAGGTATTTGTGCAGGAGGAGAACAACCTGATTTATGACTGAGCCAGCATAGATCAACCAGGCCAGCTTGTCTTGAATTGCTCCAAATCAATGGATTTTTGGGTGGCTTCGTGATTATTCCTTTTCAGGTCTCCATATATATTTTTGGTGATCCATGGTAACCTTCCAGCAAGAGCAGAGGTAAGAGTACTCTGTCAGGCTGGAACAAAGGCTTTCTGTTCCCTGTAGCCTGCAACTGTGAATTAAGCAGGTAACTGAATTCTAGGATATTGATCAACGAAGACAGAAAAAGTGTTAAAGAGGAAATAAGACATCACTGTGCATGTGCTCTCATGTTAATTAGCACTTTTTATGTTTTCAGTGTCTGAGCAAAGCACTTCAGGGAATTTAGATTATTTGAGAAGAAACATTGCTAGAGATGTCAGTCTTTAATATTTAGAATTAATTGTATGACTTCATTTTAGTGGAAAAAAAAAAGGTACTACTTCCATGAAGATAATTATAAATCAGGTATTCCATTATCCTTGCTATAGATCATTACAAACTTTTTTGTATTAACTGTTCTCTCAAGTTGTGAAAGCTGTAAATAGTGGTTTGAATGTTAAAATGCTTGTCTTTGATTAATCCCCAGACTCCATTGGGGTTAACACCTGTTTCATGCAAAGATTAGGAAAAACAAAATGGGTTTAAGTCAATTCCAATTTGTATCTGGCTGTATTTGAGAGTCATTCATCAGAGAAGAGTAGAGAGTGCTAGAAAACACTCCCTAGTAGAGAGTAGTCTCTCTACTAGCGCTACTCTAGTAGTTACTAGAAAACAGTACCAAAGCATGGTAGAAGAACCTCTATACTGGCCTTAGTCACAGTTCCTTTTCACTCAACTAACTCAGTTTAACAAGAGAAGTTAAATTTCAACTCTAACAAAGGGGTTGAGCTGCAAAGCCTTTGCTACAGGTGCAAGGTTGCTTGCAATTTCCACGTTTGATAGTGGATTTTGGGTGGTGAGACTGTATTATATTTCAAAGCAGCTGCTTGAGATTTGGAGTTACAAAGCAAATTAATTAAGTTCTGACCTTCTAAATAAACGTATATGGTGATCTCATATGAAACACTGAAAAAACACAAGGAGGAGTCCTAAAATATATTACCCAGTCTTCTGCAGCACTATTTGAAGGAGCAGAGGGTAACGGTTCAAAGTAAATTTTGTAACTATGCAACGACTCGGTAAGTTTATAGATTACTGTAATTCTATGCAGTAGCAAGCATTCATTCTTAATAACTTCCAGTGTGGATATAAAACAATTGCCAAAATTGTTCATGGAAACCAAGATGACTTGAATTATAGCTTGGTTGGTACATTGTTTATACTGTGTTCCAAGATAAATTTTTCAGTGAAGTTCAACATTTCCTCCTTGTATTTATAATGCAGGCATAGTATTTGATGTGTTAATGCTCCTTATGTGGTACAAACTTTCTTTGGTTAGATTTTGGTTAAAAGAATGTTTAAGCATCTGTATTTCTTGATGGCTTTATAGCCTGCCAATTTTACATCTGAGTCAGCTTGAACGGATTGATTTCTTCAAGACAACGAAAGTAGTAATATATTGCACTTTCTTTTTTGACAGAGATACTGGCTAAATAGTTAAATGTTTACTTTTTATAATAAATAAATATATACAAAATAAGAACTACTTATTTGTTGTTTGTTTGTTTGTTTTTTAAAGGTCATAAAATCATAATCCCATACTCAACATTACCTGACATGGCCCCATATATTTGATGCATAAATTCTTGATTGTGCATATTAAATCATATATATTTTGTGACTCTYGAGTTTATGAGAGCAAACTGTTCTTCTTCCCATCTTATAATATTTTTTATATTGTTTGAGATTAAATACTCCTACTCTTTAAAAATTTACCTATGTTTGTAATCACGTGAGCTCTGGCTTTGTACTTCCAGACAGTGTGAGGTTATCTGGAAGAGGTCTTAGATTTCAATTTACCACAGGTAAGGCAATCTGTTTAAATCTGCTGAGCAATGTAGCCTGCAGCATTATGGGGTGTGTTCTTTTACAAAAATTGATTGTTCTGAATTTTAACCAGAAGAATTTTGTAATAATATACTGTTTAGTAATTTAGTCTAAAATGAAGGACATGCTGATTTAAGCATATTTGTGTCCAGAACTTTCTCTTTAAAGTTTAGCAGTGTCTGATGTTTGCCAGTTAAAATGTTAGTAGGTTTATTTTTAATTTGTTAATGTTCTAAAGCCTTTTTGAGCAAAAAGAGAATTAGGAAAGTTACCTGAGTGTTTAATATTTACAGGAGAGGCAAAATTTTGTCCTCTCTGTGGATCTGGTGTAGACCTTTTAACTCATTTGCAGAGGGCTGAGACAAATGAATGGGTATTTTGAGGACTGTCACTAGTCAATAGATATTCTTGCTGTACGTGACAGCCTCTCTTTTCCATATCTGTATGTCTGTACTCTGTGTGAGAAGTAATTGGGGAGCAGCATAAAGATAGAAATGCTCTTTAAGGTAATGGTAAGAATCATGATTAACTGGTAAACCCCACAGTTTTACAATGGGTTTTTCCTGGAGAGCCTTACGTGCTCATTTTTTCCACAATCAGCCATTTGTCCCTCAAAGCTGCAGTGGTCGCAGCACTTGGAAGACTCCTGGAGTCTTGAAAAATGGTGCCACTTAGACCTTGTACTGCTTGTGGCCTGTTCTGGCAGAAATTTTGCTTTTGCCCTGGTGGTCTCTTGCTGTACTAGCACAAGTGGCAGTGAAACTGTCAAGTTGTAAGAAGTTGCTGACCAACAAACAGGGATGAATTTGGGGTCCGAAACTTCTCCAACCAAGGATTTTTACTGAGTACTTCTCCTTGTAAGCTTGCAAAGCCTAGCCTAGCCTTGCTCTGAGAAAATTTCTAGTGTCTCCTTCATGGGTGATTCCTAGCAATGACATAGCTTCTGTTACGCAGTTGTTCAGCAAAGTGTATGACTTTGTCATGTGTGACATGTTTGTTACCCAACGTGAGTGTTGCATTTGTTATCAGACAAGTTTCAGAACAAGCTAGTAATAAAAAAATTTTAATTGCGTTCATGAAGTTTTCCAAGTTAGCATTTTGAGTATCAGAAGCCATAAGCTATTTCCAGTTCCTTTCAGATGACTCAGTTGTGGATACTAGCTTCATTGTCATTTGAAATACTATATTCATATACACGGCTTAATCATCTTCTGGATGAATGGAATGCAAATTCTCCTCTGCTTAGTTTCTAAAGGCTTTTATCAATCTTAGTCACCCATCCATTTTCCTTGTCTGTATTCTATAGAGAATGAAAGTCAGTCATTGCATGGGTTTTATCTCAAAGAGTGTAAGAGGAGACATGCCACTTCAGAAACCATGCCAATTAATAGAACAGATTTCTTAAAACACAGCTGTTAATCACAGTTTCAAACACCAAAGAGTTGCTGATGAAACTAAAAACCTTGGTTCCTGGCAGTCAGGTTTATTTGGCAAATCATCACAGGCCAGTCCCCTAGTTTCGGGTATCTGTGCGGTTCCTTGAGTTGTTTGTTGACCTGCATCATCTTGCCACTGTAGATAGTAGATGCACTTTCAGGAATGTAGGGTAAGGGGAATGAGTGAAATACTTTTGAACAGTGTGTATGCTCGTTAGTATTCCTCTCTTGCATTTCAAGTGCAACCAGAATCCCATAGAGCAGCAGTGTGCACGTGGACTGAAGATTTACCAGTTGGCCTGTGACTGCACATTCATGAAATATTGCTTAAAGTGCTAAAGACTCTGTAAAGAACCACCTGGAAATCTGCATAGTTTGCTGACTTTTTATTCTTCTGAGTGAGATTAATGTAGTAGCTGTAAATTTATCAGACATCTTAAACTCTGTGTTTCACAGTCTCCACATGTCTGTTTGAGATCCCCTGATACTTATCATGATAGTTGGATTTCTTGATGGTAACTTTTCCTTTCCCTGGTACAGATTGCTGAGGGAGCTGACGTTATTCTAATATATTTGGGCCTTTAAAAATTATGATGCTGCACATCAATTGGGTAAAGGTTTTCATGGTGCCCAAGTCGTCTTTTCAGAGCTGATGCATTTAATTTAGGAATCAGTTTTATGTAGTGTAAATTGTCCTCCTTATGTGTTTGGGTTTGTTTTTTTTTTTTTTTTTTTTTTTTTTTNTTTTTTTTTTCATTTATTAACTCAATCTCATTGTTCCTCTTTTTGGCTTAGTGATGTTTTAGTGTTGATGTAATAAAAAGAAATAAAGATTGTAAAAACACACGATGATATCAGCGTAGATATCTTTATCTTAGTAAGGGCATATAAGATATCTGAATATGTTTTTTGAATGTATATATATCTGTGATATATATACATACACAGACATATATATATATACTTGTACATATGTATATGCATGCATATATGCTTGAATATATATATGAACACGTTTGCTTCCTGAAAAACACTGTAAAAGTAAAAAATATTATAAATCTACCAAAAAGTAGCAAACCTGTTGTTGATAGTGTAAAAATTACCCATGATAAAAACAGAGGTTCCAGTTCCTGCATATATAGTCCTATAGCTAATGCATCCCATCTCGTGGCAGTACTTCTATTCTGAGAGTTCTTTATCTGTTGATGTTTCTGTTCATTGAAGAAGTTTGCTTTATCATTTATCTGCAACTGTGTATTTGGTTTTCAAGACATTTTATCAGAAGATAAGTTTTTACAGTTTTTAAAAGGCTTATTTTTTTCTCCATATGAGCTCACATTTAGTGTCATCTTTTGAAACGTACTGATCTCTGTTACCTTCTGAATTGTGTAAATAGGTTAAGTAGTGGCTGTGAATACTTCCTCTCTTTTTTAACGCATTTTCTGTCAGTATTTATGCTGTAATTGCTGCTGCTTCTCCTATGTGAAATCTGAAATGTCCTCATGTGAGATTCAAAAAATGAAATGTCCCATTTTCTTCCTTTAGTACCATAAGGATTACTTCAGCTCTAAAGAGTTGGTGTGGAGGTTTTCCAAGTTAAGTCTTACATATCATAGCTTTCTTATTTCCTGAGAACAGTTGCTTTGGCCTTGTGACTTGAGTAAATTTAGAATATATCCTACGAACAATTTTTTGCTATATCTAGAAGATGGAACTGAAACACAGCCAGCAAAGCTTCAGTTCAAGTGCACATTCCAGTTTTCCCAAATATATAGATGAGAGTTTTGATATAACATGCTGGAAAAATACAACCAAAATTATCTTTCTGTTAAATTCTAGTACTTTCTCTGTAGTTTCGATTACATGATGTCATGTAATACAAACAACCTACAAGCAACTTATTTCAAATATCATAATAGTGTGTGATTTAACTTTTGCCTGTTCTGTTACATCTTTATTAAAAGGTGGACTGAAAGATGGAACTTTCTGGTGTGTTTTTAGAGTGTGCTAATTGAGCAGTTGGCAATTAATGAAATCCTGTCATAACAAGAATACCTAATGTTTACAGTGTTCTTCACAATTCCAAACATAAGTTTTTAAAATTGCAGGTAGGAGATCCTTTTTGACATTCTTGCGTTATACTGGAGGAGGTAATGAGTGTGGCAGTGGTCACAATGTCATGATTCTGTCAGTAGTCCCCAAACCCTCCTGCAGTTTATTGCCCTCTGAATTTTCAGCTTTGAATTTCCCTGGAACTTGTATCCTCCGCCAGCAAAATGGTGATACGTCTATGGCATAGTAATTTAGTTGCTGGATTAATAAAGCTAGGTCAAGAAAACTACTGATTCTAAGCATGGACTGTAAAAATGGTGTTAGGAAAATACAGTGGCATTGACTCAATGTGTTTTCAGCCTAAATTAAAAGTATTTTTTCCTCTTCTGACTTGTAACCCCATTTTTTGTTCTGAGATCAAGCTGGATTTATTACTGCTTTTGCCCCATCACCAGTAATAAAAAAGCTGGGGCTAAATTCAATAGTAATATTGAATTAGTATTGAATTCAATAGTAATATTTGTGCCAACTGTTGTCTTTTGAACTGCACAGGTGCAGCAGGGATTAGAACACATGAAATAACTTTGCCAGTATGGAATACAGTCCAGATCTTTGCCTTAGTTATCGTGCCTCTGGAGGATTTAGACAAATAAGGAGTAAGAAGATCTTGCATACATAAAAAGAGAAAATCTGGTAAGAAAATGCCCTTTTTTTTTTTCTTCTTTTTTTTTCCCCCCCTATGAGTAGAATAGTATTTTTTTTTTCATTTCATAGACAGCTATTTCGACATAATTTTTGAATCACTGAACAGTGAGTATAAGAATAAAGAGCAATTTTATATTACTCAATTGAGATACACCATCAATCTGTATAAATTATTTGAAATAGAGGTACATACGCAGTTCAGGTCTACACATGATTGGTATGAAAAAGATATCTCTGTAGTTTTGGAATGTATCGTGAATCTGCTGAGCACTTGGCATTACCGCGATGTTCTTCAAAGAYGACTAACATCAGATAGTAGTACTGGATGGAGGTTTTGATTTCTGAAACTGATTTCCCACTCAGGTCAGTAAGTCTTTGCTTTATCTTATTTATCATACCAAGAATGTGAAAGATCAAAATGGTTAGTTTGATAGAAGTGTATTATACAAGCCTCTGCATTTTATTATCATTTAAGCATTTTGAAATTCTTACCAAAATTAATCATTTTTTCCAGTATCTTATCAAAATTCATCATCACCATCAGAGTGACATAATTTAATTCTCCCTTAAGTGATTGCAAGGCTTCTTGTTTGCTTTTTGCATATGCCAACAAGGGTCTTAAAATTATCATTTGCACAGTGTATGCAGCTAGATGGAGGATTGATTTTTATACCTGAATGTACTTGGAAAAGGACACAGCTGAAGGACAGCTGTGTACCTATCAAAAGAAGCATGCAGTTTGTGAGAACACAGGCCAGAGACCTGGCTTCAGACCTCCATTAGTTTGTCTTCTGCTTTCTCTGACTCTTTGGTGAGAGCTCAGCACTAAAGCAAGTGTCTGCCTTTCCAACTCAAATGGCGGTCTTCTGCTGATTTAAGTAGCATGCTCATTTTGCTCAACTGTTCTCAGTTTCTGTATTTCCTGATATTTATTTCTACTCTTCTCAAAGGTTTTGATCTGGAAAGGGTCAGTGGAATGAATTTGTATGTTTGAGGCTAAGATGTAGCCAAATACATGGTT
This sequence comes from Phoebastria nigripes, assembly GCA_035582835.1. Lineage (NCBI taxonomy): Eukaryota > Metazoa > Chordata > Aves > Procellariiformes > Diomedeidae > Phoebastria > Phoebastria nigripes. Next base: position 750,919 of record JAYKAV010002808.1, on the reverse strand, counting down.
AAATTGGGCCCCAAAAGCTAGTGAATCCTTTTGTATATTTCCATGGGATACATTATTAAATCTGAATTTGACCAGTGGTGTTACATTACTATTATACTTCAAAGGTATTTAAGTATAATATTACAGATTTTGCCAAATTCTGTATACAAAATTTTGAGAAACCAAATCCCCACCTGGTATTTGATGGCCTCTGATGCAGGGAGATGTCTCATACTTCCTCTAACTGTTTACATGTGGTATCTCTGTGTTGGGAAATAGAAGTTTAAGTACTTTATTTGCCAAACTTAGGCTATATTATAAAGAAATCTTCACTGAAATTAAGAGAACAAAAATATACATATTAATTAATGTTAATAAATATATTCCTCAATTACATTCATCGGCATGGTAGATACAGCTAATACGAAAGTTTGGTTCTTCTGTCAGCCCTCTCATTCTTTTGATGTTGCAGTTCTTAGTGTCACTAGTAGCAGAGATCATTTTCCATGCAGATGTGGCAATTCAGTCTTTGTGGCTTTATTGCTACTTTTGCAGGCTCAGATTTGTATGGGGTACAGTGTCAAACTTGGAAAGATAGATGTATACATGAATATAGCTACATCACACAGTTCAGTTAAATTTAATGAGACTGGCAAGCTGTCAGCTCTTGTGTAAAGCATGTAAAGAATATAAACCTTGCTCCTCTGCTGAATGAATTTTTGTGTATTGTTTTATAGTCATTTATTTTATTTATTATATACTTGAGCTTCAGATTACCTCCACAGCAGTAGACTATTTCAAATGTGCAAAAGAAAAAAAAAAGTATGTGTGGGATGTGCTTGGTTCTTTATTATGATATGAAAAGGAGTAGCCAATGCTCAAAAACAAGAGATTCGTTCCTGGATGTTTGCTTTTTTTTTTTTTTTTTTTTTTTTTTTTTTTTTTTTTTTTTTTTTTTTTTTTTTTTTTTTTTNTTTTTTTTATATTTTATTGTAAATATATAAAACTGTTAAAATATTGAGACCTACTTGGTCATGCTGAATAGTGCAGCATGCAAAAAAACCCAGAACAAAACAAAACAATTTCTGTTTTAATATGGTAACCAGGACAAAAYGAAGTACCTATATCTGTCTTGTGAAGACATATTTGCAGTCTATGAATAAATAGTGACAAACAAAAAAAAAGAAAATAACCCCAAAGAAAGTGCAAACGAAATAATGTTGCACTTGCACCAATCTCTGCTTCACAAGTTGTGAGCCTTTTTCAACTAATAATTGAGGGCCATATCCTTTACAGGAGATAAGGGGGGTGAAGCGCTGCTACAGCTTCAAGGAAGGGGACTCTTCCAGGGCCACAGCACTCTTACTGCTGCCATTGCCATGTAAACTAGTCCATACTCTTGAAACCATAGTTAAGCACCTTAGAAAATCATGGCATTTACTGAAAAAAGTGTTGAAACCAGAATTTCCCAGACTCACTCAGGTTATGCAAAAACGGTGGGCTTTTTCACCCATGATAAATAAAAAATAAAATAAACCAACTCTTTTGAACACAAGTAGGAAAATGGAGAGTAATCAGCTCTCGCTTCTGTTCTCCAGGTATTCATGTTGGTTTGCCTAAGATCCTGCACTTGGATTCTCACTGATAGCTCTTTGCCTATTAAATAGAGCCTATCCCACTAGGCTGGTGGGACTTACTTGGCTGTAAGGATTTGTTTGTGTTGATCAGAGGCAAGGTGAGGGCCTTAGAATTGGTGTGTCTTGACACAGCTTCTGCAGCAGTGTGCGCTCATCCAGCACTTCCATAAAACTTTAAGTTCCTTGGCTGAAAGTTGCTGTAAATGTGAAATTGCCATCTGTAACATGAATGTATTGTTTTCCCTCACAAGGTTCTTGAAAGTGCATTGGCCTGAAGCTAGCTAACTGCTTAAGTAAAAAATGTTAAGAATCGCTACCCCAAGAAGCTGCTCAAGAAAAGTCATACTGTGTATTTTTATGCAAAATAGAACAACAGATCATAATTTCTAAATTTGAAATATATCTAAAAACATTTCTCTTACTTTATTGAAGGTAGCTAACAGATTGCCACGGATTTTTTAATTTTGTTTTCTTTTTGGATTGATTTTGTTGAGGTTTTATTCTTCTATTTTGAAACGATCTCAGAAAGGTCTGTCTCGGACTTTCAGGAACAAGGGAGGAATGGTAAGGAAAAAAACCCCACAAAGTGCTGTTTGCTTTGATTTCATTATTTYGTTTTACTTACTTAATTTACAAATTTTTTCTTCTTTATTTTATTGCACTTTGATAGGATGAAGCTACAGTACCAAAGTGGTTAGTCAAATTTTAATTTACATTAAAGTTCATCACGACTTTAGGAGAACAGAAGAAAGAAAACCTATGTCAACTTTTAATATAAAGATTTAGCTATGTCTTTGGGAGTTGTAGTAGCAGAAAACTTAAGGCAGGTCTAAAAATGATTAATCACAGTGAAGAAAGTAAATGGAGATTGTATTACTCAGTGTCCAAAAGTATAGTAACTTTAGGTTTCTGTCAATAGAAAACAGTTTACGTCTTACAACATCTGACACTTTGTGACAGAAGACCTGTATTAAGTCTCTGGAAAGAGCTAGCAGTAATTGGTAGCTTGTTTGGAAAATCACTCTATCACATCCCATTACTGAGGTCTTGGTATGAAAGGGTGACAAGCTTCCAGGAATTTTTCTCGCTGGCAGTTTTCAACAGCCACTAGGTGACAATGTTGATCCAGTTACAGAGCTGTCTGTCTGACAAAGCTGATACTAAAGTTAAAGGAATCACTTCAGGGGCTCTGAGGTTCTGTTGTGCACAATTTGTGTTCTTTTATGGACTGCAGTTGTCCTTTGCCTTCAGGTTGTAATTGCTGCTATTTTAGTTTTACTCTTTCTGATAATTCAGCTTTTGGTAAGTGTATCTGAAAATTAAGTTCTCAGTTCTTGCAGTTGCCTTGCAAACTCAGGGAAGTCAAACATACACTTGCTGCTAAGTGCTCTACTGTCTTGAAGGCAACCTTTTATGATGTGGCAATTGCCACGTTCTTCCACTACTTTGTACTACTACTGATAGGAATGGGTTGCAAAGGTAGATTTTATACATATGTGTCAGGTTCCATAGTCCTTCTCTGTGGTCATAAGAGGCAATATATGAATCCTAGCCAAAAAAAAAATTATTAATATCAGAGGCAAAAACCTTCTGACCCCTAAAGAGGAGACAAGAAAAAAATGATTTAAGGAGGAAAAGGGAGCCTGTCATCCATCCCTGCTGACACTCCCTCCCCTATAGATCAAGGCCATTTAAGAAAGGGCTTTGCATGATTTTTTTTTTTTTTCCTGGACTAGGATGAATGCTCTGGATTTCCTTAGCCCTGTTTCTTAATACTCTCCAGAGGGAAGAAGTCTCGATCTACTTTTCCCAGAGAATGTACTTGTGTAAAACAGTGCCATTCAGCTTTAATAACTATAGGTCGTTAAAGGACTGGATGCTTGATGGTCAAACCATCAAGTAAAGCCAAATAAAATCTCAACGAACTGCTGTCAGGTACCTCAGATTTATTTTGCCTGAAATGAACTTGCAATGTCAGTCAGTAGCTGTGTGCCTGCTAAAGTGACATCAGTGCTGGTGCCCATGGGCAATCGTTGGGGTAAACGGAGAATATGCTGCTGGGGAAGGCATTCTGAGAGGGTACGTCAGGGAGCAAATTGCCCCTGGGAAGGAGTTCAGTATAAATAGCAGCCATGTGGCCATTATGCAACTAAAGCAATTTGTTGTCACACACCCATTATTGAGTGTAATCTAAATTTAATTGGAGTCGATGTAATAGCAAAATATTTACATGGGTTCTAGCAACAGACTCTAAGTGCTTTTGAAAATTGTTTTGTGTAGTGCCCTGAAGAGAAAAAGCATTAAGATAAACAGCATTACTAAGATAAACTTAGCATTACTGAGCATTATGATAAACTTAGCACTATCAAAGGAATCATTAGATAGGAATTGTTAATTTTTCAGTGTAGTCATTTCACCTGTTGGCGGGTGAGAGTAAAATCATGTAATTCAGGTATAAATCATAACATACAAGTGTGTGGACCTTAAGAGTCCAAGAAAAACAGCAGTTTTGTGAAGCCTCAAATTCTATTTTAATAATTCCCAAAACAGTGCATTTACACATAAAACCAGTATGAGAATGTATGTATATTGGCTAATTAGTTTACCTTAAAGAATACAAGTGTGGTAGCTTAGACCAATTAACAAGCTTGTCTCACTGCCACTCTACATATATTTTGTACGTTCAATTAGTATTTAGTTCTTACAGTATATGTTTACTAGTTCAATAATAAAAGAAATTTCCTATTCATCTGAGGGAGTTCCTATTTGTTACTAGTCCTGTTAGGCTATGAATATTCTTGGTCTTTTGCCGTTTGAAACTTTTTATTGGATGAGTTATTCTAGCAGCTATTAGTGCAGTTCCACATCTGGTCAGTGCAAGCAGTAGCTGTGCAACTAAGGTGGGGAATTACTGTCATTATGTGGCACATATCTTACGAAATAGCTGGGGTTTAACTTAACAGAAAAAAATACTTTTCTTTGTATTACTCATTTTCTGCATACTTAAATACTTTGAACTGGGGCTAAGGCCTGGACACTAAATCTGAATCCTTTTATGCATAGCTGCTTGGCAGAATGGTAAATACAATACAAATGTGTTAACTTTGCAATGTATTTTATTACTAAGAACAAAGCTGTACTTAGTCTTTAGTATGAATTTAGTATGAACTAATTTTATGTAGGTTGCCAAACAAGCCTTAGGATAGGCAAGGTTTACAGTCAAAATCCTCTCAGGTTAGATATGAATGTAAGACCATGGAGATACGTTACTGCAAATTCAGAACTACTACTAACAATTACTTATGTTTAAGAAAAGACCCTCAGAACAGTAATATGCCGTGTATCCATCTGTTGCAAGTGAGTGGTTTAGAGGCCACTTAAAGAATCACCATCAAAGGTATTAGCAGAAAGTGATTTTAATAGAAGTTTATAAAAGCGTGACTTAACAGAGTTCGATAGCAAGGTTCACTCTATCACTTACTACATGGATGAAGCATACAAAGGAAAATCGAGTTAGAATCAAGCTAGAATGATTTATACAGAGACTGAGGATGAAAAAGGGTAAGGGAGACTCTCCCGTTGAGTCACGAGGTTCGGAGAAGACCCCCTTGCTCTCTAAATGCCTAATGGAGCTTAGGTGCGGCTGGATCCAGTCTTAGTCTCAGACTTGGACAACGGTTTATGTCTAATACAAAAAGGGTAAGGAGACTCTCCCGTTGAGTCACGAGATTCAGAGTAGACCCCCTTGCTTTCTAAACTCCTCCTCAGAGAGGAATCTAGGTGCGGCTGGATCTACCCCTAGTCCCAGACTTGGTCAATGGTTTATGTCTACAGGTTTATATGTGTTTAGCAGCAGTCTAAGGTTCATTCACAGTTTGAAGCGAATCGCAAGATTTTAGCAACACTTAATCATTGACTAATTTAACATTTACAAAGTGARTTAGTAGAGTCTACTACAATCACTACAGTGACTTAATTACAGATTATGCTTACTGTTGGTTATCTAAACCAATTCTCTCTCWCACACACACACACACACACACAAAGATAGATAAATATATAAATGTACAAAAGGTATACCTGTTAAGAATTCCCCTCGAGTTCCGTGAAATATTCACGTCAAATGTCTCGGCATTTCTCAACGGGCGAGGGGTTGAGCCTCGAGGAGTGAAAGGTTTCAGCCCAGGTCCCGATGATCCTCTGAGTATCGCAAACTTGAGAGTTCGTGAGCTCTGAGAGGCGTCCCACTCAGAGGGAGATGCTGGGCGCAGCCCGCTGCGGTCCAGGAGAGCTCAAAGGGCCTTACTTGGGACGACTGTTTATAGGGTCGTGAGATGATTGGCTTTAGTCATCTGCAAATTCCATCCTGGCCACAATGCGGAACAATCCGTAACAGTAACAATGGTATTGTTCCACTTGAGCCATGATCCAGGTAGGGAATGTTTCAAGGCTGTCAGGGATGATGAATTATCCCTGCTGTCGTTCTCTGCCATGGTCAGGCAACAGGTGTTCCTGGTACGGTAAGTGCCGCTCCCCACCTTAGCCATGCAAGAGTCCCTGGTACGGTCAAGGGACGCCTCACCGCCCAACTCATTACACAAAGGCCAAGGCCTAACGGGAATTCCTGAGATCGCAGAGCGGCCCAGGGGAGGCGGGGAAATGCACCACCACACCATCTCACGGAGCTACCCAGAGCTCCTGGGGAGGACTGGACTGATACTCAGCATGTGAGTTACTCTAGGGTGAAAGAGAAAACTGTTTTCAGATTGCTTCCTCCTTGCTTTGTGGGGGAAAAAAAGGTGTTGGGTACACTTAGATCTCATTCATTTAACCTTCATCTGCAGAATGTGGGATTTGAAACACATGAGAAATGTATATTCTCAAAATACCAACATCCTTAGAACATGGGGGGAAAAAAATCAAGCAAATTCAGTGAATCCACAGCATGTGGAATGTATTTTTTACTGTAAATATGTAATTTTACTATATATAATCATCACTTCTAAAATAACTTACATCACAGACATGCACTTGACCTTCTTTTTTGCAAGCAGACACTCATGCCAAGGCAGAAAGAYGTGACATTCTCAAAGCCATGTAGTTACGTACACTATCGTGGTGCTGAGCCCAAAATAATCAGCCTTTCCTGTCAGTGTCGCTTGTAGCAATGCTGCTGGCTGTTGGCCAGCCGCCTGTCCTCTGAGTGCAGGAGAAAAGTGTGTATTTTTCATTTAAAAAAATAAAAGGAAAAAAAAGAAGGCATATCAACTGTCCATGGAGATACCACTGTTTTCTCCGCTTGCTCTCCTGCTTAGCTCCACCCTTCACATCCAGGGTGCTCTGTCCTTTGTGCAGTTCCTCCCCAGGTTTCACTGCTCTTGCTGTGCCTTCTGAGGAGCACCGGTGACCTGACCAGGCTACTGCTGCCCAAGTGGAAATTGTGCTATTGTTTTCTTTCTCATATTCTTTCAGAATTTTTTTCCTTGTTGCTTGCAGTCTTGTAAATTAGCAAAAATGCTTTAATTCTTAAGTACTAGTCTACCTCTGGTGAAGAAAACAGTATTTGTAGCTAACTTCAGAAGGCAGATCCAGAGTGGCTGCATTCAGAGGAATGGCATTAGTGATGCAAAGCCAAACTGCTGCATCTCAATAACTGCATGATAATGTTACAGTTTGACTCCACTAATGCACAGAGGCACTTGTATTTGACAGAGCGCTTATGCCTTTTGGCCTACTCTGAGCTGAGACGTGGTAATTTTTAGGGAATGAGCTTTTTTGTGTTTTATATAGCTCCAAAGCTGGTTGTTAGCACATTCATTATAATAATTACCTTCCATTAATAATATTGTGGGCCTTTAGCACAATGGAGAATAGCATTGCATGATGTGTGCGTAAGCCTCATGTGAAGGTTGTACACAACAATGCAAATGAAACCTATAAACACTTCAGAGGGAATTTATCCCCAATGTAATTCCGTTGAGCTTTCAGGATCACCCCAGTCAGAGTGATACCRTCATCGGTAGGTCAGAGAGATTCAAGTGACTATAAAGTGCTAACTATTACTACATTAAAACCAGAGGAGGTTTTAAAAGACCTAAAATGCTAGACTTGGACACTGTAGTTCTCTCTTCAACAAAAAGATGGATAACACACTTATTCACAGCTTAGCTGTGAAATGTTTGTCCCATGATGGACTGGAAGGGTTGTCTCTTCCTTTGCTCCATCTTCATGACCCGTTAATGCCATAAGGCAGGGGGATGGTTCTGAGTTTTGTGATGGAGTTTTTACTCCATTACACTCRTGATGGAGTAAAATAATCACGTTATTTTGTATGAAACAGTAACTATTTATTKTTCATTTATTCACTCATAATGATATTAATCAGCAGTGGATATAATTATATCCAAGTCATAAGTGAGGGATTAGAGGATTTTTAGTCTATTACATCACAGATCTATGTAAACTATTCTGTTACATGCCAAGACCTCTTCCTTACTGGTTTATTGTAGTGAACACGAGTCATGTAAATAAAYGTGCAACTTTCAAGAAAGGAGTTGTGTCAATGGATAATCTGGTAGCCTGCAATTAAATGTACTGCTTAAAGATGTTTGTAAATAAATGAAAATGGAAAAAGAACTAGATACATTTATATTTTTGTTTAAGAATGAAATAAGTGTCTCATCTAGCCATGACATAATGAGAAAAGTTGTTCTGTTCCATTTCCAAAACCTGAATTAAGGATCTTCAGCCAAAACCCATGCAATRTAATAACCAAATTTTATTCTAAAATTCATTAATTTTCCACTGAGATGCTTTTTTTTTGGCCAGATTTTGAAACAGTAGAGAATTTAAAATAAGGCTACAATGCAGACTGGTTTTCTTTTCTAGCTTTACCAAAAATAACTGCAAACAGCTTAATGATATACCTAATGAAAACAGGTTTCTCCTTTTTGGAGTAAGGTAATGAAGGATAATAATCTACTCTGTCCAAGAGTATTTGTGACTCATTGTTTTGATGATGGTCTTTGTGATAACAAATAAACAGTAAGGGCAAAAAGTATGAAAAATTTCAACCATTAGACAGCGCTAGAGGGTGTAAAGGTTAGTTTCTTCAGAATTGACTGCAAGTCATCATAAGGGGCAATATTACCCAGGGAAGTGGTTTACCTGTTAATACAACCAAATACTGAATGTTACATGCCATGTGATCAGACCATGTTACCAGCAATCCAGTACTCCAGTGTTACGAGAATCCAATATTCATGTTACTTCAATTGCACATAAATACCCTGTATGTGCATAAGTTCTTTTTTTCTTTCACATTTCATCAGAGGGCCATGTGAGATGCTTATGCCTTTGTGAAGATACCTGAGCAGCCTGCTGTATATAAAGAACAGATTTTAATTTTTTWAATWTTTTTTTTTTAAGCAAAACTCGTGATTTTCACCTCTGTTTCATGCTGACATCCTACATTGTGTGCCCTTTAATAAGGGTCCTGTATGTTTGTAGCCACCATTTATTACACTCAGATTTCAGGCACTAGTCACTTAAGTGTATTGCATTTGCTTTAGTGGGAGTTATCCTGCTGTTCTAAAWTTTTTTTTTTCCCCCAGTTGATGTATTGAATTAATGGAAAAGTGAAAAAAAAAAATCCAAATACATTAGAAACCAACTGCCAAAAGGTGAAACACGAACACGTGACAATGCTTGTCATGGATGCAAGATGCTGTGATGTCAAGTTTGGGGGAACTGGGAAACTTGGAAGTCAAATGTGGTAAGACCCGTTGAAATAAAATGTCTGCATGTTTCAGCTGTGAATGGGCATTACATATTCCAAAATCGGGAAGAGTCTGCCACTGCCTTCAGTAGCATTTGAAGTAGGTTGGGTGTGCGATGGAATTGTAAAGTCACAACAAAATGCCTAGTTTCTAAGCCTCCCTTTAGTTTATTCACATAAGCATTGGTGGCTATTTTCTAAACAATGCTGTACATTTATTAGTGTCAAATGGGGGAAAAAAAAAAAGAAAAAAGCAGCAAACTTCTCTGATGCATGAACTCAAACAATGGATCTGGAATAAACTCTAACTGTAGATCCTAGACAGAAAGAAAGCATTAAGCTGAACAGAAGTTGTTCAGATTGAGCAATGCTTTTTGCTACAATGTTAAGAAAATCTTGAGCGTTTCAAGAGAAAAGGTGATTCACCTACCATTCTATTTAATAAATGAAGCCCGCAAATATTTTCCACATTAATTGAATTGCAGTTTACGCAGAATTGCAGTTTACACAAATCTACTCTGTGCATTAGAGTGAACTGTTCAAAAATATTTTTTTGTTCTTGCTCAATAATTCTAAGTAAGATTACTTGTCTTGCTAAATATTGAACCAAAACTCATAACTGTTTAGTTGCAATTAATCCCACCAGTTATACCTATGTTAACAAAGAATGTGAAAACAGATATATTCACTAGTTTGCACTCTTGCAGGCATGATATAGTAACACTTTCTGGGATCTTTACAAACTCCTTTGGGAATGCTGTCTGCATATTTCATTTAGATAGCTGACGTATTTTCCTGTCTTTGCACATTGTTAGCAACTGCAGCATTATTTATGCAATTTGGTGGAGTATGTGGCTTAAGCACGACATAGTGGTCTTGCCAGATAAACCGTTGAATGCAGCTCTTGAGCCTTCAGTTACCAGTTCCAGCTTTCCCCTTTTCAGAGTTTTTTTGCAGATAAAAGCCAAATGGATCAGAAGTCATAAATACAATGCTGTTTTAGTGGAATGTGAAATACTGCCATGGAAGAGATTCCCTCTTCTTTCCTCTTACGAGGTCAGAAAACATATTCTCTCAAATACCGTTTTTTTTTTTTCCCCTTGTATTCTGTGCATCTTATTTAATGTGTTGGTTGGTATAAGCAGAAATGTTTGCTAATTGCTAATTTTTTTATGTTTGTACAATTAAAGCTGTACAGTAAAGCAGTTTACTATTTTATGCATATCTAGCTTTATAGGCACAAAAGAGAGTGATAAGCTTTCAGTGTTAATGATTTATTTTATTTTGGGGAAACAAGAAATATAATTTAGGAAACTCTCCATGAGAGATTGCAGAGTGCATTTCTTCTGTAATATTTTGCATTAATACAAAATGGTGGTTGGCTTTTAAAAAATTGAAAAGCTCAGTGCAGAGAAAATATTCTAAAATTATCTAAGTATGTACACCACTATGTTCCTATGTGTTTATTTGAAATTCTCTCCTGCAGAGGTTATTTATGTAGAATAACATTTAATAAAACTAGAGAAATTCTGAATGTTTGTGCTCACCTGATCAAAATGTACACATAAATCTGAAGACACAATTTTACTCTGGTCTGCACCGGAGGGTGGTACAGCCTTACTAAGCCATGCTGTTTCTAGGTTATATGGTTCACTTCTTGCAGCAGGGATGCAACACTTTGTAAAAAGCAAATTCTTTGCTGCACTTTGAGTACTYGCAGTGAAGAGTGCAATATGCGATTGGAGAAGGTAGAGTGGAATATTACTGCTGCTGTGGAGTGTGGGAGGGTGGCTCGCCCGGCACAGACTGAGTTCCTCAGGGGTGTTGCCAGTGCTCACTAAGGATGTCCCAGTGATGCACTGCTATTGTGGTCTCTCTTTTCATGGCCTGTCCCACCATAAATTTTGCAGGCGACCAAAGCAATACGAATAGCTGTAATGTTTTAGGTGTCTCACACAATTCTGTTAAAATCGTTCTCATTTCAGGTAGCGCCTACCAATTTGAAAAAATGCCCAATGTTGGTTAAGCTACAGGATTCACCATGACATTTGACGAGCTGTTTCAGTGTTTAATTATTTTCACTGCTAGATTTTGAGCCCTGTTTCTAGTCTGATGTTCTAATTTCTACTCCCAGCCCTTTGTTAACAAATTTCTCTTCATGTAGATTCATACAAGCTGTGATCTTGCCATTCCTTAAATTCCTCTTTATTAAATGAAATTGATTAAGCTCCTTTTAAGATATATTTTCCAATCCTTTATTTGCATTACAGTTGTTTTTCTGATTCTTCTGCAGCTGATTCTTCTTGATTTGTAGGCATTGATACTGAATTATTGTAGCTTATCTAAACATCGAAGTAAATAAATCCTTCTATCCCTAAATGATATTCCCTATTTTAACAAGAAAAGATCACATTAGCCCTTTGCTGCAATGTTACACATCGGAGATCATGATTACCAGATTATTTGCCTTCTCTGAGTTGAGTCCTCAACCCATCTTTTGTTTCTAGAGGTATGATCTTGCTTTCGATTGCTTGGCACTCCAAGTAACCCACCGCTCTTTGCATTTATGACTTCCCTCTTCTTGTTCCCCACTGTGTATCATTTGCAGACTTTAACATTGCAATGGGCATGTTGTCTCCCAGATCATTAACTATTTTACAGGGAAAACATCTGACTCTATTCCTTTCCTTTTCTCAATCTAAAGCCCCATGCTATGCCTTATTACTAAATTGTGTAACCCTCTACCCATTGTGTGTGTCCTTTCCCCAGATCTATCTGTGCTTCAGAGGTTCTTTCAGCAGGTCCACCGTACTCGGTGGCCGTTCCTTGTGTCACGAAGAGGGGCAAGTGACTCATCCTGAATTGGCGTCARTTTAGGTTGACAAGTGGTGATGTCTCAGATTGGCCTTTCCCTGCCAGTGCAGGAGAGAGAGGACCAACAGTGAAGATATGTTACAGACAGTAACATGTCTCTTGTAAAGCTGTCTGAGAATGTCGCCAGCAGTCAGCAATGACAGTTTGACTTCATATTGCTGAGGTGCTTTGGCAGGGGCAAGAGGGACCTGGAAATATCCCTGTGAGCTTCTTCTGTCTTTGATTTGGGTGTTTGTGGCTAGGAATGAGTCTCATCTTACAGAAGTGACAGCACATGGTAATTGCAAAACCACCTGTCAGAAGAAAGCTAACCACCAGCTTTGCTAGGGATATTACATGCTTTAACAAGGAACCCCACTCATGTGACAAGGTGCTATGTAAAGAGCCAAGCAGTCTTCAGCGTCTTCAGCAGATAACCTCTCATACCTAGCTGAGGTTTGGGGCTAGGAGGAGCATTTGCAAAATGTGTCTTAAATTGAACTGCCAACAGTAGTATTAATTTTAGAAGACCTTCAGAGATCTCCCATCTAACTAGCCTAACTTCACCAGACCAGATGGCGACGCAGCATGAATTGCTGTTCTTGGAATCTTGTGAATAATCAGGTTAGGGAGAAAACAATATGCTCAAGTCACCACAACAATTTTTCTATGAGGATGGGGGGCACAAGAAGAGAAGGGAAGAGAGTACATCTTCTTCAAAGCTGTTGCATAAAATCCAGTGTATCAAATATCAGTAGTAAAACTGGAAGACAAGCTCTGGAAATTTCTTAGGATTTTAATCAGAAACATGTAGAATGGTGAAAGAGATCAAACTTGGGTGAGTATGAATGTTCAGTAAGCATCCATTATTTCATTTCACATAGAATGCTTTTTTATTCTTCACTCTCTAGGAAATTCAACAATATTTAAAATTATTTTTACTGATTATATTCTCATTACCAGTCCATCTTTAAACGTATTCAATAAGGGATACATTCAGTGGCTGGCCTATGTAATCATAGTGGTTTTGCTGGCAGGAAACTCCTGAACCTGAGGAATAGATGGTTGAATTTGTTTGCACACAAGAATGGTCCTACCAAGCCCATTGGGACACTGTGAGGGGGTAACGGGTTGCAAACTCACACAGCTTCCGAGTGAGAAAAGAATTGCTAAAATAGTACAATCGGCGTTCATYTCCATATATTAAAAAGTGTAGGATTTGGGGTTGTAAGTCTTCTTGCTGTAAGAGCTGAGAATTCAGTGGAAAAATACTGAGTTAAATGATTTTAAAAAAATTTAGAAACTGCTTTTCATATGAGTAGATGGCAGCAGAATGAAAGTTGCCTTTCAATACAACACCTAGCTTATTTTTGAAAGGAAATTAAATCAAACTTGCCTATCTGAGGACCCAGGCTTTGAGCCCTGGGATCTGTTTGTGGCATGTTCACCTTTAAAACAAGCGTTGCCAGTGCACGTGCTTTTTTGTGGTAGAATAGTTTGATGCTTCTGTTCAAGCTAGAGGTAGCAAACAGCTCATTGTATCTTGTGGTTTTTGGAGGAATGCCTCGCCAACAGTCAGCCCCTAGAGTCATATTGGCTTAGGTTTATTTGGCAGACCAGCTTTTTTGAGAATTTCAGAGCCCATGCTACTAAAATAAGTGTAATTATTGCTCCAGCAATTAAAATGAGGTCTCGCCAAAAGAACTCAAGACACTTGATTGGGAGAAGCCTCTTACAAATGCCCAGCTCATTCCCAGTCAGCTGCCTCAAGGGCTTCATCCTCACGGGACCTGGGGTTGCGCATCTGATATTTGCAAGAGAGGGTGCAGAGATGTCTTCTAACCAGAGTTTTAGATACAGAATATGACAGTCACAGTTCCAAGGATTGTCAAATATTTTCACTTCCTCCAGGCTGTGCAAGCTGTCCAGGGCACCGGGAGGAACCGAGGTCAGGCTGTTGTTCTGTAGATAAAGCCTCTTGGTGTTAACGGGCAAGGCAGGCACTTCCGTCAGCTTCCTTGAGCTGCAGTCTATATGCAACCCCTTCATTTCTCCCAGTGACTTACAATTGCAGGAGGGAGGACAGACTTCAGTTTGGGTCATGTGGAACAGCAATGATATGGCAAATCCCGCAACAGTGATGAATTCTGTCTTGTTCATGCTTGAACTACCCAGAGAATAAGAATAATAATCTGATAAGTATGATTCATTAGCATGGTTCTAAAGGCAGAACTACAACACAGCTATTTCTTTCTCAGGATTAGTTGTGAGGTTTAGGTTTTTGGAAGAAAATCTTTAGCTTTCTTTATTTCCCACAGAGCCATTCTTCCTGACATTAAGTAGCATAAATGCAACTGGGAGAGAGCACAGTGCTTCCATTTTGTCTCTAGTTCATTGCTTTTCCTTCGTAATTGTACAAAAGATATTGTTGTTCAAAGTTCTGGAACAGAATGTCACCAGGAGACGATGGTAAAAACTAGGTTAGTTTTAGGCAAAGATTTTGATTCTGTTTCTATATMTTCACAGGTCTAGTGCTAAAATTGTGTGTTGAAGTCAGTTTTCAAAATTGAGCTTAAGAGAGTGAATAATTGTAAATGTCTAAAAATCTTTTTTCTGAGTGTGTGAAGATTCTAACCAGGAAGTATGTATTTTTATGTGGCAAAAAGTTCTTTTTTGCTGCATTATAGCTTCATGCATCTCTGAGAACATACAGTTTAAGATTTGGATGAATAGAGAATTGGAAATTTTGCATATCTGGTACTGCTTGTCTTTTAGGGATTAAATAACCATGCTTTGGGCTAGCAGGTAATTATCCCTTTTGCTATGTCATTCCCACTTCTGTAGAGTGGATCCCACTAGATTTCCATCTTAGTCCCTTTTATTTGGCAGTTTAAAACCTCTAAAGCTATTCCCTTCCTTTATTTCCTACTACTACTCTGCATTTAAAAATACATAGCTAGCCTTGGGACTGGATTGGAATTTGAAATACAAACTCCCTTGCACAGGTTGGGGAATTTCCAATCTTGAAACTATCTTTCTTTATAATTTTAATACATCCCATAATTAAAGTGTATTTTCTTATTTTTTTTCCCAATTCATTTGCCATAAGTAAGTATTGAAGCAAAAATATTTGACTGTATATTGCCTTGGACACTACTTGGAGAATGACAGATACTATAGAAAGTGTTGGGGTTTTATACACTATCCACTTAAAGAAAATTCCTTTTTAACTGAAGAAGGTGAAAACAGTTGTATAACTTTGTTTGCAGGCAAGCATTAGAAGCACATTGAGTATGTTTTTAAAATTGGACTGGGCAAAGCCTGAGAAACAGCAAGCAGGTACAACAGACCTATTAACAACAACAACTACAGAGTAAAGGAGGGTTTTACATACTAAGGCGATAAGGAGCTTCAATTATACTAATGTAGAATGGAATTTGGAAAAAAATTTCTTCAAAATAATGTTTTCAAGTGTAGAGATATTTTAGAACTCAAAAAATCCCCCAGGTTTTCCTCTTAAAAACTTAAAATAAGCTGAGACTAATTTTTTTCTCTAGGAAGTTTCATTTAATAAAGACTAAAATTGTAGGAAARATGGATTTATTTTGTTTTAAATTAATTTGCTTTAATTTACTTACAAGGATTATGTAATTAGCTTTTCAAAATAAAGTTAGACAGCTTTAGATTCCTGATCTAAATACTACATTCCTATATTTTAAATTGGATTAATGCTACATAAAATTATATACTTCATCACAGAGAAGCTGAAATATTAATCTTAACAATCTCCTATGTCTTTGTTAGCAAGTAGTTTGTCTGAATATCTTTGGTCTGAATCTAGATACTCATCTGTTATTTTTCAAGAAATCTACTTTTTCCAAAGTAGACATCTTAAAAGGACAGACTATGTCATCTGACCAAAAAAAAATTAAGCAATATCTGTAGAAAAGACGATCTCTTCTGATTTAATTTATAAACAGCAAGAAATTCCAAATCAAATAGAAATAAGAACTGTGGCAAAAATGCAGAAAGGAAGAGTTGGTGAGATGCCTGACTGACACTTACCCTTATTTATTCCCTCTTGATTCCTTTCCCTCTGCTTGGTAAAGTGTTGGAGTATGTATAGCAACTGGAGCTGACTTCTTAAAGAGTCAGTAAGGAAATGTGTTAAAGAAGATGAGCTTTTTCCTATGCATAATAGGAAACCGTTCCCTTTGGAAGATGCTATATATGGTTGACATGTGTCACGGCATATAGTGCTTGGGACATTTTTGTATTTTCTGCAGACAAAAGGAAATGCTTGTGAATTTTTTTTATTGCTAATATATTTTTCCCATTAAACCTGACAATGTCTGGAAAACCTAAAATGACTCTTCTGAAATCTAGTGGTTTTTTTCCTCAGCTGTAATAATCTACAGGTATAAAAGTTAGCTTGAGCTTCAGCTGCTGACACATGCACTCCCAAGCAAGATACAAYGGAGCTAAAGTTAGCCCATGAAATAGAGTTCTTCTGTTTTAGTCAAAGCCAGGTGTGTTTGATATCTGCCTTTCCACTGATTAAGTAAAATTTGTAAAAACATACCATAGCATCGAAATAACTTATGTTAGTCAGGTGAGATCAACTTATATTAGTCAGATGAGATCATTAAGGGATAGAGAAATATTAATGCCATTACCTTGAAATAGTGGTGAAAGTCACCCAAAATACAGTATTTAATTCTGGTCACCCATGTTCAAAAAAGATTAAGCCAACAAGTGAAAGGAAGGTTTCTGTGATGGTCAGGGATTTGGAGAACCTATCTTATGCGAAGAGGCTGAGAGTGACCTGTACCCTGCAACGTGGAGCAATGCAGAAATACCTGAGCCAGAACGACTCAGGCAGGTAGGTGCCCCTGACACAACCTTGGATGTGAAGAAGGGTACGTGTGTGTGGATCAATGGATCCATTCCTATTTTGGTTCTTGTGACATTTTGTGGTATAATTTCTTTGTAATGTCTTAGTTTGGTTTGGAGTTTAGAAATGAATTCCAGAATAGTCAGGGAAGGTGCACTGGGAGAGGCTCACTGTCATGGTTAGCATGGCTCACCTTTATCAGCACAGCCTAGAAGGCAGGGACGGCCTTGGGCACGTATATAGCCTTTCTTCCCAGTCACGAGAACTGTGTATAGCTCAAAAGAGGACTATGATCCTGCAAATTTCTTCACTCTCAAGTTGCTGAAGAATAGCAATGTGACATCTTGGAACATAACATGCTCTGTGTATATTTTGGTGTAGCCAAATTCAAAAAGCCAGTAATTCAGGATGATACAAGTTTATAATATACATGTATCTGTTCATCTAAATAAAGAATGCCATGTTTGTGTAAAAGAAAAACAAAAACAGGATTTTGTTTTCACTTNTTTTTTTTTTTTTTTTTTTTTTTTTTTGTATGTGAAATTTTGGAATAGAATTGAAATAAGTTTGCCTTTACTTTAGCTACCAAACATGAACATTCTAGACTTAAGATGGCAGCTGACATTTGGAAACCCAGTGTGTTGTGGATCTGATGTTTAATTCGGGCCAGTTCTTGTTTAGTGTGTTGTTTTGGAGACAGGCTTTGAGTTGTGTTCTACATTTGGACATGAAACCCCGGTGAGTTTCAGATGTTGCAGATGTGCAGTTGAGCCCTGCTTCTGAGCTGCTGTTTCTTTATAACATGCTGTTCTTGGGGGGAAGGGAAATTTCTGACATTTAAAATTATTCTCATAGCAATTCTTATTGTTTAATTCTTACTTATATTTAATGTACTTTTCTTCATTAAGTCTAATCAATTACCAGTAGCTTGAAKTTTGTTAGGAACTTCCTTAAGAAAATGACTTAATGTGTATCTCAGCTCTTTAGTATTTTAAAAGGTAATTTAGACAGTGCTGGAGGGAGAAGACAAAAATACTTCAAACCCCGTTTGAATTTCGATCTTTTCTGTAAGATGAGGAAAGTGATTCCTCCCTTGTTGAAATGAATAGTTCATCTGCCTGTCAGATGTTCAACAGCTGGAGCTGTGAGTGGATTGCTAATAATGGGAAGATCCTTCTATCTTAGGGATTGTTTCTTTTTTTTTTTTTGAAAGTACATCACTAGACCATAGATTTCATAAATGTCTATCTTCCCTCATGCCTGTTTCCTGTATCACACAATCTATGCCATATGTCTTAAGGAATGCTGCCACACAGAATAAAATCTTTCCTGTTATATGGTGAAATCAAATGCTGCATCTTTTTGCATTGAAACAGATGCAAAATATTTGGAATCCTCTGGAATCCATACTCAAATTCTGTGCTATGGGTAATCCTCACAAAGGTAGTCCTCCGTTCCTCCGGCTGCTGTGTCACACGTGGTTGGAGAAGTAGCTGGTCGTGCCGAGTCCCTGAATCTGTTACTTGTGATGAGGACCGCGGGCCAGTTTCTTCAGCTCTGTGTGGAGGTGAATGTATGCAGGGAGTATCTGGCAGAAGCAAAGCTTAAAATACAAGGCATTTGCTTTTATGATTTTAGGGCTATAGCTTTTTGTAGGCCAAATGAGGATTCTTCGTTTAAGAGGATTTATTAAGAGCCAATTTGAAAAAAAAAGTTATAATCTGCTATAATCTTGTTATAGTCTGAAAATATATTTTCCACAGAGTAAATCTGTTTGAACTTTTTGTGAATGAGAGAGGCTCTGTCTCCTTTCAGCGGAGAGGTATTTCTGAACACTCTTGTTTCCCGAACAAAACCTCTCTCTCTACCCTACTCCCTGAAARCACACTCCTCTGGATTAGTTTTGTTTTGAGGCCTTGACTTTTCCAGTCAGTTATGTGGGTGCTGCGTCTGATTGCTTATATAGGGAGAAAAAAGAGTTGAAGGGAGGTTACTAGTTTCCTTGCAGTTAAGAATAAAAGCTGCAAGTTAAAGATAAATGTGTGGATCAAACGCATGACCTACTACGAGGAAATTCAGGCAGAATATGCCATTATTTTTTATAGACGGTTTTAAGTAGTTGTAGTCATTTATTGATGTCAATGACCTGTTCTTGACCTAGAAGGACAGAAGTCTTTCTCAAGCACTATTTCCATTTCCAATGCTGAAAAAACTTGCCACATCATGTTGTCAATAGACAGCAAAAGTGCTTCTCATTTAAGTTCTATCACCTTCATTAAATCTGTTCTTCTATATTTTCAAATAGGTTGGTGAGAACAGACTAACCAAAATATTTCTTTATAATTGGATGTGAGTCACTGGTAATTAATGAATTATACAAATAAGCGAATAAGCAAAAAGAAGGAAAAAAAAAGATCGATCATGAAATTCATTCACACATCAAGGAATATTGCCTGCAGAAATGAATTAAAGAAAATCTGTGGTTTCTCTCACGTCAGGGGTTATTGTCGCCCCAGGGCCAAAATATTCCTATTATCTACTGCACCCTGGAGAACTACCCTGCTAAAGCCTTTTTAGTATTTATACATAGGAGGACTCTGAATTTCGTCCTGTCCATATTCTGCTTATTGTATTGTTTCCCGCTGCACATTTATTGTGGTTTTACCTGATTTAATTTTGCCTCTGTCAAATCAAATATCCCATTTCCATGGAAGATTATTACACAGGTAGATAAACTCTTGTCATTTAGGAAATTCTTCTCCTAAATTGTACTCCACCCATTTTATCAAATAATTCTTTCTCCTCCCACCCATTCTCATCAAGAATCTTCCTCCTTGCTGTTCTCACTGTTCAAAGCTGTATGTAGTTGCTGTGCAATCATCAGCTATTGCTTATCTTTCCACTAGGTGTCATTCAAGTTATTTTTTTGTTAAATGTTGAGCATACACTGCCTGAATCAACCTTTAGATATAATTTATCAATTCAAAATAATTGTCTGAAAGACTGAAATATTATATTCTTTTAGGATATTACCTTTTCCATAGCCTCCAAGGTAAAAATGTAACAGATGCACAAAATGCGTGTATTAAGTCATCTGTCTAAATCAGATAGCTAATCACATGTTTGTGTTTTATGGAACTCTTAGGGTTTTGAGCCTGTTAATGAAAATAAATATTCATAGACAATTTGGATTCAAACTGTCCTCAGGAAAATATTAACACCATTTATGCTAAGTTGTAACAATGATAGAGTGCACATGGGGAAGTTTCTAGAGAGGGAATCTCTAAAAGCACCATTAAAAGACCACCGTCAAAGCAGTATTTCCCACCACAAGATAGTGCCTAGGCAGTTCCGTGCACTSCCAGTTCAGTTAATCAGCTCTGAACGAGCACCAGGGAACCCACTCATCCTGACAGCAGTCAGTGCGGTCGGTGTTTCTGTCGTGTTTCATGAGCTGGATGCGATGTTGGCACCTTGATGGGAAGTGCTGGGCTTGGTAAAATGGAGTCAGCTATGACCCTCTCTGCCTTGCTTGCTTTGCTGAATTAAATATTTTGCTCGAATGAAAAGTAATTGGTTTTCTAGCTCTTTATGCACAGTCACTGTTATTCAAAATACAATACCGTGTTTCAGTCAAACAATTACAACACCACGCTGCATTTATGTGAATGTTTTATTTAGGATCAGGGTAGAGCTTTCAGAGCAAATCTCATTATCTTCTCCATTTTCCATGCATGCCTTTTAGATGAAACTAAACTGCAATATTCACTCTGGAAATATATTTGGTATCTTCTAGGTGCTAATGGAGGTTCAATACTTGGGACCAGACTAAAGTTAGTCCAAAATAACACCTCCTCTCCTAGTATATATGGTTGGATGTGGTGTCCTCAGTTCCAGATTGTTTCACTGCCATGATCCAGCTCTTTGGGCCATTCTGTTTGTTGATACAGACATTGCCAGTGTGACAGCCAAAGAACTGTCCATAAATGAACCTTCTTCGAACGCCCTGGTAACTATGCGGTCAAGCCTGCTAAAGATCTTTAAGTGTCTTTACCAGGTTACTGCATAATAGCTGTAGTAGGATTGTAAAATGCATGAGATTAAGCAGCACTCTGGTGTTGTGGTGTTGTCCTTGTTTAAGAAGTTTGGTGATAAACAAAATCAGTCTTCAGCCCCATCAGCTAAAGTCCTGATATTTTCTGCTTGAAGAGTTGGAAATGTTGAAGGCAGGGCATTGAACTTTATGGTCACACTGAACAGTTGTTCTTGGAAAGATCAATTAGAAATTAATTAGTGTCTGATGTAAAAGACTATATTGGAAAAGCCCAAGTGATGAGTTTACCATGGTAATTAGTTGTAGAATTTAACTCACTGTTCATAATTGATAAGATGGTTAGTTTTTATATTGCCCTTTATAAAGCTATGACTTCATAGTTTTTTGAAATAAAACAGTCAGCTCTGGATATGTTTTCAATGATGAATTCATTTTTCCAGACGGGAGCAACTACAGTCACATTACTCCTTCCATACTAATGCTGTATTTACACACCGTTTGTGTTGCTAGAACTTGCAGATGTGCCCAGTTATGTTCTTTGTGCCACAGTGAACTGCAGAAGATTTTGCCCAGGCTTCTGATCACACAGGGAGAGCCACAGAAGGTCACTGCAGACAGATCTAATCCTGTTCTGCTGAATTTCTACTGCAAAGCAGATGGATTGTCAGGAATGCACACCCCAGCTAACCCATTTAACCCAGTTAGAAGATGTTGTCAAAACTGCAGAGTTTTCACRTGGTTGGGAGGATAGTCAGGCACAATTACCACACAGTAATTGCTTTAGTATGTGAGATAACATTATTGCCAATCGCAATTTTCCAATTCTTGCATTGCATCCCCAAAGCCATGATATTTGCATTTTAAAGCGATATATGCTGATTTTTTTTTTTAAAGTTTTTTTAGTGGGCTTGGTGTTTTGAGCCATTGAAGTTCACATTTTCCAAGCTCTGCTCATAGTCATTAAGGCTAGATATTACTAATGAAAACTGAGATTCATCTCTAATCGCATGCCTCCAAGTGTTAGGTTCTGAAGGAAATCTTTTATATAGCGTGACCCGTGATAAAATCACAAAAGCTGAAAATGCTGCTGTGCTAATCCTATTATTTCCTATCACTGAATCCTAATATACGAACAGTTTGGAGAGTCAGTTTTATCAAGCTGGCAGATGAATTAATCATATGGTCACGTGTATCAGGGAATAAATAASCAGTGTTCCTCTGAGGATTGTAAATTCATTAAAAGATGCTGCAAGTCTCTTCCTGCATAATCTAATTCTTTCTTTGCCCTCATTTGCTCCCTCTAGCTCAAACACAGTGTTGATGACTGTACTTCAGTGAAACTTCCTACATTTAATGGAGCTAGTTGGAGGTTATTTATATTTATTTCCACATCAGTTTTGATAAATCTTGGTGGTTTGATGTTGTTCTGCAATGACACTCATGGTGTCATTCTCTCCACGCTGATAGGCACAGAACACCCGCAGTATCTCAGCCTCTAATAGGAAAAAACAGAGCCTGGAATGAGAAGAAAGCTCTCTTGTCCTTTTTAGTCAACAGCTCACCCTGAGTATGCATCTGAAGTCAATCGTCATTTGCCTCATACCTCGGCTGGCTGCTTTCTGCAGGTCTAGCTGCAGCACCTTTATTTACACAAGCTAAAGAACATTGTTCAGGTTTTATGACTACAGAAAATCTGTCTACTTTACTTTTTTTTTTTTTTTAAAAAAATGAGGAGTCCTCACGTGAAGTATTCTGAAATACTAGGTTCTTTCAGATAAAAGGATGAAGAAAGAAAAATCCATGGGATTCCCCTTCCCATTAAGTCTTTGTCACTGGCTCCCTTCAGAAGTATTTTATACTTTTCACTGTTTTAAGGGAGACTTTCATTATGATCTAAGTGTGTTAGTGAGATCACAGTGCTTTGCCTGAGATTTTGCTTCTGTGCTTTGCTTTTTGCCTTTACTCTTTGTCTACATTCTTTTGGATGTTTCAATTTGTTTCCTAGTGAACTCAATTATTTCTCCTTTTCTTCTTCTCCATATTCTGGTGTTTCTGATAAATCTCTATGAATAAGACACAATTTATAGTCGTGAGGACCCCTTTCCAGAATATATGGCAAGTTAAATGTCTGTATACTACCTCCAGTTTAATCACTATTGCTAGATTGCTGCAGATGAACAGAGCTTTATTACAAATCTTAGCTTTTGCTCAGTTTGCATGTCTGGCATTTGGGAAAAACGTATCAAAATTCTATTAATTCTTTCTTAATCTTGCTCTGAAAGTCAATAGGATGAAAAAGAGTGTTTCACTTCTGTGAATCAAGCTACGCCTGAAGGACTTAACTGGGTAGATACGGCAGAGACAGATCCTCATCTGTGGGACTTGCAGGTGCTATTTGAGATTACAGTTATACATCCCATATGAAAGAAAAGGTGGGGAGGAGGTTATCCCACCCCTCTACAGCCAGGAGTATGATTAAAAAAAAAAAAAAACACGGAAAAAGAAACAATAAAAAGAGCTACTCAAGCTAGTGAACTAATACCCCAAGGTTTGGTTATAGGAAGCAGTGCCCATGACTGTAGCCTAAGCACTTTCTTGAGCTTAATGTCATGTGCCAACCTGTGGTTGAAAGAGGGATTTCTGGAAGGGAAAAATAAACTAACTGCTAGGTCTTGGACCTGGGGCTTGAGTGGCCAGGACTTTGCTGAATCACCTATAGTCAGTGAACAGGCATATTATTTTTAGGGAACGGGTGAAAAAAAGGTATGTTTCCTGTGGGTTGAGAAAAATGTGAATCCATTAATTTCCAGAGTTCCAAAATTACATTTTTTTTCCTGACATGTCAAGCAGGGCCATCAAACCCTTGTGTTTGAAAATACTTGTTCAAGAAGCTTCTTATTTTGACTGTGATTAATAGTGGAATAAAAGAACATACAGAGCAGTCAGCAATTTTACTCAGGGCAAAGTTCCTAGTGGATATAAATTGAACATCTGAGGAAAGAAGCACAGACGCTAATTCTCAATTCAGTGAAGACTGAGGTTTTCTCAGCCTTCAGGATATTGGATACAACTAATAAATAGTGCAGATGTCACCTTATTTTTAGGCTTTTATTGTTTCTAAGGAAGTCTGTAAACTGAAATTCAGTACCTGTCGTCTTTGTTTAGTCAGCACGTAAGAGTAGTGTCCTGAAGAGGGTGAAGATATCTGTGACTCTGAACAAATGTTCTTGAGATTCATCTTTGAAAGGTTTTAAAGGTCTTACTGGGGTGTTGGTATGATGTGAATTTTCATGAGTACAGAGTTGCTAACAGCATTTTTCATTTACATGAAAAAGCCCCAAGGGCAGAATGTTTAAAATACAATGAAAAGTCTGGGCGCTACTTTGTACAGTATAAAAATAACAGCAATGTCATTGCACAACCACTGCAGAAAATCAGATGAGTGTGTAAAACTGCTGGCATGATCTGACTGTGGCAAAGGCTTATGTSGTAATCTTCGGCAATGTGGAAAAGGAGGGCCCACGCATAGCTAACACCCCATTCTTCACAACTTTGAAAGACAGTTAGCCATGATGTTCATCACATGCCAAAAGCCAAGGAATCACTCAAACTCCATTTAGAGCCTTAAGTGTATTGCAGATGTATTCATAGTAAACATAATTTGTTTTTCTTTAGAAAACCAGAGTGGACACGTAATATGCAAGTCTTGTTTGCACTTGAACCTGCTCAGAAGCAGCTACTCCTGACAAATTCCATATGTGGACACATGCTGCAATAAGTGTCTGTTTCCTTTACTTTAAGCCAAAAACATTCAACAAAGCTGAACAAGAAAAAGGCATCTTATACCAAAATAATAGCCACACGCAGGAGTAGTTACACCTTACGAATCAGAGCAAGTTATCTTTACTTAATAGGGAAGAAAAGGGAAGTTGAACAGTTTATACCTCTGAAGTGTTTTTCTTGGAAAGCCTTTCTGTCTGGCTATTCCACGTCTTCCTTTCAGCACTTTGCCGCTACTCGAGATAGATGTATGTTCCTCACCACTTAGTTTTTCTCTTTCATCCTGCCATCTGTTCCACCTATTACAACTCCATTACTTCCAATGCAGACATATGCAACATGCAAATGTATCCTGGAGGTGTTGTCCTGTTGCGGGGAGGAAGCATAGTTTGTATTGATTGATAACCTGGTTCAGTCTTCATGTAGTTCCATTCTTTTAAGTGTTCATTTTGTGAGAGTGTGTGTATAAAAGTTGTCCAGAAAACTCAGCCATGGTTTAGAGCCCTGTTAAAGCCCATTGCTAGCGGTATATTCTAAAGCATATCTAACTCATAGTCAACAAAGATGCATTCGACCTATTGCTATATATGAACCCCAATATATCACAGCTTGAGATTTGGTATTTTGTATGTGGTAGTTTTCCTCAAAAACTTCTGCTTGGTCAGCGTAAGCCAAAAAATCCATCTGCTGTTATTTTCACATTAGAGTTAAGTGGGCAAAAAACCCCATGCCATTGAATGAGCTTTCTCTAATGTAATTTCAACAGTATGAACTGTATTTGAGAACTTCTTGAATAGAAGCTAAGGATTGACTCCTGTCCTTGAAATCTTCCTATTTTTGCCCAATTTCGCTAACCTAAACTGAGGCAGTTCACCTTGCAAAGTAAGGGAAAGGTAGGGACCAAAAGATAGCTGTGTGGATGGATGGCAAGTCACTGGATCTGCTGGAATCTGTACTCTAAATATATTTAGTAAAAGTTGGCACTTGCTGACAAAGTTGCTCAGTGAGGCAACTTTGAAGAAGATGTGGGAGCTAATCTTCAGATTAGCTAATAATGATAATATTGATGGTAATGATTCCAATGCTCACAATTTACTTTAAGGAAAAAAGGCAGAAATGAAGGACCTTCTCTGTAGTACTTTAAAGCCTGCATGCAGTTTCTCTCCTCATGTGGGAAGGCTTGATTGGCTTAGCCAGTACTGCAGCCTGAATGCCATGGAAGCTGTAATGCCATGAAGAAGTGAGTATGTCCTAACTGCTTCTTATAGGAAAATAAAATCAGATAATAGAGGATTATTGAGGTAGTCTGTTAAATGATGTTATTGGCATTAACTACTGAGTCCAGGTACCACAGCTCTCTGAGTAGGAGTATGTTTTGCACTACACTTTTCAAATAGGTATAAATCTTTTGGCTTTTGATATTTCACCCACCAGACTGTCTCAGAATGTCATAGAGTATGAGTGGGAATAATATCAGCTGTCTGAAAAGCAAACAAAATAAATTCTCGCCCACACCTTGACTTTGGCAATACCTCTGACAAAGACCCAACATAAGTATGTTACTCATCTCTTCAGTCAAAAATCAGTGACAAGGGCTCAATCCCTTTTACAGGTTTAAAMCATTGATGCCAGTGTTTCAAGTCTCAAGCAAGTTCCTTTCAACTCTTTAAGTTCTTGATATACTATTATTTTCAGGCTAGAGGTGATTTTTCTTTATGCATAAGGAGCTAGGTAAAAAAGGAAATAAGGATACAAATAATTTCCAGATACTGGGGTAAAACTGGAGAAAGTTAAAAAAAAATGTTCTTTGTTATTCAGTCTGGAAGAGGATAATATCAAACCAGTAACACAATAACATTGTAGCATAGACAATATGTAAAGAAGAAATACAATGTTTGATCAGATTGTGCTAGCAGGTAAAATGTAAGTATATACCCACTACTGTAGTATAAAAGCTCTCAGGGATCTTTTTACTAATCTTTAGTTCTACATTATGTTTTTCATTCAAAACCAGATTGTTTGGGTGAAAAATTACAAGCTCTTCGCCCTACACCTCTTTTCCCCACCCCCACCCCCCCACTAGCTTCATTAGTGACCAAAGATTTTTACTATCATCTTAACTGTTTCCTGAAGCCTTACATACTCTGTCTGGCTGAGTTTATTTACTTTTGAATTTTACTTTTTGCTTACGGTATTTAAGAACTATATTCCCAAACAACACCTTCTGAAACAGCATTGTTACTTTCAAAGCCATTTTCAGTAAAGTAGCAAAGGAAAGGGGAGTGTTGACTCTCTTCTGCTACTGTTGGAGTTCTAGATTATCACTGGTAAAATGCTTCAGCATAGGGATGCTTGTATTGACCTTAATAGACTGACATCCGTCTCAAAAAATAATTCAGAACACTTTTTTCAAAAGGAAATACTTACATTCGTGTCACCATGTTTCATACCTAAAATGAGAACTTACTAACAGCCCTAATTTTCAGGAACTGCTGACTGACCACTCTTTGAAATCAAGGCCGCCTTAAGCTCTCTCTGGATAAGTAGATAATACAAATTACTATATAATACTGATTGTGTTTCCTTTGGGTAGAAAGACAAACTAAAGATCTTAGCTCTTTTATTAAGCCAGTGAAAAATTTCTTAAGTGGATTTTAAATTACAGCTTGTCTGCTACTTTTTTTTATATATATGGTAGCACATAAGAAAATGTACAGCTTTCTTGGATCTTAAGTACTGAAGTTTTACATTTATTAAATGAGGTGATGGTGAATGTTCTTACAGGGAGACTGCATTTAAATTACTGTGATTTGCAAAAGGAAAATACTAAAAAAAAGAGCTTGCTTTTTTTTTGATGATTGTAGCATTTATTGTGTTTCTATATGTAGTTGGTTCTTGATGAGAAGGAAAATACTGCCTAAATAAATTGCATTTCTATATGGCTAGCTATTTTTATGAACGTTTACCGTGGCTTAACCCTGAAGCATATCATGTAAGCCATAGGTAAGAGGAAATGTAAACCAGACTGGCATTGAGTGAGTGACAGGTAAAAGTATTTAAAATATTTGAAACAACGGAATGAGAATTTTCAGTATCTGAAACAAGAATCACCAGAAGAATTGAAAAATGTATGGGAGAAAAAAATACATCTTTTTGCAGAAAATATGCTTGAGGTCTACAATAATTTTTAGAGATTTAAAGAGCCATTGTATCGTCTGCAAAATGTGATGGACACTCTTGCACAATGTGGTTTTGGTAGATATAAAGCTTTTCCTTACGTTCTGAATTATTTCTTTTCGGTATGTTGTTAAAATGCTTATTACAAATAAAACATCCTTCAGAATTGAGGAATGCCAGTAAATATCATTCCCAGTTCTATGGGTCAAACATGCTCAAGCTTTTTCTGAACTAACATGGCTGGATTTTCTAAAAGTAAATGTAATGCTAATGAAGGAGCTGCATACACAAAGCAGATAAAGTACAGGCCTCCGCAAAGCAGCTTTTTCCATTCTTTCCCTTCATCTTTCCCGGTTCTGCCCTGAAAGAGCCCCCAGGCTGTAGGATGAAAGGGTAACCCTCTTCCTTACCCTTCAATACCCAGCCTGCCTGGTACAATGGACACAAGGAAACAACAGKGACTAGCAGTGGGTTTTGTGGTGGGGGCAACTCATTTCAGATGAGTTTTTTTCTGTGCTAGCAGTTTGCATTGTTATTATTTAAAGTCTTATTTTAAACTGCTGTAATTAAACCAATGCAAAAGGCTGTGTGAATAGTTTTTCTTGTTCTGGGGACAAGAAGGGAAGACTGAGTGTAAATTGCTTATTTCAGATTTGTTTGAGTTGTTTGATCTGATTTAGGTAACTCATACCTTATTCAAAAAGCTGATTTATACTGGTTTAACCCAAGAGGTGTATGTAAAGTTGAAGTGGATACCCCATTGGTCAGGGCTTTCATCTAGGATATGGGAGAACTGGGTTTAATTCCTTGCTCTGCATAACATGCAATTATTTATGCAAAGTGGAGCAGCTCCAACAGGAAAGATTAAGAGAGAACCCAGCAGGTCAGTAGTGCAATGGTTAGAGAATTCGTGATGATATGGGAGACCAAAGTTAAGTCCCTACTCAATTATATTCAATCTTCCACCTCCTGGGTGAGTACCATATCCCTGGACTGTTGGTTATACTGCAGAACTCTTGACGCAATTTATATCAACAAAATAACATTCAATTTAATGAGGTCCACTTTTTCTGACCAAAGTATTTCGCTGAAAAATTCCTGGTCTGTTCTGCTTACTAAGTTTGTCCTTCCTCCAACTCTGTGAAGGGAATGATATATCATCTCCTCTTCCCTCTGCCACCCTGAGGACTTCACTATCTGGGTCCTCGTCACTCTCTGGAAGGAAGAGCCGTTAACGTAGATGTCCTGACCAAATTCATCAATGGTATTCTTTTTATCCTAATATGCTATGTAGTATCCATAGTGTGGGGTAGTTTCTATTTCTCCTCTCAAATTATTATGTAGCGTTACTGTTAAATAGCTACCCATTTTACCTTAAACATGGGTAAATAATCCTTAGTGTTATTCCTCCCGTCCCACAGAACCACTGCCAGGTGGAATTGTTKGGGAACCCCCGGTGCTGCTGCTGGCCAAGGGGCTGCAGCGTGGCCRCGCTCTCCTGCGCTCGGCTTGTCCCCTTGCGCTTCTCTTCTGCTTGCTTACAATCTATGAAGTTGTTTAAAGGTCACTCTGCTGGAATCATTCTTCACCACAGCATACGGTGCATTGATTTTCCACGTTTCTAAGACTCCCTACACCTGCTGCGAGCTCTCAATTTCCATAGTGATGTGCTTAGCGATCGTTACCATTTGCAGGACTAATTTCACATTCTAGATAGGGCACACTCACTTGCCAGACTGAATTTTTTATAGTGTCAGGTCTATTGAAATGGCTACATTATTTTCTCCTCTATTGTCTGGTAACTTTGCTTTTTTTCCTCTTTTTGTTTTGTTGGAACTTTCTGAACAGAAATCAAATTTTCCCCTCCCTCTTATTCAAGCCAGAAAATTTTTCAAAACTGCAAACAAATTATATCCTTTTCACCCAAGCTGAGACATCTCTTAGGGTGTCCTAACTTCCTGCTGCCCCTGAAGTTGGATGCCCCCAAAGCCCCTGCCCCGTGTACACGCATGTGCACTCACAACCTCACTGCTGTTTTGAGGTAGTTGGGACTAACCCCTGTGCGCCGAGGACGCCAGTTAGATCAGGTGGGAACTGATGATCCTTGAGTTCTTTCCCATTTTCCCCTGAGATATTTAGAGGGATAAAGAAGCTCTCCAGCACTTCAGCCAAAAGAAGTCATGGAGAATTACTGTGGCCTAAAAAAATGCCTGCAGGAGCCCCCCCAGGGATTTTTTACTAGTACTGTGCACACCTGTAACGTGGATAGGACTTTTCAGTGTGTCCAGCAGTGCTCATAGTAGGCCAAATCAGAAGTTCTGATCTATGCATAGTAAAAACATGCTCTGGATGAGTAGCATAAAGAATAGTTCTTCATTTCAACAAGGCTTTTTAAGCTATGAACGGCATCAGTTCACTTGGTACCTCTCACCAGTATTCTTAAAACTCCAAGACAATTGGCATAATGTGACTGATCTGATGACAGAGTTCTATTAATTTTGAATGTATGTATCAGTGCCACCACTTTACCAAGAAAAGGCATGTGCTTGCTGTCTTTATCTTGCATTGACTTTTCAAATGCAAGTATCTTTGCTGTTACGCTTATCAAAGACTATTTCTGCACATGGTATGAAAAGAAATGTTCTCTTGTTCTTGCATATCCAATGTTTGCTTCAGTCAGAGAAATAAGTGAATATGGACTGGTAAAACACAATTAGACAGGGAGATTTCACTCATGAGGAGCCAATTTCCCATGTAACTTGTTGTGAAGATGGGAGTTTTATGGGTGGTTCGTAATAAATACTGTATGCACTTTAGAGCACAAAGATATACGAGAGTTATTAGAACCAAGCAGGGAATGTAAAGCACTGACACAGGTAGGTGCCCTTGATCAGGCAATGTAGAAACTGTTTATTGGGAAATATCCCTTATCTGCCTTCTGCCAGGCAGAGAACCATTTATTCTCCCAATGCAAAAGCTAAGGTCAAAGGAAATAGTGAATACTGGAGGACCTGGAACTGAGAAAGGGTAGAGTCAAGTGAATGATTAAGTGCTCTAGATGTAGCTGAATAGGAATTTATTATTACATTGGCATTGATGGTTAAACAGAACAAATATGAACATGCAATGCTCAAATTGTTTGAATAGCAAAATTACCTTGTGTTTAATTATGGTGGGGGTGGGTCTAAACACAGCATACCAATTGCTAAGGATGTTTTCTGAATCGTTCTTAGCCGTTCATTACTATGAAAAATTAAACTTGAATCTGAATGATTTGTCTATTATGGTTCATTTTTTTTCTCATAATTGTGTAAAATGCTTCCAAAGACCTTTTTGGGGGTCTATTTAGCACTCTTGCATTGTAACATAGTTGTAGTAGGGCCATTAAGTGACTTGTCAGCATTCCTGTGTCCATACCTGCTATAATTTGTATGGAAATTTTTATGTGGTATTGGCTGGACAAGGAGTGATAGGGAAGAAAGAAAGAAGAATGTGACTTACATTTGCTGTTTGCTTCTGTGACAATTTATGAGTCAGTCAAAAGCTAAACTACAGTTCCACTATCCTTCAAAGATCTCCAACTGTTTATTTTCAGCAGAAGTTATGACCAGGTCTCCATAATGTTATCATTCAACAGCAGATGCAGCTTTAAAACTATTTACAGAGTTTATTCATCTGTGCAGGAATGAAGTGAATGTGGAGTCTGTAACAATGAATTTCCAAAGATTTCATACAAATTGCTGGAGTTAGTTCTTTCCATTTTTAGTAGCAGTAGTATATGGGCCTAAATGCTGATTGTTGTTATTAAGTCTGTTTCTGCTTATAAGGCAATGTCAAATGTCTTTTAAGATTTGAAATGGCTTTAAAAAGTCTTACTACTATTTAGTTCTAAGCTCCCTTTTCCTTAAAAAATATAAACAGAGTAGTAAGCTTGGAGCTGCTGTTTTCTTGCATGAGCAAAAGAATAAAGAAAACCAAGGTTTTTATATTGCCAAATCTTTTAGTTTTAAAGGCCTCTAAATTCTAAAACAGGTTAGGATTCCTCATGACATTGGGTTTTTTCCATCACAAAATGAGATTCCGTTGAAGTGGAACAGTTCAAGTGAACATAAACAGGTGTTTTGTCAAGGGTGGACTTTCTGGTAAGTGAGGGACATAGATTTCCCATGTTGGGATAGCCAAGGGCTATTCTTCTGTCACTTTGTTTTCTTGCTGTATATTTTCTGTAATACTCTCCTTGTTCATAATGTTACTAATGAAAAACACAAACTGTACGGAGCTTCATCTCTGTGTGTAAGAGACACTGAGAATCACAGAATAGCTGAGGCTGGAGGGGACCTCTGGAGATCATCTAGTCCAACTGCCATGCTCAAAGCAGGGTCAGCTGGAGCAGGTTGCTCCCATGTCCAGTTGTGCTTTGAATATCTCCAAGGCTGGAGACTCCACAACCTCTCTTGGCAATCTGTTGCAGTGTTTGACCACCCTCACAGTAAAAAAAAAAAAMAAACCCTTCTTATGTTTAAATGGAATTTCTTGTATTTCAGTTTGTGCCAGTTGCCTCTTGCATGTCAATGGGTATCTGAGAAGAGTCTGGCTCCATCTTCATTACTCCCTCCATCAGGTATTTATACACATTGATAAGGTTCCCCCCCGAGCCTTCTCTTCTCCAGGCTGAGCAACCTCGGCTCTCTCAGCCACCCCTTTTATGTCAGATGCTCCAGTCCCTTAAACATCTTTGTGGCCCCACGCTGGACTTACTTCAGCAATTCTGAGAGGACTCTCTTGTACTGGGAGCCCAGCACTGGACCCAGCACTCCAGATGTCTCACCAGTGCTGAGCTGAGAGGAAGGATCACTCCCTCAACCTGCTAGCAATGCTCTGCCTAATGTCGCCCAGGATGCCGTTGGCCTTCGTCTATGTTGAGAGAGATCATGATTCAAGTCCCTCTTGATTCAAAGCACAAACTTCAATTTCAGCTCCACCTTTCCCAGGTGAGTACCCTGACTACTGGATTATTCAGACTGACTGTGTGAAGGTGGGTCTCTTCTCATTACAGTGCTGCAGTTTGAGTGCAAAAACCTGTATCTCTGTATTCCTCCATGTTCGTCTCCGATGATGAGTCAGTCTCTCAATGGCCTACTGAATATTGAATTATTTATAATTAAGTAGMTTGTTCAAGTATTTGATCTTGTAACCCTGGATGGTTTTATAGCACAAACAAGCATGCTCTTTAGTTATTCYTCATATACTTTATCAGTCAGTAATGTATATTTAAATTTATATTTAATTATACTGACATATATTCTCCTTAATGAATTTTCACAGCCTTTTTCCAATMCTAATCCAAGTTCTAGTAAAGTACCTTCAGAAACAGTCCTCAGAAAAGGAGCAAGCAGGGTTTTATCCTAACCCTATCCTTCATATTCTAGACTTCTAAAATAATAGTGATAATAATATAGTGCTGCATTTGTATGCATTATTGAAATAGCTTGGACTTCTCGGTTGTTTGAAAAATTGTCCTTCAGCTTTTCTCRGTTCCACCTTGTTGACATGGCCTCAGTTCCACATTTGCTGACATCCTTGTCCCTACAGGAGATAAAATAAAATCAAGGCAATTTCGCCCTCTCCTTCTACATATTCTAGAGAGCTTTTTCTTGTACAATTCTCGTCAGCAGAATCTCCTTTTCCATAGTCTTCAGCATTGTCAAATATGTTTTATTTCAGAGTCTCAGCCATATTTTTTTTCCTCTCTTCCTGTACTTTTTAATTGCTTGTGATCTCTGTCATGCTCTAACTCTCAAGAGTTTGGGAATGACTTGTACAATCAATGAAATAATAATATAAGTTGGGGTCAGTCTACCATGACTTGCAACAATTTCCTTCTACGAAATAGTGGTTGCTAGATATACTATTATGCTTCTCCATTAGAGGGAAAAAACCAACAAACCCAACAGTTGCAAAAACAAAAACAAATGATAGCTATAAATATTAATGTCTTTCTTGAGGATTTGTGGCTGTTGGAATGGAAGACTGTGACCTGCACATAAGCTAGAAGTCCTGCAGTGTAAATTCAAACTTAAGTTCTTGAGAGCAACTCATTGTTAAAATTATCACCAAAGAAGTAAATTTTCCAGATTTATCAATGTAATATGAAAACTTTTGTTTATCTTTCTTCTTAGGTTCCCTTCCCAAATTCTGTCTTGCTAAAGACACTTCCTTCACAGATCTGAATATCTTGATTCCATACTTAAAATAATTAGGTTAGAGTGTTCACTAACAGTTGCTGTAAAAATTCAGTTTCTTCCTCCTGCATTGGTAATTCTTTGGTGTTCCCTGAACAGAAAAGAATCTGCTATATAATTATTTCTTACTTGTTATGTCCTGAAATATTTCTGTATTTCAGGATTTGAAATGCTTCCCGTCTCTTTTCTGTCTCTACTCAATATATTGTTGTTCAGTTCAATGGCTCCTTAAATCTGATTTTGTGACTCAAATTATTTGTTCTGTCAGTTTTATTTACACGTAGCTCCAGCCAGATATGTAAAAGCAGCTCCAGCTGTGTTTTGCCTCTTGGTAGGGTCTCTCCAGTGTTAATGATGTTCTCTACAGAATTAGTTTAACCCAAGCCGTTATACAGCTTGAGTTACAAAATGGGTGCTTAGGATCAGCAATCATTTTGCTTCCCTCGCTAGAAGACTAGAAGTATAACAGCAGAGTCTGAGCCAAGACCTCCTGCATGGTATATACGTTCCCATCTTTGTGCTGGAGAGAGTATGTCTTTTTATTTGTGGCATATTATGTGTAATTACAGTAAATGTTAAGTTGGTTACTGCAATCTTCATTGACAAGGAGCGTGCTTTAGTGGTGGAGTTGGTGATAAGGTGTTTTCTCTGCACTGTTATGTAAAGGTGACCTAGAAATGGTTTCCATGGCAGTAGGATGTGCTACATGCTATTGATGGCAGGGCTCAGAGGAGGCCCCAGAAGGCTGGTAGGTTTAAAATGTGAGCRCATTTGAGGGCGACTTTCAAATGACTCTCAAAACCTGGTGACATTTTTGGGCGACTATCAATCCTTTGGTAGGTGAGTCAGTGGTGTGTCTCAGCCCTCGGCATGACAGATGTTTGTTCATAAGCAATTAGCAGCTGTACTGACTTCTCCTGTCGTCCCCAGAGCTGATCTGGTAAGAGCTGCAGTGCTTGACAAGAAAGAAGGCAGTACTGCTGCATGTGCTGGACTAGCACTGTGAATGTGTAATGAATTTTACTTCCAAGATTAGTTTAAAACCAAAAAAGATCCTTCCATGGGTATTGCATATTCTTTATTTAAAAATAACATTTTTTATCTAAATGGTATGTTTAGGTCGAGTTGTCTCACCCTCCATGTATTTTCTCTTTTTTTTCCATTTTTTGGCAACTTTCAGAGGTAGAAAATGCCTCACAAAATACTGGACCTTGCCTTTATTAGAGAACTTTTTTCCCACTTGTAGTTGTGAAAAAATCAATGAGAAATAATCAGCAAAACCAGAACTATCAAACAATAAAACCTTCTTTAAGTACAGAAATTATCCCTAACTGTAATAGCACACTCAGCTCTTACGACCTTTTTGCTTTGCAGTGAGGATGTGGGTGAAACCACTTAAATACTGTTAACTTTTTGATGTCATCCTACAGTCCTTGTTTACTCCTTGACAAAGATAAGTTATCTCCTAGTTCTTTGAGGCAGAATCATAAAACAGTCATTTATAATGTAATTTGTGTTGTGCTCGCAAAAGTAGGGAACACAGTGATTCAATGGGGTTTTGAAGCCTACCCACTCTCACCTAAGTAAAGCTGCCTGGCATGCGGAGATCGTGCTGCTGATCACCTGAAATAAGTCTGTAGTGAAGGTACACCCTCACGAGGAACAGTGCTCGTAGGCCTCATCTCAGTATGTAAAGGTGTGTTACTACATGGTGTGTTAAATTAAGTATTTTATAAGCCTGACACATGCTGAGCTCACTGAGCAAGGTATGAGTTCTGAAAAATATGGTAGCCAGCTTTAGGTTAGTTGGCACAGACTGTCTGTTGGTAGGACTAGCCCTGTACTGCTTTCAGCCTCGTTATATACCCTGGGCCATTTACTCTCTGCTATTTCCCCAGAAATGTCTCTATTTCTGTAGTCCCCACAGAGCAGGACTTGTATATCCTGCCCCCCCAACATAGACAGAAGAATCGGCACCTCCCTGTTGCAACAGGCACGACGCTGTGGTGGGAGCTTGTGTTTGTGACAAATCCTGTTATTCAGCTGCATTTTCCAAGTAGTAGTGGATGGAAAGAAGGGACTTGCAGGATCATGGATTTCCATTGCATGGCATCCACGGCACTCAGTCAGTATAACACAGAAAAGCTAACACAAGAATAGCTAACCTACAAGGTACCTGTGCATTGCTGTTGGGGGGACCCTATGGATGCTGGAGTGCATCTATGCTAATTTTATGTTGGCGGCCTTATGAAAACCAAGGGTTTGTTTTGTCTAATGAAGACGTGCTACCCAACTGTTGCACCAGGCTCTTGTCAGGTCATAAGCAGCTGGTGTGGAAGCAGTTAAACTTTCATTACCAAAACTTTCTAGTGAAGTCTAAACGAAGTAAGGGCTATTTCCTTCACAAATTTGAATGGCAAAGGTACAAAGTCTGCATTCTCTGAAGCATGCATTAGTAGCATGCTGAGGTAATTCTTTTTTATTTCCTAGGCTATTATTTAACTTAAAAATAAACAGCTATCTCTAATCTGTGCTCCAAGGTTTGGCAAACATGTAGAAGTTCAAGCAGACCTTTGTCTACTGATTCTGACACTCTGCTGTCCTTTTGTGAGTTTCATTAGACAAAAATATAGTTGTATTGGCAGGAGGAAAACTGGTTGTGAATTGAATTTGATGACTTGTTCTAAAATGCCAGCTAGGATTTCCGGAATGTCCTCTGAGACTTTTCATTCTTTTCTTTTGTTCTACTGTTAATACACTCTGGAAATGGGTAGGGGATTAAGTCTAGGAGCAGACAGTTCTTCAGCCAGAGTCTGAAATGGTTACAGTTCAGAAAAATACAAGCATTTGAGGAACTAATGTAATTTGAGACATGAGTCTCAATTCTGGGAGGTTTGCTCTAATGCAGACACCCCTCCTAAGTGAAGAAGTGAGTGAGCTGCATTAAACAGAGAGATTTGCTAAGGGAGAGCTCTTCTAAGAACCTG
Organism: Phoebastria nigripes; assembly: GCA_035582835.1. NCBI lineage: Eukaryota > Metazoa > Chordata > Aves > Procellariiformes > Diomedeidae > Phoebastria > Phoebastria nigripes. The sequence goes on along the minus strand of JAYKAV010002808.1, from coordinate 713,539 downwards.
AGTACATCAGTCTGGGTGTGGTGTCCAATACTTTCAGCCTGAAGGACAAATATTAATTTGAAAAAAGTCAAGGGGACAAAATGAAGTTGAGCTATTTCGGCATGCTGAGGCAATGCCAGAAAAGTGCCCCTTTAAATCTCCCCAGGATTTCCACAGCTGTTGAGCAGACTGGCCTAGAGCAGTGCGTTACTGCCCATGGGCAGCCCGGGGACACTCCGCTGAGGATATATACATGTGTAGCTGAAACGGGCAGTGCTCTGGTGGTGTCATCTGCTGGCTTGAGGTAAAGATGGGGAATGCTGATTCCGTCTTCCTTCTTTCCAGGGAGGAAGCTGGGCTCAGGAAGGTCTGGTAGCATCCCCAAAGAAATGCATATTTAGTCTGACCAGTTGCCTGCAAAAGCCACAATTTAGGGCCACCAAACTACTGTAACAGGCAGTACCATGGGAAATGGGTAAGGATGTTTCTGCTGGTGTATTACAGAAGAGCCAGAAAAGTAGAATAGAAACCAAGCGGAACTCTGAAAATCCTGGCCTCTTGAAAGTAAAATGTAATTCAGGAAATAAGGATGATTCAATTTTCAATTCAATTTCACACTAAGAAACACATTCTATAGCTTTTGTATTATGCGGAATTATACGTAAAATTATTAAGCAAATAAGATAATGTAAATATTAAAGGATTCAGTGTCCTAAACTCCATGAAATTATAAATCTAAGAGAAACCCTTTGGCTGGTAATGCGATGTGTCACACACATGCTGTGAATGTTTACTGTCATTCTCTCATACCAACCAATTCTATTTTATGCAGCACTGTTTGAAAGTGTTCCCTTCTTCTTAACAGTAAGATGAAAACAAAGAACGAAATCTAAACAGCCTTTCATCATTGAAATGTACCAGGTAGTAGATTAATGGACAGTAACATGAAAAAGAGGAGATTTAATTCCGATGAATTCAGCAAATTTAAACATACCGGTGCCAAGGATTTTTTTCTTCCAAGAGTGTATACAAATGCCATCAACCTCTTGGAGTAGCTCTGGCTGGAGGTGGCCACACTGATCACTGATTTGGTGCAAAAGTTTTGTGAATTAGTGTAACATCTGTGACGAGTGGTCACTGCCAGATACTTCAGAGCGCGCTTCAATGAAAATAAATTGGACAATTATTGAAAAACTTTATAGATCAGGTGGACTTTAATTTACTAATAGTTAATACCTCATATAAAGTATAAAAGAGGAGGAAACTCTTCTTGAAAAATGTAACTTATGCTAGAAGTGTGCAGACCCTCAGGTTATCTCAGCGAGAAATACACCAAACGATAAGTGAGGAGGGCATTGGGAGGAGAAAGCAGTTTGAGAATGAAGTCAAATCGGAAAGCTTGTTTTGTGGAAACACAGTGGAGATCAGTGGAGGAGATGTCCCAGCTTCCTTCTTAGGGCCAATTTGCAGTTTTAATAGAAAATTAATAAATTAACATGGTGACTGCTCAGAAAGCGAGCTTGATTACAATTTGTGGAGATCTAGTGTTGAACCGCTAAGGCTAAGGAAATGCAAACACATTATATGAGCAAAGTCTGTGAGAGCTAAACTGCCAGGTTTAGGGGACGTGAGCAGGAGAAAGGGCACATTCCTTGAGACTTGGAGGAGAGAGGGTTAGGAGTGCTGAGAACACTCCAGGCAGCTCATTCGAGGAAAGACTGGACACCAGTCTTACAGTACAAAATCTGGGAGCCTCAGGGATTTATTGCTCTGCAATTAGCGATGAAGGAGGAAAGGACATCTAGAAGAGGTGATGAAGAATAACTTTTTTGCTGGGGTGAATTACATTAGGGAGTCCCCAGCAGATACAACTGGGAGGAAACAAGCTGTCCTTTCTGTAAGAATGGAATTATTCTCAAGAAAAAAAACCAATCTACTAGAATGAGGAATGAGCATGCTGGGGAGGGGATTAAATCTCAAGCATGGTATAAGGCCAGAGTTGAACCAGAGTGCCTCAAACCCAGCATAATTAGGTTGCTTTAGCCCTTTTATAGATGCCTGTTGGCTTTCTAACTGAAAATCATAGTACAGGTCCCTTCTACAGACAAGACCCAAGTAACCCTTACCAGTTGGTAACGGTACAGCGGGGCTCTGGTCTCACCTGGTAACATGTCACGTGTACTCCTCCAGACTGGTTTTCCTACTGAACAAAGAAATGTTGGGAAGGCACGCTCTGTTGGCCTTTTTCTACTTATGCAAAATTTGAGATGGGCAATTGCACTTATGTTTATAGCACATGCACTCTCTCAATGATTTTTTTCTTTACTGAGAAGTCAACATGCAAGCAAATGGCCACTTATTACCATTTGGTAAACATACAACAAAATAAAGCGTTTGCAGAGATTTGAGATACTGGATTTGGGGTTGTACATTTTAAATGGAAGGCTTTTGAGTGTGCTTTGTTATCTTTCCAGTTTTTGTCACATAGGGAAATTTTTTTTACAAAGTCATTTTAACTTGGTATATGTTCCCTGTAGAAAAAAGGTAGCTGAAATCTGCAGTAATCACGTGACTTAAGGAGCTAGGTCTTTAAAAAAACCTAGAGATTTGGGTTTGCTCCCCAGGATTACTGTGCAGACTCTTCTGAACATGTTCCACATAGTAAATCAAACTGTGGATGCCTCCTTGCTTTTGAGGCAGAGCTAGACATTTCTCAATTACATTGATTTAAAATCACCTATTTATACAGGTTCATATGAATATTTATCAGCCTCAGCAACGCTGCCAACAGGCTCAGTATAAAACATTAAGGTAAAAATATTTAAGAAAAAAAATCAATTTTAAGGTCACCAAAGAAGGACTCTCAAAGTACAGTGCTTTGCTTTGCCTCTGATTTCCAGCAAGAATTTGACTGAGGACTGTTTCTTGATCTGTCCTGAAGAGGAGATTCTTCTTATGGAAATACTGCAAGTCTGACTTGCTCCATATTAATTGCTTTTTGGAGTTAAAATAATCAGCTTTTATTATTAAAAGATTAATCAGCATATGCTGATGTATCAAAATGATTCTGACACAGGCATTTCTTAAAGAAATAAAAATGTTACAGTATTTGAACCTAATTTAGCAAGATATGATTTTGCTGCTTCTTGTATCAGTTAAATGCTGTTTATTTATTCACAAAAGCTTCCCTTATCATCTCAACTGTTTGCATCTTCCTTAACACCAGTTTAGGTTTCCAGTGACATTTTCTAGTTTCTAATTACAGTTCAACTGCTGCTTGGGTAAGCTGTGCAGTACTCAGATTATATTGCTCCTCCCCCATTTTGGCATTAGGACATCAGTTTACTTAATAGTCTAGGTTTCTAGAAATATATTAGAAAGTGAAGTAGAAACTTAGTGGTGAAAAAGATACTACAAGTATACAATTAGCATAGCAATCTTAAGGTATACATAAGTATATATAATACAAATACACATATATATGTGTACATAGAGAGAGTGGATACAGTAAGTAATATTAATTCAAATGGTAAAAGAACCCTGGAGTGCATGAGGGTATCCATAATCAGGTATGTACTTGCATTATAATCCTATTCCTGAAGTGTCTCTTCTGCTAACTATACACACAGATCACGCTTATTTAATGATTTGCTGGTATTTTCTCTCTTTATACATATACAGTATTCCTGGGAAAGTCTAAGAGAGCTGCACAAAACATAAGCTGACACTTGTTCCTGTTTTTTTAGAAAATGAACCCAAGCAGGGAACTAACTTCTGCTCATTTTGATTTTTATCTGTTGCACATTTAGTGTATAGTTTTTGTAGTATATAGTATTAGCATATAGATTAGTATATACTGAGTAATAGTATATTATGCTTAGTATTATGTTAGTATTATATTTACTATTAGTATACAGTTTCCGTTCTTACAGGGTGAATATTGCCCTACGTATATATGTCCTGGCTAATTTATCTTTATGAAAAATCTACATTAAAAATATATATCTCTTCTTAAAATCTTCCTCTGTTTAAACCAGAAGAAAAAACCCCAGGTAAACCACCATTGAACAGAGTTTGTTCCATTGTTTGCAAAGCACCTTTTTTTTTTCTCCGCTAAAATGAAATGAAAATACCTATTGCAAATTTTTGTTACCAACATGGCTCTAAATGCTAAGTAATGTATCACAATTTTGGATGGAGGTGTGTGTAAGCTATACAGTGTATTATGAATAGAAAGGAATAGAAATCTTATTTCCCAGATTGCATTATGATATGGACCTTAATCCTGTATGAAAACCATTTTCACGGGAAAAATTCATATATGCACAGTTCTGAATTGAATGGTCTTATTTCATTGCTGGCATCATCTCAGGAAAATCATTTCACATTCTGAAAAGATCTACAGTGCATTTTTTAATAACATAAATTCAGTTGGATCATTTAAGAACTCTGCTGCTTTAGTTTCTGTGTTTGATAGTTGAATGAAACAGCAAAAGCATCTTGGAAGCAACCTATTTTTTTTACTTTTGCCCCCAGGAATTATTATATTGCTGATTAAAATATTACATGGCACCATGATCAGGCCCAGCATTTTACATTAATTTGTCTGCAAGTGGGGCCTAGTTTTGTGTCTCTACAGTTGCATTGAGGGAAATGAAATGAGAGAACAAAGTTGTGTACTGCACGTGTTGTTTGCTAATGTGACAATGGCAGCTGTTGCAAAGTGAATTTTTCAGCCCTTCCTTTCCCTGAGAGCCTGGGAACAAGATTGCTTTGTGCCTTTTCCAAGCAGTTAAATGTAACTTTTATTGTAAAATCTAAGACTATTGTCGGGAAAGACTGTTGCAGATTTCTAAGGCATCTCTATACTTGCAAATATAAAATTCAGCAGAGCAATAACAAATCTAATTTCAGAGTTAAATAAGGTGAATAATTGAATCACAGACACACACAAACACATTTTATACATGAGCCCTTAAAACTTGCACTACTGGCATACACTCGTGCGTATGTTTATAATACAGTCACTTTGTCACTTGTATGTTAAGGAAGCGGTTTACTTGCCAGTGATAACATAGGCTGCCTTTTGCTTTTGAATTGAGCTATCAAAAAAGCTAGAAACTGTGCCCAGCCAGTGTGTAACCAGGGCTGTAAATCTAAATAGGTCAGGTCAGTGTATTTGGAACAGTTTTTATTTGGTTAACCGGTACAGTTACAGGGCCATCATACAAGGATGGTTAGGCTTCCATCAGAGACAGACATTGCTACGTAATCCTCACATCATGGGAATGCTCATTCACGTAAGGGGGGACTTTGACGTTAGCTGAGGAACTGGTGCTCTTCCCAGAAGCAGCATACCTTTGATTTCATAGCTGAATTATTCTATTACTCTTCATTACTGAGCTCTGTTGAATTGGACAAATCTTATTCATTCATCGTGTGTCTGAATGAACGAGGGCTGCTGTTCGGCTGSTTGTGTGGGTTGTAGTTGGCACTGCTGCTCAGCACGAGATGACCAGTGGGTTAGACAAGGACTGGCGACGCTGCGCCTTCTCCAGAGGCTGGCTTTGTAAGAGTTCACAGGCTGTCAGCTCGTGGTAAAGAGTGTCTAGGACTTCAAATAGGTGGGCTTTTCCTTTTAAAAGAAAATTGCAAACATTACAGTTTGAACAAAGACAGAAAGTTGCAGTTTAACAATCGTAACACGAGCTCTCTTCTTCACAGGTGCCATTTCAGGTAATTAACATAAAATGTCTAAATTTTGAGACCAAATAATGAATTCCTGTCCCTATAAAAATGAGAGTGGGACTGGGTTCCAGGACTCTTTCCTCTACTGGTTCTCTTGCTTCATTCACTGAGTTCTTGCATACTTGTGTGAACAAAGACTACTTCATATCACAATAAAGAGTTGCTAATCCAACCATCCACTTAGTCTTGTCAAAGAGGAAGAAGATGTTTGATTACAAAGGCTTAGGAAAGCTGCTTAAGTCATATCAAGTGCACAGCCAGAAAATCAAAAGCAGAGAAGATGAGCCGTTTATGGCAATGGTGATGCAGAATGGACAGAGAGTTTCACAGGGTTACTTCACTTGTTGGTGTCATTTTAGGAAGCTGAGCTGTGCTGCCATTACAGAGRGGGGTACTTTGTTTCAGCAGCAATCACTTGGAATCAGTGTTCCTGTGCAGGGTAAGTAGCAGTACCTTCTGGACACTTGTGTGCTGTGGATACTAACAGTCTCCTCTCCTCTTGTTCTCACCAGGAGAATATCTGACCCTATGGCTCAGATACGGTTTCTCTCTGTGTTGGTGTCCTGGAGCCAACGAAGGTCTGTCTTTGCCTTCTTTTCTCTGCTTCCTCTGCAGCTGTGCTGGAACAGCACAGCTTAGCTCTGGGCTGCCTGTGCCCTGAATTGCTGGACACTAGTAACAACAAGGCTTTGAAACTGCAAAACCCAGAATGGTTTGTATGTTATTCTCCCTAAATCACTGTTAGTAATATTCTCCAACATTAAACCCTCAGGCCACATCTAGTCTTTTATAATCTTGTCTTTGACTACTGTCTGCCTATTAAAAGCATCTCCAAGCCATGTTCTTAGGCTTGGTACAGGATGTTCATTTCTTGAAGGTAAGTACGAAGCTCTGCTAATAGGAACAAAGTAATCAAATCTAAACCCCCAGGCTGTGATCCCTGTATGGTTCCTACAAAGGCAGCTCTGGCACACCAGACCGTTGTCAAGGGAGAGGAGTTTGCAAGTTTAATTTTCATAAGAGGAACGCAAAAGGCTATTATTAGAGGAGTGCAGGTTTGATCCAGTTTCTTTACAGAAATATTATGGTTTGTATATTTGTTTGTGTTGCAGCAGAGGAATACAACACGCAGTGGGACAGCAAACCTGATAAATAGATGCCTTACACACTTGGTCTTGTTTTCCACCTTCTCATATCAATGAAGCCCTACAGACATTAGTGGGATACTGAATTGTTCCCCTAAGGCCAAATTCTAATTAAAATTTGGCTAAAAAAAGCCCTGGATGTGTTCCTGTTTCTGACATGTCACAGACTAGAAAGCATCACTTTCTATAGGTAATCTTCTTGCATAGTACTTCTTTCTCCCTAGCCTGTCCCCCAGTATTTGAAATATTTTTTTCTTACTCATCTGTTCATTATCTAGTATTTTTCTGAAAAGGACACTTTTCATGCTTCTTGGTCTTTATACGTGATTTATTTTCTTACCAGGTTGGGGGTCACGGCAGGATTCCAAAGTGCTCAGCAAGATTTTCCCCAAGGCTCGCTTAGATATATTCTTTAAAAAACAAAATAATATTATGGCACAGATATGTCCTTCACCAGTTTAAATGTATGCAACAAAATCTATGTGCAGTGTATTCGCATTTGAAAATCAAAACAAAATGAAACTGAATCCTGATAACACAAGACCTGATACTGGCTTTATTTTCAAGCATTTWATCTTAGATACTGCTCAAATAATAGCAGTTTGTGGAGGGCTCCAGTTCCTTAACACGGCTGTAGAAAGACAAATTCAGTGGAAAACCCCAGAATTTTCCAGAGTGTGTGCCTGAACAAATCTAGATGGCAAGGAGTGTAAGCAGGTCATGTATTGCAAAAGCTTGTTCAGTCCTCTGCTAGGCCTGTGTTGAAAGGTGAATGGACGGATTTTGTGGTGTAATCTCAGAAAAAGGCTTCTCAGACCCAGCTGTTCTAGGAATCATTGGGAACCACTGTAGGTGTAAAGAAATTAGAAGAGATTGTATGTGTCATGTGGCAGGCCCACTGTTAGTTATATATTGAGATGTAATAAACATTAGCCAAAGTGAGAGGATTGTAAAAACTACTTAGGATTTGGATGGTCTTTTTCAGTGGTAGTTTTATATTAGAAATCTGTTGGGACATTACATAATGTGTCTGGAAAAACAAACGCTCTTAATTTTCTGTCGAGACGCTAATGCATGCTTTCTGGGAGATGGTCTTGCAATCAGTTTAATTAGCACTTAGAGCACCCGTATCTGCAGGGACAGGTTGTTCTTGTTAAAACTTCAAGAAGTGAAAATAGATGGAAGCTATTCTGGAAGAAAGACGATGTACCTGCCAGAAGCCCAGGCAGTACTGGCCTTGCTTACTGATGCTGGTCATCTACCTTCTGCTTGTCTGCCCCAGTGGGGACTGGGGTGTGGTGGAAAGCAGTTTGCAGCGGRTGGGATTACACATGACCTCTGCAACACAGTGTGAGGTTTTAATAGTCCTAACAGAGCATGCCTTTGCCTTTGGACAGTCATTGGTTTGTAGTAGATTCTGTTGCAAATGAGATGCTTGGGTATTTAAAACACAAATGTGAATATGCTGGGGAAGTGACACCTAAAACCACAGTTCCTGATGAATAAGCTTTCTTTCGTCTGAAGTATATCCCATCAGGGATTTAGGGGATCCTTGCTAAACTTTACTGGGAATGCTGTAAATTATCTTGTTCAGGGACAGCATCATTGCCTGTATTGGTGCTATGGGAGTTGGCAGCACACTGTGGCATGTTTCCAGCAATGATTAGCATTAAGTACTATTATCACTGAGATAGAGCACATTGTGTGATGGATTGTCTCCTAAGCAGAAATGATTTGCAATAATACAGCTGACCAGTGAATGACATGTTGAAGTCTTGACAAAAAGGTTATTATGCTTGTTGCCAGTCATAGTCTTCAGTAGTTTAATCCTTCACTGGATTATTATTGATGCATGTGTCAGACTTGCAATATGAAAGTAGAATTTCCATGTCAAGTGCTAAAATAAGTTACCAAATTATGAGATATTGCACTTGTTCCCTAGAGTCATCAGTGGAACATGAGCGCACTTCAAACAAGGTGAAGTGATCATCTGAGGAAGCATTCTCATCTCACACAGATTAGGCAGAGCTTTGCTGAAAATTGAGGAGAACCCTCAGTCATTAGCAAAGAAATTAGTTCCTAAGCAGTCCAGCGCGGCTCCCAACGTACTCCGTGTTCTGCAGATTACCCAACTTGCCCATCTTTTGGCCAGCCCTTACCATTGTCATTCCCAACCAGGAGATTTAAACTTATTTTCTAAAGGACTGAACYGCCATACTGGCCACGTACTTCTGGGATGTTATTGCATCAGCTTTTATAAGTCCATGTTTGGATTATTAACTGGGTAAGAAATTTCTTACGAAAAATACCTTATTGGTATATAGGAAGGGGTTTTATCCGTTTAATAGCGACTCAGTGTCATGTTAGGATGCCGTTAAACAAAGGTCCTTTTCTAGAAGGAAAAATAATCTTCTAGAATCTTTCTGATTACTAGCATTTTTGTTTTCCTCGTTTTCTCTAAATTTTTGTTTAGAGGATAATGAGAGCTTGGAGATCTAGATCCAAGGAGATCTCTAGGCTTCTTTTAGAAAGTCAGCCATAGGGGTCTAAAAGTTTTCTGCAATCACAGGGCAGTTCCCAGGGCAACACATGTAAAAATGTGTCCTGGTGTGAAGGAGTTTGTACTTAATAGAAGGTATGAACATCCTTTTTAGTTTGGAAAGGACACTATCAAAACCAGTTTTAAATCTCTGGACTGCTTTCTTGCCATACCAAGTCTCGAAGTTGTTGAAGAAGCTGTAAAACATCCATGAGCTTTTCTTCCACCAGTGACAGCCTAACTCTCTCAGTCTCCAACATCTGCAGCTCCATCTTCAACAATTCGGTCTCCTCCACCTTTTGCTGCAGTTCACCTAGCAACGGGCCTTTCATCTGGACAATGACACAGGACATTAAAAGCACTGGAGCTTTTCACTTTCTTGCCCAATAATTGCAAAGCTAAGTTTTCCCCCTTATCTGGTAAATGTCAGTTCACTCCAGAAGATTATCTTGAAAGGAAGTACATTTCTTTAACGTACTACGTAAAGCAAAGAATCAATAGTTGCTAGGAAATGCATGCTTTGCTCTTGTGCATAACGGCAGTTCATTCAACACTGGATGCAAGCAGATTGTTCAGAAGTTAATACTAGCATTAATATTTCAGTTTTCTAATCTTTTGCATTCCTGTCGTCCTCTATAAAGCATAACTAATTTGTGTGCCCTCAGCAATGTAATCATATCTTTGTCTTGCAACTCCTACATATCAATCATCTGTACATTCAGTGAAACAAGAAGGTAATTAGCTAATTTCTTTTAAGTACTTTGGTTAAAAAAAAAAGTGTCTTAAGGAAAAAAAAATAAGATTCTGGTTCTGCAAAACACTGGCATGTGTGCTTGGTGAAGCATTGGTTTGCAGCTAAGCACAGAAAAGTCCAGATTCAACAAGACTTTTGAACACTGCAGAAATCCTGGGCAGGAGGGGTCTCCTCAGACCTGGACCTTCCGAAGCTGAGCTGACCTGTCAGTTGTCTCAGACCTCCCTGTGAAAAAACGTTCAGGATTTGAAACGTTGCTTTTGTTTCAATGCAAAATCTAAGTGACATATTTTGAACTACAAAGCTGACACACCATTTGCAAAAGTAAATATCTTTGTCACAGACCCAGGCCTGTTGCAGATACATGGCCACGTTGCTAAGAAGAGCCTGAAAAGCATTCCCTGGAAAATATGTCACTTAAATATTAATTTTGGACCTTTGAGAACACTGACAGATTTCAGGTTTATTAATAAAAGTAAACTTATTTCTCAATCATTACTGTGCCCAGGATTCTGAAATGTTACCAATTTTGCAATTTCTTGTTGCAAACACAATCTAAATATATTTACTAATATTACACTGAGAAACAAAATCATGTGGGATAAATGCCGAATTTGCTGGCTCTGCTAATCGCTTTTTGTTGTCATCTTTTATCTTTATTGCAGTTTTAGAAATAACTAGGGAGAGAGTAGAACTTGAAAAGCTGAAGGCCTTAATATGCCCACTATTTAATATAATTTTTTTGTGGAAATTTGTATCCTAATGAATTTTAATAGATGGGAAGGAACTTCAGTTCCCTAAAACACAAGTGTCAAGAGTGAAAAAAGAAAACAATTCCTGATCCACACCGAGCCTTCTAGAAGGTCATTTTAGTTTCTGACAGTGCTAATAATATGTATTAGTTGGCGCTTATTCCCCCATCAGATGGAAATCAGCCTGTTCCATTAGCTGTCTGTGAGCTTTGCCCTGTGAGGCACTCCAGCTCTTCTGAGCTATACAGCAGCTACAGAAGTTTGGATCACTTAATCTGGTCCATCTGCCAAACAATGATTTCAGCATCCCTGTCTGAACACCCCTTTTAGATGAATACACTCACATTTTCCTGTATGGAGAGCCAACTTTGTTACCACCAATGTGGCAGCAGTCCAGCTGAGACATAACAAGTACTCTAGAGGCTGTGGGAGGTCTTCAAGGGATTAAACGTGTGGTTTCCTTTATTATATTGCAGATTACCTCTGCATTGTAAATACCACCTGGCATAGATACGTACTAAACACATGAAGTAGTTACGTTCCCCTGTACACCTGAAGCGGTGTCATATCAAATAACAGAGAGGTAAAAAGGTCATCATTTTAAAGTGTAAAACAGACTTTCCCAATATGCAATTAGACAGATGCTCGTGGAAATTCATAGCGGGTGCCCATCTATCCTGGTCCTGCACCCTGTCAGGCCCCTGCACCCCTAACATCACTTATCTGCTGCTTTTAGCTGCTGCTTTAGTCATGCTGGCAAAACTGCCGTTCTTGGAAAGCTGCACAGGGGCTCCTCTGTCCTCTGCCGGGTGTTACTGAAAGGCTGTAGCCGTGCGGTGGGTCTCACATACAGCCCTGAATAGGGGAAGTACAAACTTTTCTCTTTAGTATTCATGCCACTTGAGTTCTCCATAGTTCTCTAGTGTCATGACCAGCTGCTTAGTTTGTATAGACAGCACAGGCAATATGCTTAGCCGAGAGTGCCGCTAGTGATATTTGGACATAGCATTTGTTGCGACTGCTGCCTCTTTTTCCTCTTCATTTTGACTGCTCCTACAAAGCCCTTTTTGCTTGTATTTCCTATGCTATAGCTAGTAAACTGCTTTCCACAGCAGTTATACCTTAACAGCCACCTTGTCATCTATAAGGATTCTAGTTTCCCAATACCTTTGTTTCATTTATATGTATGGGTATGCATTTTTTGTCTTCTTATTGTGCTTGAAGACAGTGGCTCAGTCTGAACCATTAAAACGTTCTCCCAAATTGTTTTCCCTAGCTAGGTTACATCTAGCACCTGTTGTTACCTTAACATTTGCAATAAGATAATGACAATAGTCAAGCATAAGCTATGTTTAAAACCTGAGGAGGGATGGTCAGTAGTTAAGTCACAGGGCTCAGAGGAGTGGGCTTTGTTCTTAGCTCTGTCAAAGTCCCCCAGCAGAGCCTGATTTTGGATCTGTGCCTTGTTTGTGAAATGGAAATACTACCTTGCCAACCACCAGTTTTGAGAAGAAGTTAAACCCGCTGATATCTCACCCTCTTATAAAAGGGGGAGAATGCCATGGGGAAAATCTGAGCTCTGGAGTAGTGTGTACAAATACGTCTAGGACAATGAATAATTAATATGCAAATATGCATTCCCTTAAGGAATGTAAGAAAAAATAATTCTATTGTATTTTCCACAGAATTTAAGGAGGGTCTCATATTAAAGCCATTTTTACAAGCAATAAACCTGAGAAACATTTTCAAAACGGGAAGAAAACAGTAACAGCACGGCAGAATGGAGTGCTGAACTGTGCTGTGCAATTTATCTTTTAAATCATTAAAAGATGATTATGCCATGAAGGGCTTGCATTTGAATACTAAGCACATTTTCAGTTCTTCTCATTCAAAAGGGTAATAGAACTTGAAAAGTACCTGGAAGAATAAAATAGAATAACAAAAGTAAGTAATGGTTTCTATACCAAGAGAGCTGAGGCAGACTAGGAATGGTGATAACTGAGGCAGTATTTCTGGTAGTAAAAGTCTGTAAAATTATGAGGGAAAGATCATTTGCTGATTCCCAAGCACAAAAACCAGGTGACAGTGGATGATCAGGCAGCAGACTTAAAGCTAACAAAAACAAATCCTCAAAGCCTGTTCCTTTCTAACTAGTATGTGGGAGTCCCTGCCCTGAGATACCAAAAGCATTGCTAGCTTTAAAGAAAGGAAAGGCAAATTCATGGTAAATAGCTCCTATACTGGCCATTAAACATGATACTCCATGCAACACCCAGTTCAAGATGTGTCTATCCCTAGCATATTGGGAACCAGGTGAGTAATACCAAGAGGAAAATCCTCTGTGCTGTTTCTCATTGCTTTTCTCTAAGCAACTGCTGCTTGCCATCAGGTGCATGATATTAGGATGAACTTTTCATTTGACCCTGTCTGGCAGGTCATAAACTAATTGTCTTTTTAATTAAGCTGGCAGTTTGTATGCAAGCTTTTATAGAAAACAATTGGCATTTCTTTGCAACACTACACTTGGCAGTGTATCACTTTATTTTTAGAATTCACTCATGTTTTCTCCATCTATTATCCCCAAGTCCTGACACCTTCATCACCCTGTCTTCAGTAGAAACTATTTTTAAATGTTCGGTTGTTGGAAAGCATTTGTCTACGTGACAAATTTCAGAACTCTTTTATCCCCTGGTTCTACAAGTCTTAGACTGAAGCAATTATTAATTGGTATTTGAGAGTGTTGCTCTTCACTTGCCTGCTGAGTTTGTTAATTGTTAGCTTTGTTGTTATTTGTCTAATTTTCAGCATTGAGCAGGTCCAAATAGAAGTATATAGAGCAATGTATAAGGTAGTTTGGTCAGGTCATCAGAGGAAGTGTTCTTGGTGGTTTATTTATTAAGCCAATATATTTATTTGCAAGTTAGATGAGAGAGAGCATTTCTCAGTCTTCCAATTTGCTTTGTGTTGATTACAGGAACAGTCACCTTTTTGAAAGGAATTACTTATTACTTGTCTGTCTGTTGTATAGCGGCAAAAAAACCCCCACTTATAGCTGCACACAAGATATAAATGCTGGCTAAATAAAAAGTAAGAGGGTTTAAGAATAAATTTCTAACAGGCTCAAAATGATTCCTGCCACTGATTTTAAATTCATGTCACAGTGAGTTGGCACTATGACTTATTCACCTCTCTGCTTGTCTTTAATCAAGAGCAACAGATTCCATTTTTCTCCTGGAATATTGTATTAACCTATCGATAATGGTACTTTTCTGAACAAGGTGCACAGAACTAATGTCCATCAGCAGAGATTAAAAAGAAGGCAATATGATACTGCAGAAGATGAGTACCTCTGAATGGAAAAAAAAAGAGAAGAAGAAAACTGGTATTTCCTTCCTGTAGGTAAAAGAATAAATGTAGTTTTTTATGTGGGCTGATGTTAAGCAGTATAGAAGGAAGCTTTGTGTTGCTCTAAGGAGTATTACAGGAGTAAGTTGTCATTGAATACTGCAAATTGTGTAAGACACAAGGATGATTTTATTCTGTTTTTAATTTTTTTTCCTCACAGTAAACTCTTTCATTTAATTTAGTCAAGGGGGAAAATGATATGAAATACTGATAAAAATCAAAGGATGGCAACATGTAAAGAAGTTCAATATTTTACTCTTACTTTAAATATTTTACCGATTAATATAATCCTTCCAGAGCTACTGAAATCTTTATGCTTCTTTTAAAGAAGGGGTATAAAATACTGAACAAGCACTAGCTGAACCTTAAGACAAAGCAGACTGAAGCAATGCATGTGATGCACTGTTTTTGTTTCATGGAAAGGTTGCTAGCGTTTAAATCTATGCCCATCAATGGATGAAGTTTGCAGTATTTAAGTAGTAAGATCACATGGGACTATGATACTGCACTGGAGCTTTTAACTACTGTGGTTATAACCTCTGCTGAAGGGAAGTTGAACATGCTGCTAAGCCTGAGAACTAATTTTTTTTTTTAATTTATAAATATATTGGTCTAAGTTTGAGAACCAGCCAGAGTAAACTGGATTATTTCCTCCRAAGGATTCCGAAATGGTGAGCCCCTGCATCTCAGTCAGCTGGAGGGATTTCTTGAAAAGTTTCTGTGCTCCCAGAGGAGCTGGATGTCTTAGGACGCGAGGAGTGTTTCATCCACAGCTGAGGAACCACTGAAAGCTGCCTATACTAACCCCACGGTTAATGTGCGGCTCTTTGGCCTGCAGTGGTATCAGTCCCAAACATAGCATCAGTGAACATCTTAAACCACTTAAATAAAGGATAGTATTTGAAGAGCCTATGTCTGACTGTGGCTGGTGTACATCTCATCCTCCAAACAAATGGAGTTGCAGGTAGGAACCAGACTAGAAATGCGGGTGTTACAGGAAAGCATGAGATGTTTGAGCTGACAAACTATCGGCACAGTGAGAAACATCAGCAACAGAGAGCGGAATGGCCAGAGTAAAATATAAATGCATATGTATATAAATGCAGCTACTTAAAGATACATAAATAACTCTTTCACACACTGCTTGGCACCTGTTACCTCTTCCATATTTGTTTCCAGTTTTTTCACTTCATGCCCTTTAAGCTCAAGCTGTTCGGTTAGCTGTGTGATTCTCTCTGCAAGCTCCGCAGGGGCTGTTTCGTAGCCATCAGTATTGGTGGTCTCCAAGTAAGACATTAGCTTTTTCCACATTTTTTCATCACATCTATATATACATTAAAAAAACAAAAAAGGTTAGGGAAACCTCATGGTGAAGGTCTGTTTGTAAAAGCCAGTTTTCCTGCAAAACTCTTGGCGGCACAGATCACAAATTAGTGTCCTAGCTGACACTGGTTAGGGTCAGGTGGGAATATCCAGCGTGTTGTTTCCCATGAGCTGTAAAGGACAGGCAAAGCGCCCTGCTAATTTTGCTAAATAGTATTACTGCTTCTTACTGAAGCCACGGTGCCTTCAGGTCATGAAAATAGTCTTTGCAAAGGGCTCAAATAGTATTAATCTCAGAAACCTACCCGCTACCACAGCAAGGGAGCTTGGCCAGTATTTTCTTCATTTGGTCCACCTGGGATGGCTGGTCTCCTGCCCACTTCTCCTCCTCTTCATCAGAGGCAGCCTGGCCCTCCACAGAGCGGAACAGCTGATCCTCTGCTTGAGAAACCAACAACCACTTAGCAACAAAACAACCCCAATGTCCTGCAGCTGTGGCAATTTAAACTCCTGAGACTGAGACAGAAAGAAGTGAGATTTTAAAAACCCCAGTAAAATACAGCACAGGGTCCTTCAGCATCCATGGAAAGGGGCTTTAAAGCTAAGGCAAGGGAGTCTCAGCAAAGATCATTATTTTAAGAGTTTTAAGAGTCTTGAATACTTCAGCACTCTCTTGCAGGTAACTTGTAGCTATTTCACTTCAATCCTCTTCTTTCCTTTAAGTAACTRTGATGTAAGGATAAGTGTGAAGGATCAGTGTGTTATTGGGGGGGTAATTACTGTTCATGTATGCAATTGAATATACGCTTTTCAAGAGGAGTGAGAAACCATTGTACTGTGTAAGTTTTTTTTTTTGGCATAGTCACTGTACCAGCTGAACACGTATTCAGAGTGCAGGAATTTGCTATAAATGTTCTCTAATTCATTCCCTTACTGTGCTTTGTAGGCACAGTGATTTTAATATATAAATGTAATATTAGACCCATAGCTATCTAATGTTTAGTTATATCTTTTTTTACCTAAACCTAATGTCTCCTCACATGCTAAATAAATTATAAATGAACTGTCTACAATACATGTAAATATACAKGTACTATTACAGTAATATTTCAATACTTTTTTAGCTGTATCTTATAAAAGCTATTGCATTTAACTCCTTTTTATCACAAGAAGATGTTTACTGGGACTTAAAGGATTATTATGGTGCTTGTAACTCACTGGGAGTCTTTTGAAACACTGAGTACAGGAAAAGCACTGGTCAGATCTTTATTCTGAGCATTTATTTTGAGTTGACATCAGGTTAAGCCAATGTCAACAGGATTTTAAATTTTATAATTATTTACCTTAATCGCTGTCAAATAATTAAACAGGTTTAATGAATTCTAACAGAGTGATCAAGTCAAATGCTGTTATTTCTTCAAATACTGAAACACATTTGACCTTAGGTAGCATTACAAGTGTTGTGCATATTGAGTTCATTCAACACAGGAGAGGTGGGTTCAAGGGGATGAGTCCGCCCAGCAGAGACTCTCAGGTAGATGTTTTTCTGTCTCACTTCAGGGACACAAGCACCTACAGTTCAAGATGAAATACCATTTCAGTTGTGGTGTTCAAAGGGCTCCCCAGCCCCGTGCCAGCAGGCAGCGAGCGGCCGCTCGCAGCTGCGGTGGTCGGCAGGACCCCTTCAGAGGGCGGCTGCGTTGCACCTCTGCAGGAGCCCTTCACTGCCGGGCTGCCAGCCCACGCTGTGGTCAGTCCTCTCTCGGGGCTGTTTTCAGCTACAAAGGAAAAATGGCCTCGTTTTTTTTTCTTTTGGTTAACACTCAGCATATGTTTATTAGTGCAATTTTCATTCCAGTAGCATTCAATGTGCCTAATTTATAGGTTATCATGTTCAATAATTTATTGCCTAAGCAGGAACAAAGCTTAGTTGCATGCAGTCTTGCTCTTTAATTAGAGAATGAATGTCTGCATTTTCATGGCAATCCTTCCACTGTACAAACTAATTTATTAGAAGCACTTTCTTTCCGTGAGGCTGTGCACAGCCAAAACAGGGGAAAAAAGAAAAAAAAAAAAAAAAAGACTTTCTGTTTTCAATCTGTGATACATTAATAGTGAACTTTTTCTGTCATCATTTATTTTCTTGCCATAGGAGTTCAAAGGGATAACGATCAGAGTTTACAACTGCTGTGGCAGCCATGAGAACTGATCGCCCGACACTATGGATTCCTTGAAGAGCTTCAAACTGGTATGTTTAATCCAATAAATTAATTGCAGCATCTGGCATAGCAGACACTCAGGTTAGGTTTTTAAAAATGGAGGAAAAGGCATGTGAATCTCAAGCTGTCTTCATACTAAGATATCTAAGACACTTGTAATGCTTTTTTTTTTTCTCCCCCCACCATGGGAATGTCCTTCGCTCTGATTGAATGTGTATGCAAAAGAGACTATCTTTTACATCCTCCTTGTAGGTTATGATTAGCAGGACTGGAAACCAGAGAGGAAAAGCAAAACTTCTTATGCATCTCTTTTAACATAAAGCCAGTATTTTATCAAAATTCTTCTACTAAGCTAATATTTAAAAAAAAAATTCTGTCAGAAGAATCAGAGCACTTTATTATTGTGATATTTAGGCATTAATTTGTAAACTAGCTAATGTAGAATAACTTACCCAATTCCATTGATGCAAGTGCTCTTCTGCTCTAAGAAATTATTTATTAAAGGTATATATAAAAAAATTATAAATAATTCTGCATCTAGATTTATTTATCTAGTACATCTAGGTTTATCCCCAATGTTCACACAATTTATTTATTTGTTCAACTTTCTGAGTTATTTTTCTTTTCGGCCTAATTAATCCTTTTTTATTTGATGGAACACTCTTTCACATTTTAAAATCTATAAACCCACAATTTATTTGTTTGAAAAGCTTTTGCTAAAAAGCTGTTTGTGCTTGAAATATGGGTAGTGTAGGTTAGACATGGAAACTGTGAGTTGGCAAAGTGTCTGATTTAATAAAAATATTTGTAAAAGCAGGTTTATTTTATAAGTCTAACCACATGGAGAACATGCTACAATGTTAATTGTATTTACATGTCATTATTTTTCCCATTCCTGAGCAGCTGCTTGCCAGCTCCATTCAATACATACCTAAAATCTAATTTTTTGTCATTACATATAGCTCTCCAGTCTGTGGTAAAGATGCCTTGTTACTTACAGTTGGTGTCAGGTAAGTGCTTTTGTCTTCTTTGAACTAGATGTGTCCAAAAAAAAAAAAATCACTGAAAGTCAAACTTGCCAAACTTTGCATTTGCTGTCTACTTGGCACGTAAACCACTACCCAGAGGAAAAAAAAAAAATGCTTGGCTTCTAAGATGGCTATCATAAATGTGTCTCATCATTACAGCAGCTAAATGACCCCCCCACATTGCCGTCTCTTTGAGAGCCCTTGTAACTGTCTGCTCTACAAAAGCCTCGTCGAGGTCATTGATAGCGAGAGCCAGCCTTGGCAAACCCAGTGATTTTAGAAGACTTTCAAAGAATGCTTCATGCAGTCCCATGAGAAATCGCAAGTATGCTATGTTATGGCAGTAGTTAGCGCTACATGTGCTAAACAGGTTGGACCTTTTCAGGGTATCAGAGTTACTGAAGCAGCCAGGATGTTTCCAAAGAGAATATTAACTGCAAATGGTTTCCTTGGAAATGATTTTAGCTGAAGTTCTCAGTTTTTATTTACAAAGAAATGAAAACTTCAGACTTCTAAGCCAGGAAAAAGGTTTTGGTGAGGTGAATTGTGTGGAAAAAAGCAGTTTTAAATCATAGCTCTAAGTGATACATTCAGTCCTTTATTAAACATAAAATTATGTGGGGAGTGAGAAGTAGAAAGCTGAGATATTACCTTTTATTTAGGTCTAGGATTTCAAGATTCATTAGGATTGGTTTGTGGCTTTGGTGGTTTAATATCTATATTAGTTTTTCTGCTGAGGATCTTACAAATCAGTGAGGAAATAAAGTAGTTGGGTACTGGGTTTGATACCGTTCTCAGAAATCCCAGCTCCACCAGTGGGAGACCGTCGATCTTGTTGCACAGCAGACAGGCAGTATCTTCCGCCCGGTAAGGCTGCTCCCTCTTTCTGCTCTGGGCTGCTTCTTGAGGGAAGCTGAAATCTCACAATTTTTGACCTGGAAAAGAAGGGCAAAATAAAGTGGACTTGCAGGAAATCTGAAAAACCAAGGTGAATGCACACAGCGTAGCACATGAACGATCAAATGAAATTGTTCAGACTTGCTATAGAAGAACAGGGGTATCTGCCTTCAGTGCCTGTAAAATCGAACCCCCGAGCGCTGCGTTCGGTTGCTTCACTAAGAATCAAAGGAAGGTGGATTTCAGCTCTTCTTAGATTTAGGTAATAAGAACTAAGTGTTACTTACAGCTTTTAGTTCAGGTCAAAGACATCTAGAAAATATATACGGAAACAGTCTACTCTGGCCATAAACTCTCCCTTCTCCACTGACAGCATGCTTCTTTTTTCCATGGGAACTCTTATAATGTGGTAAGAAACTCATAGTTACATTGGATAAATGGAAATTTGGCATGTGCATCCACACGTGTAAGGTTTATATCAAACATTCTCTGAGGTAGGAATAAGCTACCTCTCGGGTATGGAGCTAAATGAACACCAGGTCCAGTCCATTACAAGCTTGTGTATGTTACATGTGYATGTTGTGTAATGTAATATTATACATTTCATATAGAGTACATTTCCATTGCTTCCTATTTTACTATTTAGAAAACAGTTTACTTTCAACAGTTAATCAGGATATTTTCCTATTGAGACCATGTAATAACGTGGTTATACTTTTCCCAGTAGGAGCTGTCATGTAGTTCACAAAGCGTCTATATGCAGAAGAAAGCCAACCAAATGCAGGAGTTTTCCAGTAAATTAAGTTCCCTCCAAATTCTTTCTAAGATTAGTTTTGGTCTGGTGAATATTGAACATTCCTTRTACTTAACACATTAAATATTCATCAACAAAAAGTGACAGTTAAAACACTTAGCAAATTGGTTCTACTGAAACAAGTTGTATAACATGATCTTTTTGTACAAATCTTCTAAATACTTCCTGCCCGTAAACTGAACTACTGCTAGAAACAGGACTTTAGATGTAGTAATAGAAAAGCTGATGCCAAGTTAGAGATGAGTATCGCAGAGAGCTTTTGTTTAATCTATCACAGCTGCTGTCAGTTCCTTAAGAGCCATACCAGTATTAGTTCCCTTGTTGCTTGTGGAAGTATACTAAGTAAATAAGATCATGAATTTAACAACAACAATGACAAAAGTCAGTATTTCAAAATATCTGTAGGGACAGAAGCTGAGGTAAACCATGCTTAAGAACCAGCACTTCTTTTACCCCCTCGAGTAGAGCTGACTGCATAAAAACTAATGACATATTTAATTTACAATTTATGGTATTATTTAGCTTAGCAACAATTGGATTTCCTGTAAAGTCAAGGGAAATAGCAGTCTCCAGAATGGAGCCTGGCTAGTCATTTAGCTTCATTAGTTCTGGAAAAAATAATTATGAAGTAGTGCACAAATAGCAAGCACTATTAAGCTTGGGCATTCAAAATGGGGGCTCCTGGAAGCATCACAGAGCTTCAGTGTTCTGGACAGTTACTGTGGAATATAGTAGTATTTCCTTTTACAAGAATGTTACGTTTTGTTTTTCTGAAGTGTGCTAATTTCCTTCATTTTAAGACAAAAATATTTTGAGGTCTGGTACTCAATAAGAATCCTTTACAATCTCTTGAGGGCTGTAGCTGGTATTGTGCAGATTGTTCTCTTAGTTTTGAGCTGCAGTATAATTTAGATCTGTTTGGATTTCAGAGATTTATAGTTAGTTCACATAATACAGACATGTTGACATTTCAGTGAATATTCATTGTGGTCTCAAAGTTGGTTAAGACTTGAATATTCTCAATGTTTTATGGGTTAAAATATCATGAAAATCTTTTCTAGCAAAAGTGGGTAAATGCTGTGATGTTTAATGGGAGATCTGCTGGTGGCATTAACTTCTTGCATCTGGCAGCCTAGTTTCAATTTAACTTGCAGTCTAAGGAACATTAAGAAGTTTGGTGGAAAAATCCTTCCCATGAAATTCAGGGCTTAGAATAGCAGACTCCCTCCACTTAGATGAGATTCAAGACAGACCTAAATAATAGCTTTCACTTCTCTGTAGTTCTTGTAAGGGAACTTATAATTAGTTGATGAAATACAAAGTACAAACTCTGATTATTCTATAGTAATTTTCTTGAGAGGACTTCATCAGCTCTCTCTTAATGTGGAGAAATTAAGGGAGCCATACAGATGGCATGTTTTGTTAGGTCTTTCTGCCCAATATATTGAGTAAAGACAGCCATGTCTGTCTTCTCTGGACATGTTCGTCTGGGAAACTAGAAAGAAATGTAAGTTTTGAGCAAGGGTTTTCAGACCCAGGTGCTCCAGAATTTAAATCTTGGTTCCGGCACAGGCTCTATCATTTGCATCAAATCACATTGTGCCTTAGTTTCTCCAACAGAAGAAATACAGCAAAGTTAGTGTACCTTACATCCTAAATAAAAAGGCAGCACAGATTAAGATACAGCCTTTTTTTCTAGAATGATGCATGGAAATTATTTCAAGGTGTTTAGGAAAGGGGCAGATTTTAAATGTGCATGAAGGAACATGTGGCCAGACAAGCTGGAATTTCAGAGCTCATCCATGCCAGATAAAAATGAAGAAAAAAAAAAAGCAAGCAGCAGCATGAGTAGATACACAAGTTTAAAAAAACACCAAGAGATTTTATATTTGATCAGCTAATATATACTGTCAAGAATCCATTGGAAATAACAAAACTGGAAATTTGTTGTTTTGGTACGTCTTGCCAGGAGTCCAGTATAATGTGATGGCGGGCACTGGTTTATCCACAGTAGTGACCAGGAAAGGTGACAGGAAAGGACAGGACCAACAGCCTCATGACAGAGGTAAAGGGAGGGGGAATGTCCTGTGCAATAGAGGCCCAAAGAAGGGATGTATAAACATGGTTGGTTTTCATTCACATCATCCAAAAACAGTTTAAGGCAATAATCTGCCAAGTTTGATGCCAAAGATCAGGAGGCAGAGCTAGAGATCTTTTTGGCTATACAGAAATTGGAAGGGGGGGTAAGGGGGCTGCTAATACTGCTCATGTAGCTGCAAGGGCAAACTTACCATTCCTTTAAACTGTAACTAGGAACTAAACATGAGATGGGTTGAAGAAGGTTCTCATCAGAAATGTTGCATGGAACTAAAAGAATAGCATTAGGGATACTAATGAATCTTTGCTATCTGTTGGAAGAAAGGGACTGTCTCCTTCTTTTAATTTTACCATCGGTATAGGATCCTACATTGACTTCGGAGAACATTTCCAATTTCTGTCTGGACTGTCTCTGGTTTTAGAACTTTAAAGAAGATGCAACCAAACAGTACAGAATGTGTTAATTCATAGGGTTGCTTCATGCTCCTTAGTTCACATTGTTGGAGTACACAGCATTTCATCCTCGTTCTCAAGTGAGGTGATGGAGGCATGAATGGAGTCATGGTGGTGCTCTTTGGTAGCAGAACAATGAAACACCACGATCTCCCTATTTCTCATCATGTGGTTTAACCGCTAGGTCATTTTTTCCTATCGGGGAGCTTTTAACTGACTTTAATGCCAAATGTGCACTCTTAATTTTGAACTGGCAGAGGTTTCAGGTTTTAAAGAAGAGCATAACGAAAGAGGCCAACCAGTATGCTTTCACTGTCATGGTAAATGCTAAAAGGAGGAATCTTCACTCATTCTTAAACATAGGTTTAATTCTTTTCTCATTAGTATTCATACAGCATCAAATGGGTCTTCATAAATGAGAAGAAGAGTGAATAAACAGCACATTTGTTTAGGGCAAAGATCAGAGGGGAAAGTAGTGCTGAAGATGCCTGGGAAGCGTTTGTGTACGGTGCAGTGTGGCAAGGCTTCCATGGAGACAGGCAAACAGTCCACATTCATTTTAAAGTCTTTGTACTGAGGATAATGGGCAGCTCGAGAGAAGGAAAATTGAAGAGGGGAGAGTTTGCAAAGTACTGGACCTTAAAGTAATGTCCATGACTAACTGGCTTTTAATTGGCACTCCTGTTATTGTTATGGAAACTTCTAACTGCAGCAAAAGCCACTTGCTTCTGGCACTAAACAAATCTTTAACTTAAATAATTCCTGACTAATCATAAAATAACTCTGAGGAATTACTTAACTTCGCATTGATAGACCTTTAACTGGTCTCTTTTAGAGATGTATTTGGAGCAGATCAAACAGCTGTGTGAATATGTACGTTGCCCTATGTATAGTTATACAAACTAAGCTATACTTTATTTTACAAGTGTGTGACTTGTGTTTTTTAACCGAGATGAGGTGTGATTTTTATTTTTGTACTATTTTACGCAAACTGTCAGAGTTCAGGGAACTCAGAATGGCTTATCCCCTACAGGGAATTACAAAGTTTAGAAGGTGTGCATATTTTTGATTTATTTATGACTTTTCATTTAACATTCAGATCAAATATGTTTTTGCACTGGAGCTGAGTGCCTGTGTAGGTTTTCTGAATACATCTGTCTTTGGTTGGTGCTGTAAGCTGTGAACCCCTCTTGAACAGAAATCATATGAATGAACTTTCTGTGATCAATTCAGATTTTAAATTGCTTTATCTCAAGTTTTAATGGCTTGATCTGTAAAGCATTAAATATAAATTTTTAAAGTATGAATTTTAAGTAGCTATAATAAAGGTGACTAAATATCATGGGTTTATACTAAATAAGGAAAAGTTTGTAGCTAAAGAGCCTCTATAATACTGGTTACAGTTCTGGGAGGCTTCCTGTTATTGGCTGATCTTTATTTTCTTGCCAAAATCACCGTCCTCTAGAAAAAAAAATTTTGCTGATGGCAATGTATTTTCTTGCAGAATCTTTCCATCTTTCTGCACATTGTATGTAAACAGGCAAATCTTGTCATGGTACTGTCACACGTAGCAGAGAGTGGCAGAGTTATGCCTTGCTGTTGTGCAGTGCTCTTCCTACGATGTTTTCAAGCATTTTTGAGACAACACAAACCTTTGTGCAGACATAGTGAAATTACAGAATAGAAGTGTGCCTTTTATTGTCCACACTGTCCCATTCCAAAGAGCAACTTCTGTAAGCTCAGACTGTTTGGGGGAAGTTGTTTTTCAGAAATTAGCTACTCTTAGTACATGTCTTTATTGTTCATTTGTCAGCTGCTTTCTTGTTACTCCACTTCTTAAATCCGAGATCAGATTAGAAAAACGTATTTCCTGGGTGGTACATTGGTGTTCCTGACATTTTTGATTCTCAAAGATTTAGATGCAAAGATCTTCCGTTGTGTATTGCTTTCCCATGCCATTTGGGTTGAATTTCTCACAATCCAAATGTTTCTTAGGCTGATGTTTTAGGTTTCAGGTAAGCAAGAATAACAGAAGTAAACACATTTCTAAAAGGCCTTGTATCTCCTTTGTCTGGAGCACTGATGGTTTTTAAGCTTTGAAGTACTGAACATGCTTCAGTCCATGGCCACGAAGAAATATATAAAACTTTGCCAACAATTGTGAATCTCTGTTTAAGCTAGGCAAGCTGGCACTAACAACCAACAATGGGGTCAGGAAGATTTTCCCTCTTGCACACTCGGTGCTCTCCCTGGCAAGGACACTAGCACAGGGAGTGGTGGCTTTGACATATAGGAAAGACCAGAGGAGCTTTTTAGACCTGAAAGAGTAGTTTCAAATAAACTTGGAACAAAAACTCCCTCTTTCTTACCATCTCTCTCCTTTAACACCTTGCTCCCATGCTGCATCTTCTCATACCTGATCCTATATGCTCCGAGTTGTTTAAGTGCTTGCGCTGCTATCAATTGGATTTATGAAATGAGGTGTGTTTAAAAATATCTCATCCCTCTCTTATTTTTGGAGGGAAGTTTAAAATTTAAACGTGCATAGCCCTAAGAGTTGCATCTTTCAGGGGATGGCAAAATGCAGGGCTGTGACAGGAGCGAGCTGGTGGAGAGACCTTTCAGTTGGGTTTTGCTGCTGATGGAAACATGCGATCGAATTACACCCTGAATAGGTACGGTGGTTAAAGTGAGAATGAGAATTACAGCAACAGCAGACTTGAACATGGAGAAAGAAGACAGGATTGGGGTAGAGATAAAGGGACAGAAGATGAAATATGCAGAAAAAAGTGCTTAAGGGCCAAACACACTCCCTGATAAAATTTGGGATGCTATCCAAGTTCTTGAAGTCTTGCCATTACTCTCCTATCAGTAAATGTTTGGGAAAACCATCCACAAATTAGTTTCTCCTCCCTCCCCCACTGCAGGTCCACGTGGAGGATGATAATTTACTGTGCTGTCAGTTGCTCAGTTAACTCAGAGCAGAAATCTATGCAAAGAATGTAGAGAATCTGACCCTCTTGGTAGAAAACACAGATGTCATGATGGTGCTGCCTGATACAAATTCTTGTGTTTTAAGTGTATTTGTTTTTTTTAAGGTTCTCAACTTACAAGATGTCAGGAGGTTGCCTTAACCCCTGGAGCACATGCATTACAATACAGTTATTATTTGTAAAATCGCAGTCTGTTTTTCCTATGTGACCTTTGCCTCATTCAAGGCAGGGGATGAATGATTCCTGTGGATGGACAACAACTTTAGGGAGAAGGAAACTTCTGCCAGGAGGTTCCTTTCTCATCTACTGCACAATCCAGAAGTAGCAAGTCAGGTGAGACACAGGAACAGAACGGATAGTGTCCTTGTTAAAGCCACTGAAGGCTCCTTTAGGGAAGTAGGTTCTAATCCTGTCTCTACCAGAGACCCTAGCATAATGCTAGGCAAATTACTTTAGTTAGGCTTTCTACATATAATTACATGTGTACAGATAATAATTGGGTCCTGATTTTTGTTTTTTTGGCGTGGAATTTGAGATCATGGGGCATGAGAACTGCAGCTGAAGCATGGGATCGTGGAAGTTATGATTTGTGTGGTTTTCTCTGAAATACTAGGCACTGTGAACATTTAGATAAGTCAGAGTGGGCACCTAAAATTAGCAGAAAATTTTGATGGTAATCTTTCTAGTCTGGTATATTATACTGTGACGAAGAGTATACTAAAAACCTAGTCATTCATTTTCAACATAACAGTTAAGGCCACACTTAGAGTTAAGATAAATATCAGTGCATTAAGCAAGACCCACCTAAGTACAAAATAGGTGCTCTTATGCACACACTAATACATACATAAATTTATTACAAATAAATGAATGAGGAAGCTGAATTAAACCTGCATGGGCAGGTTTCATTCTGTGACTTACAGGATACATTCCTTCTGAAATGCAGCTCAAGATCTCTAAGTCTCACTGTTTGGTGTTTTCCTTAACCTTTTTTGGCCTTGAAACTTTAGTTTACCATTATTAATAAACTATTAGTCATTTGGGCTGCTCCATGGAAGATAACATTTGATAATTAGACTAAACAGATGAGGTAATTATAGTGCTTTTATAAATCCTGTACCTAGCAAGGGATTATATTGTATGGCAGTAGTTCTTGAGTATGTTCTTGATGAATCAGACTGCTTTTTGCTCTGTGTGAGGTATTTTATGGTTAATAGTCACTGCACTATCCAGGAGAAACATACATCACTTTGGAATTATGTCATTCAGATATTCCTGCCTCTTAAT
Source organism: Phoebastria nigripes (assembly GCA_035582835.1). Lineage (NCBI taxonomy): Eukaryota > Metazoa > Chordata > Aves > Procellariiformes > Diomedeidae > Phoebastria > Phoebastria nigripes. The sequence continues at coordinate 686,106 of JAYKAV010002808.1, read as the reverse complement.
GAATTCTTTTGTGACAAAGGAAACTATTTCCAGATGTTGTTCCACTGGAATAAAGAACTCTATTGCCACACCCTGCTAGCTAGAAATTCAGATATTGGCACTGGAAGTCTAGAGTTTGGATGCACACAATGCAGACCTAAATAAAACCAGAAAAATTTAAGTATCACTTGTTCTTGATTGAACTATTAGCACAAAAGCTATTTGCCAAAGCTTGCACAAGATTTCTTGGAAGTCTGAATTAAAAACCTGGATTCAACTTTCCTCTTAGTCATGGAAATGGAAGTCATAGATCCATTACTCCCTCGTCTTATCTGTTACACAGCCCTGCTCTTAAGTTTCCCTTCCTTCCATATTGGAAAAATTATTTCAATTTAGTATAACTGAAGTTTGTGTTAAGCTGGCAATGTCAGAATTATTCCAAAAGCCCACAAGACTCAACAGAGCGTATGTGGACACGGGACTGGTGCTAGACCCGACAATAATGCTAAGCAGCACAGCAGGCTGTCTTAAGAGATGATACCGAGGGATAGCTGAAGGACCCAAAGGGCTTTATTCAATATTGTATTAACCCACTGACTGTTGGTTAAATAACAGCATTGCCCTGTTACACCAATATGGCTAAACCTTTTCAGCCTAGAGAGCCAAATACCCCTTGGYGGACCTTCCTAATAGGCCATGTGGGTGCAGCAATAGGTCAGAGTATCTGGCTATGTGCAGGTGAGTTAAGAAGACTTCTGCTGTTGGTCCTCACACCATGCCATAACAGCCATTTCAGCTGTTTTCCATAACAGCTCTTTCCCAGCTACAACAGAAGAGAGGGCCAGATGGTATTGCCAGTGGCCTGGATCCAGCCACTTCAGCATTGGGTCTGTGCCAGGCTGCTTTCCACACGATACTTTACATCTTGTGGGTGCCCTTCCTCAGGTCAACATCCTCCAACCCCACTCTAAGACAGGACATAGATCCTTCTGCCTGGAGTTTGCTGAAGATTCTGTATTGGCAATACGTTACAAGTCCATTTCAGGGAAGCAGTGCAAAAAATTTACTTCTCCAGCTTATGTGTGGGTCTGAAATAAGGCTGAAGCTCATATAAGAACAAGTTCCCACTCAAGATTTCCAGCCCTCCTTGCTTCTAGTCAGGCGGACAGTCCCATTGGCAAAACCTCTCTCTAGACAGTTTTTGGTATCTCCTTTCAGCCCAGCCCATAAGGAAAAGCAACAGAGGCATGTGAAAACAAACACCACCACCCCCCCGCCAACTACATGTGCATGAGTTGTGTGTAATGTATTCTCCTAAGTCTGTTTGTCCTTCCTGATCTCCAAACTTTTATTTTTAGAATTGTCTCTCTCCTGGTATCCTGTCTTGTATTTTACAGAAAGGTGCTTGAAAGCCTAAAACCAAAAACTGGTAAGTAAAATACCATGAAATTCTAAAACACTGACACATATAACCAAGATACTTGATATAAGGCATATAAGCCAGATAAAGAGCAGCAGCAGAGCTGTGGTCCTGTAGATAGTTTCCTTCTGTCATTGCTTGTATAACAAATGAAACCCCTCATGTATTCCTTCACATAGACGTGTGCTTTTTAATCCCAAGGAATCCTTCCGTTATCTCCTGCGTGCTAAGAGCGTATGTCAGTAAAGATCAAATGTCCAGTGATCCTTTTAATGTCTCCCAGATAAAGAAAAGTGCTCTTCCTAAACAGAGTCAGGGAGTACTTATCAGCAGGGTGGAGATCCTACTGAATTCAACTCTTAAAGCTTAAAACATCTGACAAAACACTGTCTTTCAGTTCTCTGTTTGATGTATGCAAAACTGCAGATATCACTGAACATGGCATAAACTCTGGAAGTACCTATTTACTGGCATGTAAATTCCTTCGGGACTTATCTTGGAACTTCATAGGTTTAGAACCTCATGGATTTGGAGTGACAGAAAAGGAAGGTGGCTCGCTTAACAGAAACATCGTGCCTTAAGCTGGCTGCAAGTTATTTCTGACCAGCTCTTACTAAGCATTTGGGAAAGTATGACATTAATGTTTGTTAGCAGCAGAGGCTGCAACCATCGATTTTGCATCTAAGTCAGATGTTTCTTAAGCTTTCACAGGACAATTGCATAAAGGCCTGTCTAGTCTTTTGGTCCCTGCAGGTTCCCAAGCGCTCCACATAGGAGAGCTGTCCTGCGGTTGTTGCTAAGCCCAGAGTGCAAAGGGAACACGTAGTTACTCTGAGACCTGAGCCTGAAGTGTCAGTGCCAGCATCTGTCTGCTGCGAACGTGGGGAAGTCGCAACTTCCGTGTTCCTCAGACCCTGTGTCAGGAAACAAGAATAACAATTACCTAATACTGTTGTGTTTTCTGTTTCACTGATGTTTGTAAAAACATCCTGAGATCTTTAGAGAGTGCTATTTCTCTATTAGATACTGTATAATTCTGCACGCTCCTTCATATTTAAGCTCTGTGCCTGCTCTTCTATGCTTTTTTGAAATAGTTTTAAGTTTCCTTAAAGCAGCCTGTCCTTTGCTTTCTTGAAGCCTTTATTGTTCTGGTAGGTGACTTGTGAAAAATAACGCTGCCTTTATACTAATCCCAAATTAATTACTTTCCTTCCCAAATATTTGTAAGTTATTTGCCAGTTCATAGAGATCAGAAAAGATTGCCTAGTACTCCTGCACTTATTACGGTCCTAGGTATATTTTGACAGCAATATAGCAGCTTCTATTTAGTCTTTTATTGGTTATATGGTTGAATATGAAACATTATTTGGAGGTTGAAAAGCCAATGACAGAAATGTAACATAACCATACGTAGCTGCTCCCTGCATGTAGGAACTGATTTCTAACACTGTGTGTTGAGCACTCTGGCTCATCTGCTTTCTCCATGGGTGGACCTCTGCTTGTCTTAGCAGTACCTCCAATTTCTTTATCTGATAAACCTCAGTCCAAGCAGGTTTGCGTTGTATTTATCACCAAATTTACTTAAACTTCATCTAAGTTTAAACTTCACATAATATCTTTCCTACTACAGCAGAATACTTAAGTAGGTGCATAATTTTAACCAAATATGTAGTCTTGTTGACATAAAACCAGTTTAATTACATTTTAGCTTCATTGTATCAGTTGCATTCCTTATATAAATAAAGTTACACACCTCCTTAAACCTTTTACTAAGTAAAGATTTCAGTATTACCCTTTTCAAATAATTGACTTGATCCAAGTTCAGGTTATGGTTTATACAAGTTCATTTAACAGCTTTCCTCAAGCTTTTGCTTTATAAGCCATTTTTTAGTTTCTGTAGTATGATTATACTGTATTCATTTCCATGATGTTCAGTAGCATAAAATCATGATTCATATGGGGCTTAGGCAATCTTTAGTACTCCCCTGGGAAGTACTCCCCCTCTCTTCTATCAGTTAGAATCACCTGGAATTTGCAGGGCGGCTGTATGCAACATCATTGAATGTTTGTAGAAAGTCAACATAAATCAATATAAATATTTAGTGGAGAAAAAAGGTATGACTTATTTCTGTCTCCTTCTGAAGAACTAGATGCTATGAATGTAGGTTAATGTATGAATGTATATAAAAACTGCAGGGTTTACAGATGACTTCCAGTAGACCAAATATGGTATTTCAAGGTACTATAAGCTAAAATGGTTAAGCAACTCGACTATGGGAATAAGCATACATTAAAAGACATTTAAGAAGTGTTAACTTGGGCACACAGCAGGCCAGCAAAGGCAGAGACTAAAAATGTAATCACTGTCATATTAGCATTAGCTGGACAGTGTTGCTCAACACTAATGGATTATTGACCAGATCTTGATGGTTTCTCATTTCTTGAAATGTTATTGCACTATTAAGGCCAGTTTTCTGATACCCTCTTCACATGCATGTGTTTTTATAAAATGTGGCTGTGTTTTTAGACCACAGGACTGTTAGCGTAGGATGTAAATGATGTAACTTACCACAAATGTATCTTCTGTTAGTGTAAGGGAATCGTGACCTAACCTGTTTGAAATTAGTAGGTATTACTGGGATAAAACCAAGATCAATAATGGTCTCTATTAGGAAGAGTAAAACCTAGTGTTGTTGTAATTTATCCAGCACTGATATTGTACGGCTGGGATAATGTTCTAAAATTGCATGTACGTAGACCCTTCAGAGCTGCCTAGGGTGAGGTGTGTTCCTTATTAATTAGGACAATGGTACAATGAAATCCTGACAGGAGTCCTTGAAAAGAACTATAATATAAGTGGTAATAGGACTTCTTTTTGCAGGACAAAGGAGCAGGTAGATTTTATTAGTAACTTAAAATAACTCTCATTCCTCCCCCCCCAGCCCCACCCCTATTTTTTTCAACTGCATTTTAACTGAACGAGCAGAAAACTTGATTGAGCAAGTAGTTACTGCCCTGGAAATTGCATATAGATTATTTAACAAGGGTATGAAAAATTGGAACAAAACCACCTTCCATCCTTTAACAATACCTGCGGCTCAGTTTCTCTTTGAAATGCTCAGCCATCCAGCATAACTGCAGTACTTAGGGAGTAAATTTCATCCAGATTCTGTGGAGCCTAGCAGGCTGTCAGAAACCAGAAACATCCACTAAATTATGTTGAAATACATTAAGTACATTTTCTACTTTTTGKTTTGGATTTTCTAGCTCCACAGTCTAGGAACTTAGATGTCTAAAGCAAATCAGAGCTACCTTAAAGGTAATTGAATTGATACAAAAAACACTTCTGAGAGTGATTCTGTTTCAGCTGCTGTATATTTAAGGTATTACAGAACTTACTAACATCAGRTTATAGAAAAGGTACATTATGTAGGTAAGATCTTTAATCATACATGGCTCAGAGCTAGTGTCTTACTCCCTGAATAATGGCTGCTCATATGTGGACATCGCAGACTCTAGTGCAGCCCTACGGTTCCTCTCAAGTAGGAGAGCTAATAAATGAGGTGAAGGAGAGGGGGGCAGATGGAAGTTGTTACTAGGAAAATTCCACATAGGAAGGTTGGGTAACTGGGATTCATGTTTTCTCAATCAACATTACTCTAAATTAGTCTAACAAAGGACTCCCCTCCATGCAGCAGCCCTGCTGCATCTGAGCTGGATCCAGCTTGGTTGAGGGCTCGCAGTCACCTCTGCAGGACACGGGGCTACTCGCATCACAGGCAGCCCCTACCCTCAACAGTGGGTAAAGGCGATTCTCTTGGACAATCTTACAGGTATTTAGGAACAGATACTTCCTTTTGTTTTCATAGAGTTTCCTCAATAGATTTCCACAGGAAAAGAGGGAAATCTGTATGAAAAACAGGAAGCAGTTCTCAGAAGTTCTCTGTAACATAGCACTAGGAGGAAGACTTAAAATAAATGCAGTTGTTTGAAAGGGTAGGTGATACCAGTTGTATTATCTTACTGTAAAAACAATGATTAAATTTAACATCATAGGGCTATAGTAGAATTAAAAACCTCAGGTATTTATAAAAATATATTTAGCCTTTTCATTTTAGTTCACAGTAGGTGACTAATATTTAAACTTCTGGAACCAGGTTTTTACACTGTGTTTTCTATTTCCCCTTTATTGCCCTGGGCAACTTTTGGAAAACTTCTCATCTACCTAAGCCTTGGATGAGATCCCAAACTTTCTGATGCTGATCCATTCCTCTTGCATCCAATATGAGACTTAATCTTTTCCCTTGGTTTTTTGACATTCTACAATACAGTTTCAAATCCTGAGATTTATGTATTAGAAGAAGGAAGACAGGTTAGGATAAAATTTGACAAAATTTGACATGCAGAAATACTTGTTAATGAAAGCCTTCTAGAAATTTCACATTGAAATTCCTTTTTGATCCATCTTCAAACTCCCATAAAGTTCCACATGCCATGGAGAAGTTGTTCTAATTTTTACTGCAAGCGCTGAAAAGGGGTGGGGAAGTTTGTAACTCTCCACCTTAAAAGCAAGTACAGTCACACTAGGAAAACGTTCCAGTTGACTGCTGGCTGCATTAGGAAGGTTATTAGCCTATGTAGGCTTAGGTAGGTGGAGGTGGCCCATTAGAAAATGCGGATATAGCATGTGGGATGACAGTTTTTGAGGAAGAAACCCTTAAATTTGTAAATCCTTAAGAAGAAATTTRAACCTAATTTTACCATCACTTTCTATATTTAATAAAGCCAAATGTCAGGAAGAAGATGGATTTGGCCTTCACAGTATGTTGTTTGTATTGGAGAATGTTAGGGATAATATATTCTGTGCTCATTTCTAACATAGAAATAGGTAAAAAATGAAAGCAGAATACGTTCCTGATGTTTACTGCCAGGTTTTTAGAAATTAGCAACATTATGTTTCAAGAGATATATGAAATAAAAATTCAAAATCCTCACAATCCAAAAGCATCTAAAACAAAGTCCCTTTTATCCATACTACTTGGCTGGCAATGCTGCTATTTTAATTTTTAAAGCTATACTACCTACATACCAGAATTTCATGGAAACATTTCAGGCATGGGATATTCTACTTTTTAAAGTTTCCATTAGAGCGCATGTAAAAGGTTTGTAGATCTGAAATAGTCCCATTGAAATCAGAGCAGAAACAGGACTGATACACTGCAGTGTTTCTGGGTTTCTTTCAGCTTAGTCCCGCAATAAAGCCTGATGGTTTTTGTTTGTTGCTTGAGTTAAAATGATTGAACAGACCGGAGTTTGTCTATATATCTCACACAGAATCTAAAGATACTGTTTTATCTGAGATGATAGACTAAAAAAACCACCAGTAGTAGGTCTCTGTAGTGAATGTAGATTTTTCTTGCTTTTATTTTCTATAGATACTGTAAACAACTAAATGGGGAAAAAAAAATCAATATAATCTATGCAAAGTGCAACACTGCTGTATCGTTAAGCCTGAAGTTTATCAGTAGAGACCCCTTCCCCCTCGAAACCGTCAGTTATGGTTCTTAAAATGATCTTGATTGTACTTATTACTCGCCACAATCTTTCATTACATGATTGTTTGCCGCTCTGTAGTGTGCCATGTTGTTCAGTAACTGAGAGAGACTCTATAATTCTCTGTGAGTGAATTTTTATACGCTATAGTGATTAGGCTGGCAACAGCTAAAGGTAGGATTTAACATGCTCTGCCTGCATTTTTGATTGTAAATTCCTTGAAACAGGGCATGAGTACATTAAACGTCATGTGTCTGGAGGGTCATTAAAAAAAAGATGCTGGCAGTAAACTAAGCCAGCTGTACATTTATGTCCTCGAAGGATTAATGACAGCATCCCATGAGCATGCAGAAGTCTGGTTTGCATTAGCAAAGGCTCATTGAATTGCATTCATCCTGGCCAGAACTGGGATATTTAGGATAAATACTGCTTATTTTCAGGTCCCCATCCTACTGGGAATAGAAATGACCTTAGTTTCAGATGTAAGGGCCACTATTAAGGCTTGTTTGAGAAGTGACAGGCTCCAGATTTGATGAAGGGTCTAAGCTGGTAAAAAAAACAACTGGTGCATAAATTTCATTTTCTAGCAGAAGCATTTGTTTAAAATGCCAGATTACTCCCAGATCTCTAGTTAAAACCCAAACACATCATTAGTAACAGAAAGAAAGGATATATCACATGCAGATCTATTTCAGATGACTTTAAAACCACGTCATGGGCAACTGCCTCAAGCAGCCTTCAGGTGTCTATACCAGTGATGACAGAGAGTATCTTGTGGTGAGAATTCTGGCAGCAGCTTTAAAAATTGTTATTTAAATATACTTATCAGAATAATGAGAATTTAGGCTCTTGGGTCCATAGCGGTGTAGGAGAGACATGATGGCATGCATACAAGTTCCAAGTATCCCTTAAGACCACTGTTTACTTCAGTTCTTAGAAAGGCCATGCAGGATCAAAGGTTACTTCAGAGTAACCTATCATTACTGTTTAGTAAAGGGCTTAGCAAAATCTTGACCTACGGCAGAACTTCAATGCCTGCCTTTATTTCAAAAGAGTTTCTTGTATGCAACCTTTTAATCGGGTCCAGGCAATTTGATTCTGTGAAAATGTTTCAATTGCTGTATTTTCCAACCTAGACTGTGCAAGATTCTAGGAAACAGTTTTTTCTGGCCACGTGCAATTTGACATTGACAGTCCATTTTTATTCAGTTGAATGTATATTGTAACTTTCCTGTTGCAAATGATGCCTAGATGTAGGACTCTGATAGCTGGGCTGTTAAAACAAGAGCTGCTTATTGAATGCGTTTGCTTTGTGCACGTCGCGCTGTTGATTGTGACTAACCCATGTTTATAGATGGAGACAATTGGAATATTGTTCACTGTATCTTACCTTCCCAGTACATATCTGGTAACTCAGCAGAGCCATACCCATCCCATTTGAAATTTTGGGGTCTGTTACCTCTGCAACTAACTGTATTCGTTTTCAAAACCGGGGAAGAGAGTCCACAGTGACACTGTTGCTCGTGAAATAATGAGGTTGTGCCAGCACTTCCCAGTCTGAGGGATGTGTGCTACTGGTGTGGACAGGATTTATGTGACTTACTCATGCTAACATCAGTGTGACTCCCTTGATAACTCAAAGGGGGAACTGATACCTCTGTGCTTAGGAAATTGTAATTGAATTCTGCTGCTGTMATGTTCTTTTGGCTCAAAACTTGGGAGATCAAATAGGGTTTTATCTCCATTCTGCTAGTGCTACTACTTCAAAGAAATTTATTGTTTTCYTGTATTTCACATTGCCTACATGTTTAAAACAAACAAACAAAAAGTTAGCCTAAGTTGCAGAAAGGCTGAGGATTTCCCTGTACAATTCTAAACCCAGAGACACGACGGTAATGTGATGTAACCACTCCCTAAACTTGTACATTTAGAGTATTTGTGAACACATTCATAGCAAATGTGTCCTTGTTTGTCTGCCCACTCTCCTGTCCATTAAGCAGATACAAGCTTGTGTGAAAGTTAAATTGAGCGATCAAATGTTTACAGAGAACCCCAGAGTGATGTGACATTCACCTTGGTCCGGTTTTTATTGCATTCTAAAATAGCAAAGACAGTTTTCTGAATGACTGATTTGAATTTTAGAAGTGACTTGAAGCAGAGGTCGTTTATAAAGTTGAATGAGGACCCAATTATTATTGGGATTTTCAGTTGCTCCTGTAATAAAAATGTTAATCAAATTTCTGTACCTTCTTAAACAGAGATAAGCCCACAAGTTGGAGCTTCATCGTGTAGAACCCAAATTTGATATCATGAAAATGATATCAGTGGCTCGATTTAAGCCACTCAGAGCCTGATTTGAGTATGATTCATGATGTTACATCACCATTCCATATAATAACAAGTTACAGAAATCCAAACAAAGTGTAAGGCTTACAAGAATGTATTGATCTTTAAATGGATATAAGAAGATAAGAACTTAGGAACAACCACACTAYGCTTAGAGTTTCATCTTGTCCACTGTCCTGTCTCTGACAGGGAGCTATAGTGGATGCTTCAAAAAAGAAATACAGGCACAGAGGAAGTCTAGAGCAATCTTTTCCCAGGTTCCAATAATCAGCATTTTGAAATTTCCACACACAGTGTGCATATGGACTTCTGTGGTGTTTTAATGGACGTATAAAAGCTTATCCTTATAGACATGTAAAAGCTTATCTGAGTATTTAAACAGTTTCACAGAACCATATCATTGATTTTGACAGCATTATTCCTCCCCATTGAGAATGATACTGTTGTGGTTAAATTGTGYGGAGTGCCCGTTTTCTCTCAATGTTGGGTCTCTTTGCACACTGAAAAAAGAGCCCGGCGTGGGTGAGAGCCTACGACTTTAAGGGACTCCACAGCGGTAGACAAACAGCTGACAGTAATTCATGCCRAGTAGACAGAATACCCCCGCTTCCTGCAGTATAATAAAACCAGACTATGSTTATGTACAGTGCATCGGAAGGCCCCAAAGGTCTCGTAGAGGATTTAAGAAAGAAATCATGTTTACTATTGCCAAGCTCTGTCTATTGCTATGGTYCCACTGAATTGTAAAGACTGCATCTGAGCAGACAAAGTTTTGCTTGCAGAATAGCCTGTTTTCCAAGGGTGGGATTAGTTGACAGTGGTTTTGTGGTGTTTTTTTTTTTTTTTTGTTTCTATGAGGAAAACTGGATTTTGCACTGTAGTTATGGTGCTGCCCTGTTCAGTGCTGCCCTTGTTACTGACTTCTCACATCACTACGTTATTACAGAAGAAAACGTAAGCTGAAAAATCTTAACACATTCATGAGATGCCAACTTGAAAGGTAGTCACTTTCTACTCCTTAAAAACCTGCCAAAGATTCAGTGCCTGTAATTCTTTACAATCTTTAGGTTTTGTTTGTTTATTTTTAAATACTAAGCATAATGATTGTACTGTCTCTAGCAACTGCATCTTCTGTGGAACCGTTTAGATTGCCTCACTTCATACGGCTGACAGGCTGACAGAGAGGCGAGATTTACTCATTCTTTCTACTGTCAGTGGACTGCAAGTATCAGCAGGACCTGAGGATGATTAGCACCTCTCCAAACTATACCTGATGTTCTCCAAGAGATTCTCTAACCCTACATAAGAAATGCTGAAATCAAAGTAATGTCATTTTGAGGCAACATATTTGACTTTTCTYCTACAAGATGTATAAAAACAAAATAAAAACTTACAAACTTCAAGTGTAATGCCAGTACAGATCTCAAACTGCCATCAAACCAATCTCATCTAGTGCATGGGTTCATTTCCTGAGCAACTACTCTGGAATCCGAATTTAGGTTCTTTTAATTAAATGCTTTTTCGTTCCCTGTGGGTCTGTGGCCAATTGAGAAGTGCTCTAGAGATCRATTTTAGCATCATATATAAAATCTACCAAAAAACATATATAAGTTTTAGTAGAGCTGCATATGCTGTTATGTATTTATACTTATTTGCCAGCACAGCACCTATAACAATGGAAAAAAAGTTGCCTAAGTTAAAAGCACAAAACAATCCATAAAGGAAAACTTTGTGGRGATTAGACCTACAACTTTGTAATCTGATAAAACATGGTTTATTTTTAAAAATTAAATTTCCTGAAGGGGAAAACTACAATGCAGTGTTTACAAAACTGATGAATTCTCCTTACAGAATAGAATAGTTCAGTTGGAAAGAACCTCCAGCGATCATCTAATCCAAGTGTAACTCTTCTCAATTATTGTTCGCTTTTGAAATTGTTTGTATTTGATATTCATGATGGAGTTCTCTAGAATTYATAGCATGCAGTCTTCTCCAAGACATACATTTATGTGAATGATTTTAAATGAGATTTTTCTTAATAATCTAAACAGGTAATTTCATCATGCTCCTTTATCACATWTATGTTTATCTAGGACTAAAATATTCAGGATATGGCCTGAATATTTTATATCTTCGGTTCTGGCAAGTACACAGTAACCTCTATAATAATAGATTTCTGAAATAACTAACATTAATGTCAGAGTTCAAAATATACATAAGTCCTTGACCATGTTTGCACTGAACAAAGTAATAAGATCTATTACGCAAAATTACTTTCTCATCTTACCATTTAAAACAGAATAGTTATTATTCTGGTGATGTGAATTATTACGATGGTTGAAATAACTCTAATAGTACAGTTTGAGTGGTCGTAGTATATTTATTAATAAAAGCCTACTGCTAAGGGAGAAGCAGTACTATTTAAAATCAAATTCTTTGTATTCCTAAGCAATGCTGTTGGTCTAAGTTTGGAATGACCGCTTCGCTCATGAATATTAAGTGAATAATGCAAGTGGTCTGGATGTGTGCCGTATATTTAATAATTTGTTTCATGTAATCTACTTAAGCTTGTTTTTTTACAGGACAGCTATCTCAGTCTGATTCTCTTCCATTTGTATAGTCAGGCTATTCTTATACTCTTGTAGGGTTTTAAAGGAAAAGAGGATTCCCCATTAATAAGTTTTAGAACCTCTTCATTCCTTTTTTCAATGAGATATAATGTTGTATTTCTGTCTCAGGACTACCTGGATTAGAAATGAGAAAAATCCCTCTTTCCAGGGTAATGGAACACCATTTTCTCTCCCTGACAGCCCCGACAGAGTGTGAGAAACCAATGCCCATGCATTTATGGGCAGATATAGGTGAGGCACTTGCATATGCATSGTGAATGTACGGTATCACATAGCCCTCTAAATTATTGAACAGAATCTTGAATATTGCATATATATGCACATGCCGAGCAACTTGGAGTGAAGTGAGAAAATGTGAACAGAGAAGTACCAGCATATGTCCATGACAGACAGCTGCAAATAGCAAGAAGGCCAAATAAATGTAAATGTTAAAGGACGTATTTTATTTCTGATAAACATACAGTATTTTGAAAATGCTCTGCTTGCCCCCAGATCTCAGCCTGCGTTGATAACCACTGGGCCAACACTCTTACAAATGATCTTTTTCAATTATGTAGGAAAATACTTGCTGTGCCAGCATGTCAGAAACTCTAAGCCTAGCTTTTCAGATTAAATTTTGCTGTAGGCATGAACRGATAAAAAGGATCTTTGCGATATTGGTATGGCTGTCTCTTGCACAAAAMCTGACATCTACATTGAATAGTGTGTGCTGGTTTGCAGCTCAGAGGGGAACTTCTGTGATTTGAATGGAAATTAATTAAGTGATTTGAGACTGGACAATAGGCATCCGTCAAGCAGAGTCTAGAATGTGAAAGCATGACCTAAAGGCAGGGACTTGTGCAGGGTTTTGTCATACTAGATTTTGGTTGGACTCTTCAGCTATCTAATCCTGTATCCTACTCATTATGTCCCGCAAGCAGATGCTTATGAGGAGTGTGCAAGAAATCCTGTCATAGGTTGTTAACAGGGGAAAGTTTCATCTAAAGCTGAGAGTCAGAGTTTGGCGCTCACACTGAAATAGAGGGTTCAGAGATTTTTCCAAAATTCTAGCTAATATTTATCACTGTAACTCAGAAATTCTTCTTACCAGAGTAATAGTTCATCCATTTTAAATCCTGCTAATCTCCAGGTATCAGTGGTATTTTGTAGCAACCACCTCTTTCAGAGGCACAAAGAATTAAACAGCATCTGTAAGCTTGTAGTTCATCTTTTCCTATCTTAAAGGTAATTGTAGAACCATTAACTAACGTGGGTAATAGCTGCCTACTTCTGTGGTCTTTATAATCTTAACTTTTTAGATGGGGAAACGGATGTGAAGGAAAAACATCAATGATTCTTCCAAAGCTACGGTCTTAAGTCTGAGTCAGGGCTAAGCTTAGAGCATGGGTCCTCTTAAATTGTAGGTGCATGAGGTAAGCTTGCTTCTCCGAGCAATAACCTAGGATTCCTGCAGATGAAGACAAGGTGATGACACCTCCTGAAATCGAACTATATTTTGTCATTTTATGTATATTAAAAGTTCAAAGAGAATACTTACACATACATTTCCCCATATTCACATACCCTATTGCATCCTTAGTCCTTCCCTGGCCTTTCACTCTGCAGTATGTGTGTAGATTTGCTTGGCGACTCAGGTAGAAATGTCATCTTTCTATTTAATACCTGCTAAGGGTTTGTTTTTTTTTTTTTTAATCAGTATTTTAGTTGTTTTCTTAATCCATGTAACCTTTCATCAAGCTTTCATCTTGCAGGAAGGTACTCCACAGCTTGCTTTACCCGCTGGTGTAAGAACCACTTTTTTTTTGTCTGCTTTGAACCTGCCTCCTGCTTTCATGTGATGACTTATAATTCTTGCATTGGAAGAGACTGAACAATTCTTCCCTATTCATCTTCTTGATCTTGATGAAAATTTTATAAACCTTTTTCACATCTTTCCTCAGCTATCTCTTTTCCACATCTGCAAGTGGCTAAAATAGTTTCCATGCCTTTTTTTCATGCTTGTTGCCTTTTCTATGCCTTTTCCAGTTTTATTGTGGTTTAGGTGGATCATAATTTCCTTTTTCTGATACAGGTGTTCTAGGAATGTGCATAATTGTTTTCTTTGTTTTGTTCTCTATTCCTTTCCTAATAAATTTTAATATCATATTTGCTTTCCTTACTGCAACTTGGCAACTCAACAGATACATCCATAGAGTTATAAAGCTCAAAGAGATAATTCCTGAGCAGTTACAATAAACTCAGAGTCCGTCGCTCTATCTATTCCACTGAAGTTGGAACTGTTGTTTGGTTGGGGCTTTTTTCCCCAAAGTGCATCAGTTTTCATTAACATGGTAGGTATCACCTGCCATCATCCAGTCACGCAGTATCCTAAGATCATTCTGCAATTCTTCACCGTCGGTCCTTGGTTTTAACATCTTGAATAACTGAGTTATTTTTTATTTTTTATTTTCATTATTATTTTCTCTAAAAATCAAATGATAATCACATTATAGTAGCTTTCCTCACCAKATGATACATAAAGCATATTTTTCTAACTAAAATACAGACCAAACAAAACATGTTTTCAAAAGTACTAACCAAGGCAGACTACCAGTCATGGTTAGAATTAGGATAAAACTGAAGTTGCGTATCCAGCTCCCCCTCAGACAGTGGATATTCTGATCTGAATCTAAGCTTTGTGATTCAAATGCACTTTTAGTTGAGACATGAATCAAACTACTAAGGCGGAACTTTGCCGCTTTTAATTCCAGAGATTAATTCAGACTCACCTCTGAAGTATGGTATCTTCTGCAGTGTTTTTAATGAGATAGAAACATCTTGATATATCATGTTTTTTAATGTATGACAGGGTACCCTTTCTTTTAACACAAATTAACCTTTTAAAAATATAAAATCTATAATGCATATCATCCACTAYGTACATTAATGATGTGCAATATGAATTTGTTTAATTGAGGGGAAAAAAGCCCTTTAAACTTAAGGATACACAATCTAAGCCACATAAACTTTTTTTACACCTGTTTTATAGCACTCACCTCTGACCTGGCACTTTGTATATTATATTCTGGGCCAGATCATGGTTTTACAGTTCCATTTATAAAGTGATGGAAAAAAAATCTATCATTTTTGTAAGCATGGTCAAAGAAGCATATGTTCCCAGGGTCCTGGGAGGATTTTTGTCCTGGAAAAGTTGCTTTATTTTAAGCTTGGTTAAAACACAAAACAAACATTCAAAAGCATTGGTTTGCTTAACTTCATCAAAAATAATAAACACCCAAAAGGGAACTTGGGCTTCTGCATGTTGAATTGATGGATAATTCATAAGCCTGCTTTTAAAAACAATACAGTACCTGGTTTCCTTTCTGTATTTCAACAGGTCTCCCAGTTCACATTCATCTCGCCTATTGTGAGATGTTATTACCATTCTCCCTCCAGCATAGAACTTAATTAAAATTAGCGTTTCTTGTTGCCAGTATTAAAACTTTATTTTGAACCGGTACTCTGACCCTTTCTGAAGCCTGACTGATGATAGTTCAGATCTTCGTTACACTGGTTGTCCTACTAATCCTGTTCCCTTTGACCAAAGATAAATATCCATGCATTACAGTTCATTTTATGCATACAGGAACCTTACAGGCTGTGTTTGTAGATGTAAAAGGAAGGGGGTCTGTCTTCCCACCACGGCTGTTCAAGCACCAGCCTCTGTCGCAACGAAATCAAGGAAACCAACAGCTGAGTGTTGTCTGCTGCCTTCGGATGGGCCCCCTTTTTACCGCCCTCAACAGCCTCTTGTTTTGTTTTGTACAAACTATGCGGTTTCATCATTCATTCTGACTGTTTGATTTAAGCTTCCATTCCCTGGGTCAAAAAAAGGCTGGCAAGGGAGGAAGGATGAAAGAAGGTGACGCTTTGACAGCTCCTTTTTCACGGTAATGAGCAGAACTGCTCTTTCTTTCCCCGCTCCTGTTCACCATGGCCTTTTCTTTCTTTATAGAGCCACATGAAGGGAAGAAATTGCCGGCTCAGCTTTGCCTTCCAGGGACTGACTAGATAAACTGGAGGGCTCTGGGTGCCTTTTGTGGGCTCTGCCTATGGAATCATTGCTTTGCTTAGGGGTTATTTTCTGTTTGTTTCCTGTATATAATGACAGGTAAATGCAGACTAATAGAATGAAAGTTTCGACTTGAGTACATGAGGCAGCAAAGCATCACTTACTTCCTGGTGACTTCTGTACCGTGCCTGACGCCTGTTTGTGAAACAGAGCCCCGTTAATTTAGCTAGTCCATGGGAGCCTGCCACAGAAAAGCTCACTTTGCTTGGAAGAGGGAGAAATAATTGCTAGCTTTCCAGCATTAATAATCTTCTGTTCTAAAAAGAACATGATTTAATAAAGAGGTAATTTAGGAYACAGGTTACTTATAATCTAACTAGAAGAAAAGACTTGTTTGACGCAAGACAGTGCTGTTGGCAGAAGCAGAGCCTTAACTGATAAGGTTGGAGAACTGCAATTTARGTATAAATGACTTTTAGTACTTCGCAAGTGCCAAGCCTTAGGGATTGACAGTTTCTCTGATTTATATAAAGTACAGGTCTAAACACCTCAAAACTCTCAGGATTTTAGATCTTAATCCTGATTATTTGATGTGAATTCAGAGCTTGCATCTTTCATATACTGCATAGTATTCACCTGAAAAGGTTTAAATTTATTTACTTTTTAAAGTTTCCTATTTTTGAATGCATTTGAAGCGTTATTCGGAAACTGTAAATCATGATGAAGAAAAAACCCCAAATCAAAGAGAGCAAAGCAAGTAGGTAACAACAGGAGAGGGAGAAAAGTAGCAAGTGTAAGATTGACAGCACAAAAGTAGACCCAGTATATAATTCTGCTGTATAGAGATTAATCATAACTTTTCTGAAAGATACCAACCCCCTGGCTACGCTGAAAGGTCTTTCATTCAAAGTCAGTGCAGTCACCCGGGAATATCCTGCCAGTGGTGTTCATATTTCACAGCCAGAAGGCTTTTCCTTCTGCAAAGCCAGTCACACCACAGCCAGGGCTCCAGCAGTTCGGAGACACGCAGTCTTTCTGACAATATAAGCTAAGAACATTCTTTTTTTTGGTTTTCTTATTCTTTTTCCTCTGCTAAAGGAATTGTCCATGGGGATTGTGGATAGTGTTGGAAATTAAGCAGAGCTATACATTCATTAATGGAAACAGATCTTTCAGACTAAGGACCAGCTTCTCTCCTGACTTTTGCTTATAGCTGTTCAAATCTTTTTTTTTTTTGTTTGCTTGAATTAGGAATCTGAGGAAAAAATGTTTTGCAGCTAAGGAAACTGCCTCTTCAACATGAAATGAAATATTTCATTTTGGTTTAATTTCTTTTTTATGTCTTAAAATGGTATTTTGAAATTTGATTTAGCTACACTGATTTAATGTCACTCAGAGAGGAAAAATCAAAACACTCCAGCAAGAAAACATCCCAATAAAAGACCACAATTTTTCTGCTTTTCCTTTTATTTTTGTCTATGTGAAATCTTGCCTGATGCAACCTAAATATGCAACTAGTTTAAACTGTTTTCAAATATATTTTTGGAGGATGAACTATTCAGCCCGAGTACATTGCCTGGGTCTAAATTAAATCAGAGCAGTCGCTGTAAGTGAGAGTGGTCCATCTATTTACTTTGTTCATGCCAGATCTGTCAGGCCACCAAATTAAACCACTGTAAACAGCCCCCTTGATGTCTCTTCATTCTGCAGTAGAGAATATCTATGAGGCCTGTGCTTTTAAGGGTATGCTTATGTTGTGCAGTGTAAAATCACGTGGATTAATTCCAAAGAGCTGGTGTTTGTGCTGTGCAGCTCTGCGGCACTCAGAGACGTGGGGTGCTCAGGATGTTGTGCTGATGCAGCTACACCGCTCTCAGCTCCAGCACGGGCTCACTAGGAGTGAACGCGTTGACGCACCACAAAATATAGGTGTACCCCTAGTTTCATACGTACTGTTGGAAATGCCACCTTCGGATATTTGCTGACACAGACATGGGTAGGATAACCTACTCTTCTGCAATTTTCATAAGCATCACCTTTGCTTTGATTGCTTATATTTCTGTTGGTGTAATTTTCTGCTAAGCAGAGTGCTACTTAAACCTACCAGCTCCGGGAGYGTGAAAATACTATACTCAGAACTCAGCTTAAACCTGACAACGTTCTGCTTTAAACTTGGCGGACCTCACCATATGCAGTTCCAGATACTTTTATGTTATGTGAACTAATGCCAAGGACATGTGAATGGGGTCAAGTACAGAGAATAAAAGCAGAGCAGATGTGCTGTGAATACCAGATTTTTCAGTGTTATGATTAATGTGACATCATGAACCTTCCCTGAAACATTCTGCTGTGAAAAGAGACTTCACAAAACAAAGCACAGGGCCTGATTTTATTCTGTAGATTTATTGAAAGGTTTGGGGTCTCTCCACTGTAATCTGATTCCTAACACTTGGCACCTCTTTTCTTGACATGGATGATGTGTGATGTGGTGGCAATTAGCACTTGAAGCTCAGGCACCCTTCAGAGAACATGTTTTTCCACAAACAAGGAGGGACTGCAACACACAGTCAATCACAGCCTCTACACCTTCTTTTTCAAGTGGTTTTAAGAACGATGCTTTGAAGGCTGAAGTTACTTGTTATACAGAAGTAAATTTGTAAAGATGTGTCATGCTCAAAGCTTACATTTGATGTTTATTGTCCAACCATTTTTTTTTAATAAAGTACATTCCTATATGAATTGCATATATGCAATATATATGCAATATATATATGCAATATATATGCATATATTCTGTTCACCTATATGCATTGGTGAACAGAATACAGTCAGCATCCTGAGATACAGATATCTGCAATAATGATCAAGCTTCATTCCATGCTTCACGTTTTCAGTCTTTGAAGTTGAGCTGCCACTTTGTGATCCTTTAAGGACACATATATCTATTCATTTTTATCAGAATCTGTCAGATTTTCAGATGGGCATTATGAAAAGCTATAATAATGTATAAAAATTCCTTTTTTCATAGATAAAGAATGTTGTCTCTAAATAACAACTAAAGCCAGCCTCTTGATATATCTTACAACTTTCAGGTTGCTTGACTTAAGCACACAGATAGGTTCCACATCTGGAATTGTGGAAATATCCCTTCTCTATAATGGACTGAAGCAAATACTTTGACCAGCTGATCCTCCTGCCCTTCTTCTTCCCCTCTTCCCCCTGAAAATCTCAGTCTGTGTTTGAATTTCCAGTTTGGGATTATCTCAGAATGTGAAGCTTTCAGATCAGATGAATTTAATCAAAGTTTTACTTATAGCGCAGGGCATTCTTTTCTAGTTTTTTTCTATTTTGAGGGCAGCATTTTTCTTAGGTTGTGACTGCAGTTTTTCTTAGGTTGTTTCAGTGGCTACAGTTCTGAATAGTTGAGATTCAGATTGCCAGGCAAATCTGGCCAATACAGGAAAATATGCTGAGTATCACAAAGAGAATAAGCCAAGCACTGGAGAGGCAAATATCAGTCTGGATTTTAATCATTCTGCTAAGCAGGCAGACGAGATGCTGATAAAGTTGAAAAAATGTACTGGAGAATGAAGGGAAGACAACAGTACAGTAAACATGGCCAGTGATTCAACAGGAATTCTGAGTACGGTGAGAAGATGGGTAAACAGAACAAACTCCAGCAAATATTTGCAGTACTGCTAAATGACTGTCTCGTGTCACTGAAAATACAGAAGTTGCCTATATTGTATTTCCTAACATCAGTGACATTTATTAGCTCATCCCCCAACCTGCTTAGAGTCTAGGCAGTTTTAAATACAGATTGCCTATCTACCTCTATGCGAGTATCCCTGGCAGTGTCCTAAGTAACGTGATGGTATTTAAAATCTTTTGATCTTGCCTGTGCTATCCTAAGGACGCCGTTTAAGAACTTAGTTTTGGTTGTGGGTTTGCATTATGGCTAGTTCCCAGTGAAGTMATGGAGTCAACAGTTAATTTTACTTTTTAGGTATTTCCCCGGGTCTCCAGATAATTTAGTGTTTATATTACATAGAGGAGCTTTTTAAGAGTTAATGATGAAATAGAATGGTTGCCTGTGCACCTATTAAAAGGATAGATTAATTTCTTTCTCTGGATGGCTAACTCTAATAGACAACTGGTTGAAGAAAGCTGCTGAAACAGAACATATTTCTTGCAAATCAAAGGACAGGTTTGAGTGGACTGGTCCCTCTAGCATTGCCAGATTTCATGATTCCATGCTTTTTTCCAGTGCGYAAATCAAAAAGGCTTTTTGTTGAGTTTTGTTTTGTTTTTTAAGCATAACATACACAAATTTCCCTTGAACTGTTCTAGGGTGACTTCACTCACCTTGTCATATCATTGTCAGTTTTGGGATGTATTCAAGAGATAAGGCCTCCCCCCCTGCAGATCATTAATCCTTCCATATTCTGAGAGCAGACTATTTTAGCACAACAAATTAGTTTAATCTGTTTGAAAACTTGGGTCGTCAGCATCCACCTTACAAACTACCGTGTCTATTTCGTATCCTGAAGGAAAGTTATATGAGGAGAGAGTAAATGATTGCTTCTTATTGCTTTAGTAGAACTCCTCTCCTCATTTTCACGAAGTAATTTTCAAGTTTTATGAAGAAAAGAAAAAATAAAATTTCTTCCCTTTTTATTCCTCCAGCAGAATAAAAAGCTTAAAAGAATGCAGAATTCTCTGCTTGTGCCTGAGTGTAGATGATCAGCAGTGTTTGATTTTTCAAAGTAACTTATGTGAATTGACAGCAAAAATGACATGCGCTAAACCCACTTGAGATACGGTTGGTTGATTTGTTTTAATCTTATCTCTGGAGGGGCTAAGTGCAGTCGTCAAGTACTTTATACTAAATGTGTGTTTAGGTGCCTGACTGAAGTACTTGTCAATGCCCTGGTCCTCTCAGGATCTCGCCCCTGGTGTTTTTACTTCAGATTTTTGTCAATATCTTGATATCCAGGGAGGTAAACATAGAAGCCCCAAGTTTAAGCCACAGGTTACACTTTGAGGTTATATATTACTGCTTTGTCTTACAAAACTGACCTGAAGAAAAAGTAAATTTTTAAAATACTGCTGGCTCTTCAAAGCATCTATTAGGGAGGTTTGGCAAACTTCCATTCAGTAAAAGATTTATTGCCCAGTTATGTTCTCGTTACTCCTATAAGCGAAGGAATGCTGCTAATGAATTCAACAGGTCTGATGACACGAGTGTACGAGCAGGGAGCAGCACAGTGGGACCTGGTCATACAGAGAGCTTTCAGTGAGGGGGGGGGAAACTGGAGCGCTCCAGCAAGCGTCCTTTCCTGCAGGTGCTCTTTTGCATAGAAGCGGCTACAAACTTGTCAGGTTTGCTTAAGAAACAAATGAGAGACTGTGTGTGTGACTCTGTAGGCAACACATAACGGTCCTCCTGGCTCCCCAGTGAGGTTCGTAATGAGCTGTGACACTTTGCGACAGGAGGCTACAAACTCTTGGCTTACAGATGTGTTTTTCTTAGTAATAAATAATTGTTCTTTTTATGCAGCTCTCCTACACTGATGTTAGTTGGCTTTTAGGTCAAGAGAGATGCATAGATCCCAGTCTTGTCAAGCTGATAACTCCATTCCCAGAATAACCCCAATGCCTCGAATTTTCTGTGCTTGTATCTGCATGCAGTGGAATCTGAAGTGTCAGGATCTGTCAGATGGATGATATCAAGGTTAATGCAATTCTAAGGTCTATAAATTGAGCACAACAGCAGTACATGGCAGTGATGTCCTGTCACCGGCCAGCTAGGCCCACCAGGCAGAAGGTACCTGGGAAGCCTTTATGGCAGAAGGTGACATATTGCTAATATTTGATATAGAAAGGTGCTGTACAGGAGCTCACCCAAGTAATCCAGAGGGTTGCAACTGAGGGCTATTTATGAGCTAGGACCATTTCTGTTTGATTTTGGTTCTTGCAATGACAGCGAGAAAGTGACTTTGTTCTGGGAGGCTTGCTTTCAAAGTGGCGTAGCCTCTGATAGGGAGTCCAGTCTTATGAAATGATTTAAAGGGGTGGGGGGAGTAGGTTTTTTCTTTAATTTAAAATTATCTTTGTGTATGAAATGAATCTTGGATCTTTGCTGGCATAAGACAAGATAGATAATACGTTGCATCACCTAGAAAGTTTGGGCAGTAAAAGGTGTCCATTTTCTTGGGGAAAGACTGTAAAGCCAGAGAGGTGTGATGCCCCTTGTCAGGGCAGCCAGATGAGGAAGGGAGGGAGGTGCACGGCTGTCACTGTGCGGGCCCACCAAGCTGCTGGCTGAATTTCCAGGCACTAATTCAAGGGAGAGTAGCTGCAGAAACATTGACTGCACACCTTCTGGGGAAAAAATAATCTCTCTGGTATAGGAGGGGTTAGCATGATTCAAATTACGCACAGAAGGGCAGGAGACGGCTTTAAAAGGCAGCTGCATGTGTCAGATACTGTGTATGAGATGACAAAACTAACTCCTTTGGCTGGAACTATCTTTTTGTTACTGCTGACTACGGCAGGGCTTGTAGTACGCTTTAATCTCTCCATCCCCAGGAAGGTATGTGCAATGGGGTCTGCTAAGTGACAGCTATAGCGGGTTCAACAAATGGTGCCTCCGCAGAGCTGTGGGAGGAAGCCTGGGACACAGCGAAAGCACGTCCATCCCGGTGAATGAGCAGTGTCCGTATGTGTGGCATTGCTATTGTGCTCACAGTGATTTACTCCCCACACAGCAAATAAGGCAAGCCAGATGAAAAGGAGGATTTAGTGAGAAAGCAGGGAAAGCCTCCCAAGAATAAACGCTGTGTAACTAAGAGCCCAGCACTCAAAAAGGCCAGAGAACTGGCTACGTTTCCAATGTCAGAATTAGCACCTAAGTACAAGCTTCCTTGTGGATAAATGCACTTGCATTAATTTGAATGGATTTGAAGTAAAAGTTTTGCTGTTGTTATGGGAAGCAAGTATTATTAATGTTGAAAAGAATTGGAAGAATCTTCTTGCATTTGAAATAAAACTAGCCCTTCCATAGAAAGAGATGCTATACATTTTCTTCAATGTCAAGTTAATGTATTTAAATTGCTCTGTACAGTTCTCTCTACCATATATAACAATACCTTCCATTATCCCCTTTTGTGATATCAAAATTTTCCTTTAAAGTGTTTCAAATGCGTAGTAATCTGATTTGCTTGCTTAGCTCATGATTCTTCTATGACTAGAGACATGCAAGTAGTCTAAGCTTCATATGATGGGAACATATTCACCTGTTGCTGTTAACGTCTTGAAAAACTTGAAGTTCTGTGTTTTTTGGCAGAGTTCTACGTAATATGTAACTTCTTACAGTCTTAAGTGGAAGAAAATACCAGGTACAAGCAGAATTAGAAAATAAAATGAGATGACATCAGTTCATCCAGAACAATCTGCTTGAGTGCTCTTGCAGTTGAGGCTCTGCAAAGTAACATTTTATTTTACCCTCCATGAGTTCAGCTCCCTTTCTTACTGACTGCCATCAGTCACTGCTCCCTGCCTGTTGTTGCTCTCGTCCAAGGACGTACTTATCATCTGCGGTTCTATCCAGTCTTTTGTGCAGTCCAGCACATATACACCCACAGCCTCCATTCCAATTTTGTGCCATCTGAAATAAATTGCCAAGATGCACTTCACCTTACAACCAGCAAGTAGTTGATATTGATGACACTAGACAAGCAGAAAGTTGTCCAGATTTTCTTTATTTAATGTCTAATTTTTTAAATAGAAGAACAGTTCTAGAATGCCTAAATATAAAACATGCATTATCATTCAGATTGGAAATAACCTACTATATACACCTTCTTTTGTGGATTAGTGTTTCCTTCCTAGGGCTTTTGTTTCTTCACCTAACAGAGCTCGCTCTGTATCAGTTAGGAATATTTCCATATTCCTCTCCTGTTCTTGGATTACTGATTTGGATCTGTTTGCTCCATCTTGTTGTATTTTACAGAGTAAATGATAACCTGAGAAATTATTGAAAAGATGAGGACACTGCCTCCTAAAAGAAAAGAAAAACTGAACTACTTCTGATATAGGATAACCTAAAGCATAACTTTTTAGAAAAATTAACACTGGTGACTTTATGAAAGAAATAAATGGGGGAAATTATGCTAGAGGCCTCCACCTTCATATTTATAAGAGAATATGAGGGGATGAATCTCTGCATTCCATGTAAAAAGGATTCCTGTTCATTAACACATATAAATGCTGATGGATAATTAAGTAATTTGGGAGACAGACCATGCATATGGGAAGCATTTTTGGTATTTTATGACCTCTTCCACTGACCTATGTAATTACTGTGCTGCTGGCTAACACAGCAACATAAAACCTCTGTGAACATCTCCATTATAAAGTCTATTTCAATTCTAAATGACCTTTCTTTTTATTTGTTACAATGCGGTCAAAAAAAGGTTGTTAAATTCTGTTATTCCCTCCAACGCTATTAAAAAGAAAAAAAAATCTGTAAACTTTATTAAGTAATCAATTTCTAAGCCACCTACAATGTAGTATAGAAAACAGAGCCAACTTATATTTGGCAAGAACAATTCACATCAAACCAATCTAATTTCCTTCTCTGACAGCGAAAATGGCTGAATGGGTAAAGAGAAGCAGTGGATGTGACATTTTTATTGTAGTAAGATTTTTATATGCAGCATTCTTATAAACAATACTTATAAATCATAGGACTATATTAGAATACATGGATGGTGTCACCTTGGGCTGGAGCAAAACTTACTGAAAAAAATTAGTTTAGGGAATAGCTGTTAATGATATGCTCTCGGATAGAGTATATCAAGTGGAGGTCACCAGAATCTGTCCTGGGACCTAGCCATTTAGGCTAGTTCATTTAGGCTTCCAACTTTTGAAAGACGAATTACAAATGTGCAGTTGATACCAAGCTGGGAGGGAATGACAGCAATTTGGAGGTTAGTCCCAATATCATCTTGAGAAACTGGAAGAGTAGTCCAAAAATCAAAAAGCTGAGCTTCAGTAATAACAAATGAAAAGTCCTATACCTGGGAAAATGAAATCAAGTGCACCAGTACAAAATGACAATAACTCTCTGTGCAGCACTGCATAAAAAATGGGACTTGCATAACTTCCTAAACTCTTCCATATACTGACATTGTGAATTATGCATTTTTGATATAATAGCAATGATAAAGCATACAATTTCTTGTGACATGTCTTCTTCCTCTGAAATTAATTTAACTCATGCTTTTCAGTAAGGAATTTCTTGAAATTTACCTTTGAAGTATCTGAGCTGACTCATTAAATTGACAGGGATTGAAAAATAAAAAATAGTACAAATTTCTAATGGTGGAGAAAATAGGGAACCAAAACCTGACACATGCATCCAGTGTAGGAAGAATAGGGTGTGCACCTTGAGACAAGAAGTATCTATAAACTATTTGGTCAACACGGTTGGCTTCGGAACCTAATAACGTGAGAGGGACATTTCAAACCCTGATACAGGAACCTGTGCACTCAGCAAAAGCTCATGTTTAAGTCATACAAACTTCAGTTAGCAAACATTTACCAGAGATGTGGATAGCAACATTTTGCATTAAATTTGCAGGAATATGAATCTGTGGGCAGAAAAGGCAATTGTAATTAGGTACCCCAATTCAGGAAAACATTTAATCACTTGGGGGTACTTAAACGCTTTCCTGAATAGATGCAAGCTATGTTGTTTCCTGAGTCAGGGATTATAATTTAAGGTAATTGTTGTGACTCCAGGCCTAACTGATAGCAAGTTGGTGTAAGATGAAGGTCTAGCAGTGGGATTTAGATGCTTAAAGAGCTTTGAAAATCTAAACCTAAAAGAAGAAAACATTTTCTTCTTTACTTTAGAAATGCAAAAGTATAAATAGGGGCAGCATGAAAAACTCATAGAGCAGTCTCATTCTTGAATATGATCTTCTCTGGAAGAAGTTAGACTTTGGCTGAAGTAAAATAGTGGCCATACCAAGCCAGTGAAGGTGAATTCTCAGGGGACAAATCTGCAACCTGAAAAGCTTTCTGCAGTATACTCAAATCCCCACCCATTTCTTTCCGCTGCTACCTTGCAGCATTAATTCTTGCCAAACCTAGATCCTGCTTACATGCTTACAAACTTTTTGTGGTACCTGGAAATGGAGAAAACTGCTCACTGGAGTACTAACTTAAATACATACTGACTTAAATAACATTACAAGTAATACACCTGCCAATTGACTGAGAAACCTGCGGGATATAGCAGCCGTCCCTCCATCTCTACGCTTTGGCCGACTCATCATCTTTCCCTCAACTTCCTAGCACCTCACCCAAATTATGCCGATGCGTTTTGGACTTCTGCACAGGAGAAGATGATTCTCTATGAGCAGAAGGAGTTTCTGCCATCTGTAGCACAAGTGTAAGCAAGTAAAGTGAGTGGGACAAGCTATGATGCCAATGGCTGTGTAGGGTAGAGATAGCCATGCTAGTGTTAAGCTCTTTCATCACAGTAACGCAGAGCTCTGCACTGCTTAACTTACCTATTTTCTGCCAATTTGGGCATCTCTGCGCCACACTGTGGAATACGTGGAATTATGGTGTTCCATATACTGCGGAACTGTGGAATATGACCACAGGCGTGCAAGTCACAATCATCATTATGTGGCTCTGCTGTCAAACTGTTTAAGCCAAGAGCCATATTACACGGACAGGGAGATGGAAGTGCTTTCTGGCTAACATAGAATTGAGGGGTTGGTTACATTAAAGGGTCTTGCATGTGGAAGCTGGCCTGGTCCTGCGCTAAATGTGCCGTGGGGATAAAAAAGGGTGTAGTTTACAAATGGTCAGTCTAGCACCATTCCTGAGCTTTACACTCACTTTAAATTACCATGCGATTTTAAAATAAATATTACAGATGAAGATTATCTTACAAAGAACATATAATTTACATTTTTAAACTCACAATATTTGTTTTGATGTAACCCATAAAAGTTCCTGCTCTGCAAGGCCCAACTGGCATTTCTTATTGTCTTTAACTAGTTCAATCTCTACCTGCTTAAAGCTGATTTTTTTTATGCTTCATCATACTTTGGAAAAGCAATTCTGCAGGACAAGAACTCATCTTAAGTCTTTGGCGCTCATGCCAGGGAGAACTTGATAGATTAGACAAGTGGTGTGATCTATCTCAGCACTAAGAGTTGTATCATTCATCCAGATATCCCTGTAAATGACAATCATCTTGGACATCATGTGCCCTCACAGTGTTTTTAAATTCCTATAGATGTTTAAATAAATGCTTTTATCTTCTGCAGCCACACAGGTATTAATGTACACAACGCTTACAGAAAGACACCGGATAAAATGATTATTTTTAGAATTTCCTCACTTCATAAAACAGTACAATAGCTATGATGCTACAAATAACTCCCTGTGAATTCTTCTTATAAGTAAACAGAGGAAGTATAAGTTTGGGAAGAGACAAGGAGTTCAGAATAGACAATATGTTAAAATACTAGTTTTAGTACAGTTAGGAAAAAAATATTAAGTATTAGCTTTACTTTGGGTCAGTAAAAATATAAACAACATTTCATTCCATAGGTCAGTTTGGTCAGAATCTTGGGCAGAATTGCCTGGCACTTAGTAACCATCAATGAGTCCAAGTTTTGTCTGAGATAAAAACCGACAAAGGCAGTGAGCTATTAAATTTGTGACCAGCTTTCTGAGTTTTGGAAACCTATTTATTTATGCTATTACAAAAGTGGGGTTTAGTTGGATGATGTATTTTCTGTTTGAGACTCCCACTATATTATTGTGTGGTTGTAGGAAAGTGTTTTAGCTTTTCTCTTCTGGAGTATGACATATTCTGTCAGTGAAGAAGTGATAAAGTCACAGCAGAGTTTAAAACTGCTGGCCTTGTGTGTTTTTCTCCAATTCGTATGACAAGTTGAACAGCTTTCATAAGAAATGGAGTATCAGCCGTCTGATTACAGCTGGCTTTGTATGTGTGACTTAACTAGCAGGAAATGTCTGAATTATATTAGTTAGTTAAGGTGAAAAAATAAGTGTGTTGGAAGTGGATTCTGAAGGACTGTCAGCAATATCTTTTGAGGCTTTCTTGAAGTATTACTACGTTGTGTCCTGTTGCTGTGTGTTTGAGGAGTAACTTCAGCTCTCTGTAGATCAAGCATCCTTATTTTGGCCTACCTCCCACTGAACGGGTCCAGTTCTGTTATGGATCCCTACCAAGAAAATTGATAAGTAGCTTCTAATTTCCTTCTGGGTACGTTTTAGAAGATGTATTTGGAGACATTTAATAAGCTACAACCACCAAATACTGTGATTTTGCAGGCATTTTTTGACGGACTCAAACTTACCTATAGTGCTGCAGTTCCGATTCTAGCTGCTGAATGTACGTTTGCAGATGTGGCACTTCATTAGCTTTCACTTCTAGCTCCTTCACTTTGCCAAGACTGTTAAGGACAGCATGTCTCGCCTCTTCAACCTTCTTCCTCATTTCTGCTTGTTCTCTCTTCAGGTTACGATTGCAGTCTTCCAGATTGACCAGAGCTTCCTGAGAGCTCTTCAGCTCTCTTTCCAACTCTTGATTGAACCTAATTGCTTCTTCAATTTGCCCATCCCTGGAGCTCCGGATGAGTTCCACTTCCTTCAGGACACTTTGAAGGCACTTTGTCTGGGAGTGGTTCTGCGTTAACTGTCTCTTACTCCCTATAAAACAGGTCCCCTCTTCGTTATGGTTAGCATGGCTTTTCCGCAGTCCTACCTGTAATGAACAGGAGCAGAAAGCAGGGAGAAATCAATGCGTTTTAAAGCAACTGGCATTTTAATCAAGACTGAAAATGGCTGGATTGGTTTCTGCTGAGTTTTTTTAATGACATATAGTTGATCAGCAGCTAATAAGCTACTCACCTTTGCAAAATACAGAGACAAGGAAATAATCTTTGGAAAGTAGTTTTTAAATATGTAACTACAAATTTAATTTTAAAACTCATTACTCATTAAAGTGGAAAATTAGGTTATTGCACAAGTTTCTGTGTAGCTTTGATGTCATTGCTTTAGTCTGTCCTCAAAAGGCAAGCAGTATTCTCAAAAAGGTATTTCCAGTTATGTTTTTTAAGTCGTGTTCAGTAGAAGTGAACAGAGAGCAGCTGGTGGTGTTCTGGACCTCTAATCTTTGTCCTTCTTCTGATTCTTCCTGGGCCTTTGACTGTGGCTTCGTGTTTGCTTCTGAGTTCCTTTCACTTTTCAAATGAAAATGGTAAAAGCGGCTTTCACCTGCCATGCTGGACGTTGTGAGGATGGACAACCAGCTGATGCCAAATGGAGGTGTCACGCATGGAGCGGAGTTCTGTGAGCGTTGTGTTCGTATTAAATCCAACCTGATCAGGCCCGCCAGAACAACCAGTGAACTCAGCCCTTCGGTGCTTTGCCGAATGCTTTTCTATGCTATTTCACGCCAGAGTAATTTAACTGCTGTTATGTACGTATGTGTTTCACTTGAGCCAATACAGCAGAAACAGAAACCAGCCCCAGAATTAATGGGGCTCTGCAGAGGAGCCAGAGACTATTCATCAGCCTGTTTGCAGAACTGGCTCCAACTCTGAACTCTCATGACCACCCTTCTAATGTTTCTGATGTTAGAATGTTTCTACGTTTATGACTGAGTAATTGCATGTGCTTGTGCAGGTAAGAATCCCAAAGTTCTTTCTTACTTTGGGAAAAAAAACGCAGCGGTGCATAACTGGCATATAGCTGACTGCATGTGCAATAGAGAAAGCAGCGTTATACATTTAGGTCTGTTAAATTGACACCTAAAATTTCAGCAGGTTTTCGGTGCATCCCTGGAATGTATGCAAGGTCACACTGGTGAAAACGTAACATTTCTCCCTAAAGACTCTATGTAACCAAACTTTGCTAAAAAGTTAATGCCGAGGATGAAAGAGCAGCCTAGGTCTCTGCCATACTCCTTTTATAAATCAGTCTGAGGCCGGAGCGGTTACTAACACTGGCTTTTCCGAGGGCAGCATCTTTCCTAAGCTACGCTTTAATCAAGGATAACTGAAGCCGCAGCCGCGAGCGGTAGGGAGGCTTCGAAGACCCTACGGGGGCCGAGGGGCGATGCCCGCCCCCGGCCGGGCGGCCAGCCGGGCCGGGCAGCGCACTCACCTGCAGGGCCAGGCACCGGGCGTCGCTGCTCTGCAGGGCGGCCCGCATGTCCTCCACCAGCTCCCGCAGGCTGCCGTTCTCCTCCTCCAGCTTGGCGATGCGGTCCTCGGCCTGCTCCAGCGCCACGATCTCCTCGTAGCACTCCCGCGAGCAGGGCCCCGCCGGCCGCCGCCCCGCCGCCGCCGCC
>JAYKAV010002808.1:422767-655641 GCA_035582835.1 Phoebastria nigripes | reverse complement strand
CGGGTCCCGGCGGCGGCGGCGGCGGGGGCTGCGGAGCCGGATCTGGGTCTCGATGTGCTCGCTCTCCCGGCCCAGCGGCAGGCGCGGCACGGCGCGGCGCGGGGCGCTGCCCGCCTTGGTGCTGAAGTAGCCGCAGAGGCGGGCGTGGAACTGGCGGAAGGTGAGCTCGGCGGAGAGGCCCTCCCACAGCCCCGCGCACTCCTCGGGGTCGGCCGCCGCCTCCGCCGCCTCCTCCAGCCCCAGCACCTGGCAGAGCGTCCGGAAGTCCTCGCCGGGGATCCTGCCCGCCCCGGCGCAGTCCAGGTGGTGGAAGATCTCCTGCAGGTACTGGTCCAGGCCGGTGGCCAGGACGACGATCTCGTTCTCCACGCCGCGGTCCAGCCCGTAGTGGTAGGCCAGGGCGCTCACCAGCCACTGCGTCCGCCGGGCCGGCCGCCCGTACGGGTCCCAGCCCTCAGGCGGCTCCATCGCGCCCGCCGCGCCGGCCGCGCTCCCCGACCATCCTGCCCCCGCGGCGGCCGCCCCGCCGGCTGCGCCCGCGCCCCGCCTCGCCGCCCGCCCCGCTCGGCGTCCGCGCCCGCGGGCGGGGCGGGGCCGTGTCCCGGGGACGGAGCGGGGCGCCGGGGGCGCCGGTGCCCCCGGTGGCGGGGTCGCTTTGCCCACCGGCCCCTTCCCTTCCCTTCCCCCGGGGTTCGGCGGGCAAAGCAGGCTGGTGCCACCCCGCTGCGCGTCTTTGTCAGGAGAAGGGTTTCAGCCAAGCCTGAGCTCGGAGCTTCCTTCTAACTTCTGAAGCGCTTTCTGGTTCCTTTTTGACACGAGCAAAACGGTAGCGTGGCAGAATCCAGTTTGACAACGCTTGTGAACGAGTGAGCGGTCCCACTGGATTAATGAAACTAATGTGCTTAAAAGGTGATCATCTTTCTGTTCGCTGAGGCTTTTTCGCCTCTGTGGATGTGGTGTCTTTATGGTATCGGTATGTATTTCTTAAGTTGTTGTCTGTGATAGAGATGAATAAATGTTAAACTGGTTCGAATGGCTGAGCTTCCCAAAGCAGTGATTTTTGTCACTTTTTGGCTATGGGGTAGGACCTGTTTGAAAACTGGGTGTGATTCAAAAGGAGTACCCAGCCTTAACCAGTTCTTGAGTGCTTAAAAACCTTTCCTGTGAACACGGGCTACCTTTCCTGCATTAGCAGCCTACCCATTTCAGAGGGAGGCTGTGCRCAGCGTCCGACCAGTATTTGTTGAATGCAGCTACAGTCAGGGAGCAGYAAGAGCAGAGCTGCTCTGCCGGCAGGGGCACGCCACGAGCCAGAGGTGACCGTGGCACCAGCTGTGCCAAGGTCTGAATAGGGTGGCAAAGTTGGGGTGCTGTTAACAGGCTCCATTAACGGCCCCAGACAAGGCAAGGTGGTGAACCAGCTCTGGGGTCTATCCAAGAAGTCCTGTCAAGAGCAGCAGCAGATAGGGCCAGAGACAGGGCTGGTGGAAAGGCTACAGTGCAGGTCCAAGGTCCATCCAGTAGACTGGGCAAGGAGCAGGTAGGTACCCCTCCAGCATCACTCAGGGAAGGACAGGGGGCTCRGCGGTGGGTGCAAACGGTGCTCTTGGGCAGGGGGTGTGGGTGGGGGTCCCACCCGAGGTTGTGCAGGGCAGGTAAGGTCTGCTGGTGCGCTCAGGGCCCCGATGCTGCTTTTACTTCCCCCAGTTGAACAGGAATGTTGCCTGACTTCTGTGTGCTGTGTGTCATCAAGAAAAAGCATCCTTTGGAAGGCTTTTGACCTTCCTCTTCACTAAAAATCAGATTTCTGATTATTTCTATGGTAGGCTGGCAACATATAAGGCTGTTTTACTGAAGATCTTCTTTTGGCTTTTATGTTAAAAGATCCAGGTTCCCCCAGGGTACTCAATGCTCCGCAAGAACAGCCTTCCTATTCTCAAGGGCTGAGTTTTATCCACCAGTGATCTTCTGCTTATTTATTATCCAAAATAGTAGCATGTTTTGTAATTTTGTAGTCATTAGGAATCTCCTGTCCAGCTCATGGATTTACTTATTTGGTTTGGTTTTGGTTTTGTTGGTTTTTTGTTTGTTTGGGGTTTTTTGAGGTGTTCTTGTACCTTTAAAGAGCATTTCTCCCATTTTCCTCTTGTTTGAAGTGATACATAACATGTAACATTTTTGATTGACTTGAGGAGTCTTTTTTCCATGGGTAACACGTATGTATGTGTTCCTTATTCGCTCTCATAGCCCTGTATACTATAAAACTTTAGCTTTTCTTAGTCTGATAATGTTAYTAATGTAAGAAACTGACTTAGGGTCAAAACGTCCCTGTAATGCAGCACCAGAGAGAGACAGGAAAGACAAACCCATAAACCTTGAATGTTTTTAGGAGATACTATGTAAATCCACATCTGTTATCCACACACGCCAAACGACTGACCCGAAACACCAACTAAAGCATCAAGGCCCTGGAGTTAGACAATGCAACAGTCTAAACTTGTTTTGGTCTAGCTAGTTTCAATTGTAAAAATATTTATCAAGTGGAAATAATTGATTTAAAGGCTGACAGAATCTTTACCAGGCTATAAACCTGTCAGCGTAAATTGTACTTTAGCACCTACGGTTTCCAGTTGGGTTTCTTGGTGGTGTCTCTGGGTAGAAGAGAGGCATCGTTAACAGCGCTGGGGAGCATTTGGGCCTCTGTTGAATTCCTCGTTGCCCATCTGCTGGGCTTCTGGTTTGAAAGAGCGAAGGACATAAAATGGCATGGCAAATCTTTGGCTTTCTGTGTTACCACTGTAACAGGGAAATGAGAATGTCAGAATGACGTCAATTCACGTTCACCAAAGTTTCATCTCTGAAAGAAAGAAGATACTTGATACCAGCAAAATACCCCAAACCTTTGGCCATTGAATTTTATTTGATTTTTCAGGAAAAGCTCCGACTGCTGGGCAGTTGGGTTTTGCATCATGTTTTCTTAAAAAATAACCACCTGACCCAAGACTTTTAAACACTAGACAACTGCGAAAACAGTTGGACCAGAGAAATCTTAAATGTCACTGTAGCCTCCCTGTGACAAGGGGGTTGGGTTTGGTAGAAGAAAACTTTCCTTTTGCAGCCTGCTTTTCTTTAAAACTAAACCATGCATTGCTCCACACTTAACCTTTTTTCCAGTGCAGTGCTTCTGGTATCAGAGGTACAGAAAAACCCGCCACGGTGTAATTACAGTGACTCTTGTATTTACTCCCGACTATAGCAAGACTAAGATTTTACTCCTGACCCAGACAAGGTTTGCCTCTTCCTGGGCTTATTCTCTAAACCTGCTCAGAGAGATGGCAACATTTTAGTAAGTATTCAAGGACTTTTTCTTTACTAAGTTGTTCCCAGTTCTGRTAGTGCACTCCAGCATGAAAGTATCTTGAAAGAGTCCCAACTGTAGAGAGAGCTGATGGGAAAGCAGGATCTGAATGGAATGGCTGTTTCTACAGTGTGGTGGTAATAGTTGGAAATTAGAAGTATATTAAAATACTGCTCTTGAAATTACTGGTTATTTTTATTTTAAGAGGTTAAAAGGTGCCACGATCAGACTAAAGCTTGTTTGCCAACATAATTGATGGAATACTGATTTAAATTGTATTAGGTAGCAGTGCGATTAGTTAAGACATGTTAACTAGGTTTATAGAAACTTTGAGCTAAAGTAAACTATGGTTTTATTTCATGGTTCGTATGTGTTGCAGGACCGAGGATCAGCACAGTTTGCGTTTATGTCTGACGTTCAGGGATATCAGTAGTCTGCTCTCATTTGTGTGGCAGGTTGTTGTTCAGTACGCAGAGCCAGCCAGAACTGCAGGGCTGTGGAAAATGCTCATCTTGCCGAAAGATCACTTCATTACAGTAAAAAAAAAAAWTTTATTCCTTCCAGACTTTCTACTACCAAGGAGAAAAGTGAAAATGTAGTGCTAAGTACCTAAAATTTGTTTCCCAAACCCTTTCCAACAAAGTCATACTGTGATGTTATTGGTACTTTTAAAATTGCTGTTTCTGAAGCAGTTGCATTCATAAGGATCTTCAGAGATGAGTTAAACTAATATTTGTGGTGCAGTGTTGTTCTTGGCATGTTCTTGAGGTTACTTGCAACTCCAAAAATGTTGGGTGTTGTCTTTTTGTTTGTTAGGTCCAGCGTATTGGGACGGCTCCATGTATACAGTAAGACAAAGAAGGAAAAATGTAATTGAACGTCCCTGTCTGTCACGTAGTTCTGCTCCTGCCTGCAGCATGTTTTCATTTAATACTCACACAGACGAGATTTTAGGTGTATGCATCCAGTGAGTGTGTAGGTAATTCTGATAAACTGTGCAAAAGGCTGTAAAGATGTGCTATATGTTTAGCGACATGGAGAGCATATTGGGTGGATACAGGGAAGAGGTTCAGCGACTAATATAGGGAACCTTAGTAAGCTTCTGAACATAAGGAAAATGTCTAYGTTTAAAAGGGACAAGAAATGGTGTCTGGAGCCTCTCTTGCTGTGGAGCTAATGGGAAACCACTGGGGTTAACAAAAGACCTTACCTAACTGCAATTTGGTTTTTATCCTGAGTGATATTACTAATTACATTGTGGTCTTTCTCTTGGTGTAAACTATTTAAAGGGAAGAAATGATGTGTTATGTAGTCTGCAGAGGAAACAGCTGCAGCTYTCTGAATAACCAGGTGTTGTATTTGACATTTCTTAGCTATTCAGCATCTGGAACAGTTTTAAGGATCTTCTACAGTAATTAGAAAAGAGGAATCTACTGCTTTCAACTTTTATTTAGTGGTGCTCATGGGGTAAATGTTTCTTTTTTATGAACAAATTTTGGAGTAAATGGAGGGGGAAAATTGGAAATTCACAATAGTGTGAGCGAGACCAGAATTTGGCTTGTTGCGCTTCAGTCAGTATTACTCCTGGCTTTCTGTTTCTCTAGCTGATCAGTTTGCCAGCAGTTCCTGCGTAGGCTGTAGGAAGCAGACGTGATCTGAGCCTCTGCTACAACGTTTTGACTCCTGTTAAGAGTGTGTACCTAAATTACTCCAGAAAAGTATTTTCTTTCTAAAACATTGATGCCGGCTTAATTTCTGCTATAAATTAGACTGTAGATTCTCAGGATAAACATGTATTATTTAGATTTAGCCTTTTTAGAGCCCCTTTTCTCTGTGTGTACAGGTAAGGGAATGGAGGTACAGTGACTGTAAGGAGCAGGTGCAAGGAGGGCGATGGAAGCTTCAGCCTTGGTGTTGAGACCCGTTTTGTGTCCGTCTGGCCATTCCCATGTCATCTAGAACCGGGAATCCCTGGAAAATCAGAATCAGTTTCCTTATGGSTAGGTTGGACATCTTAGCATACAGTCTCCCAAAATGGCATGCTGGACAGAGCACTGCGTAGAGTTAGATGGTACAAAGAACGCGGCTGTCCCCTATTCCTTGTTATTCTGAGGTTTTATGCACTTTCCTGAGGATTCACAGCCCCAAGCCTTTGCCTGAGAGGAGTCGTGAGTATGAGTTTCTGGCCTGATGGTTTGGGCTCTGCCAGCAAGTGGGGAGTGTGTGTCCTGTTCGCTGCTTGCTGAGACTCTTCACGCACTCTCAATAAACCACGGTAGATCTTTTCCTATTGAGCTCAGCAAATCTTGAACTCCTTTCACAGTGGTACAGCTTCAGCAGAAATAGCGGAAAATGTCCTTGTGCTCTGCCTAACGTACCGCCCTGATGGTTAGCTAGGTCTCACTCTTGGTGGTCAGAAGGTGCAGGTGCAGCAAGGCCTCAGGGAAGGGAAGAAGTAGACATGGGTCTCCTGCCTGCAGGGTAAGCGTGCAACTGGTGGTCCTGAGGAAGGTATGACACACTGTCCACAGCCTTTTATTTCTTCACAGCTGTGTTTAAAAAGGAAGTGTTGCAGTTTGGATGAAGCCCAGTCTGGTAGGTACCCAGCAGATATATCTACAGCACTTGAGCTGAGGGCTGAGGTGGAAGACTGGCATCTAGGATTTGGGTCTTGATCTAGCGTAGCTGTGAAAGAAGCACCAAACTGTTGAATCATTTTAAGATTTGGATCCTTCTGGGCTTTATGTGCTTTTTCAGTTTCGTATGAAAAAGTCAGGTGCTGTCATTGGGTTTGTCTGAAAGAGATTGACCAAACCCTATGCATGAATGCAGTGGCAGATACAGGAATGGCGTACAGGAATCTGTGTATTTTTTCTTTCATAGAATACTCCYTGAGATGTTGAAGGTTTTCTCCATCAGGAGAGTGTTTCACGACAATCACGTTTTATTCCACTGGCATTTTAATTTCCACTCAGCTGCTTTTTCTCAGACAATTGAGATGTCAGCCTGAGTTCCTAATGATGGGTTGTGAGACATAGTCATGTGGGAAAACAAAGAGAATAGAAATCTGTGAAATGAATTGCCCCACCCTTTTTCACCCCTCTTGTGTGAAATAYTGTCGGTCTAAATGGACTAAAGTGGGCTTAAATACTGAGCTGTTCATATGATGTGTGGTTTGTGCAAGAAGACAAAATATTTATTATTTGCTTTATAATTGTYGAACTAATCCTGTAATGGTTTTGCTGCTGTCTAAGGAAGTGGGAAGTTGATATGCAGGTTGTGCATATATGGAATGTTAGTTATAGTTTAGACAATCTGAGTCCCTGAAAAGGGAGTTGGTGAAGAATAACTAATGTGCCCGAACTCACACTACGGTTTACTGCTCAGTGGTTCCGTATGTAGATAATCTGTGTCCCTGTCTCTGAAAAACATCTCTCCATTTGTTTCTGTCTGGTTTATTCTTGTTTCTGCTGAGTCATTTGGGTGGTCGTGCTCTTCAATTTACTGAAAAGTGAACATGCTTAGACATTTCCATGATGGGTTAGCTGCATGCATAATTAATTGCATATTACCGATTGTAGACAATCCTTGTCTCATTCCTTTGCCCACTCTACCATAAATATCATCCATGTTCAAGACAACAAAGACAAATCTATCCAGTGGGGGAAAAAAATTGCAAATGTTTGAAAGAGAATGTGATTGCATTTTGGGGGGTTAGTGCTTACTAAATTTTCAGATTCATGGCAGTACAGATGTAATTTGGACAGGTGTTGCTTAGGCTGCAAACAGACCCTCACGCAGCGCTCTGTGCTGGTTGTCTGTCATCCCCGCTGCGCGGCGGCGAAGCTGTGGTGCGAGGGGGCTGCTGTTGCCCATCGCGGGCGGCGCGGCAGCCTCGTGCCCTGCTCCTTGCCGCGTCCGACGTAGGTGGCCCAGAGCTGGGCAGGGTGCGCAAGACATGGAGGAAATGACTTCTCCGTAGGTTTCGTTCGCGGGGGCAGCTCCCCCTATTCGTTACGATACACAGTCTATTCAGAAATGATAGAAATGGAGAAGAACATTTTAAGACGAAAGCAAGGCGTAAGCACGTTGGCAAGGAAAGCCTGCGCTGTTCGAAGCGTGTGAAGCGCCAGCGCTGGGAGGTGCAGATGCTCTGGCGAGATGGTTTCACTCCAGTTTCTAGCACAAACTACCCAAGTGGGATGCCGCTGGGGTTAGCAGCCGCGCACCAGCTTTGGCAACGTCCGTGTGCACTACGGCTTGTTCAGCTTTAGCGCAGCTTTACCCAGACGGCAGCTCCGCCGTGTGAGAAGCCGGCTGCGAGGAGCTGGGGGCCGGCTGTGGCGGCAGCCGGTCCCAGCGCCGGGCGGCAGGGGTGCGCGGGCGGGCGCAGCCGCCGTGCCCGTCTCCGCGCGGGCTGCCCGCCCGCCGGGCGGGAACCGCCGCCGGCAGCGGCGCGGTGAGGCGGCGGGGGGCGCCGGGCTGGCTGCGCCCCGCCGAGCCTCTCTGGGCGGCCGCTGCAGGTGAGGCGGCTCCTGGCGACGGAGCGGGGCCTTAGCGCGGGCCGGTCCCCGGTAGGAAGGGTCGGTAGCCGAGCCCCCGCCCTCCGCGGGGCTGGCGGCCGCGGGCGAGCTGGGTGCCCTCGGCGGTGCCCGGGCGGCCGTTGCCGCAGGCGCGGGGCCGGAGCAGGCCGCAGGTCTGGCCCGCCGCCTGTGTGGCCGAGCTGACCCGCTCCGACAGCGCCTGGCTGCAGGGGCTGCCCCTGCTTCCTAAAGACAAACGCCTTTCAAAAGTCAACGTTCCTCTGCGGTCGGGCAAGAAACTGATGGTTTGTAGCCTCAGGTGACATCCCCCCCTTTTCGCTTTTTTGAGCGTTGTGCTGCTGTTTGCTGAGGGCATTGGTGCACTGTTACCCTGGCTTGTCGCTCGGAGTCTTCTGTGTGGATTGTCCCTGTGTCCAAAAATTAATCCATTAAGTATATGTGTTACATACTTTGAAAGCATTTTTGAAATGGGAATTTTTGGACCTCCTCATGCTACCCTTCCTTGCTCCTGCTTTGGTTCTAGTAGGGATTATTATTTCAGCACTGAAATAAAGCTGTTTGTCTTGTTCTGTAGCCTTTGAGTCCTTCGTCTGACTGCACATCAAGATGGCAAAGCAAAAGCATAAGAATTCAAAGGCACTGGAAGAAGAGGAGGTGGAGGAAGATGATAAAGAAGAGATGACAGACTTGAACACAATCTGCTCTGAAAGCACTTTTGAAACGGAAAACCTAGAGGTCCTTGGGGGTGGTGGACATCCGACCCCAGCAGGTGAAAGCAGCAGGCTCCTCCCGTCTGAAGAAAGTTGGGTGGAACTGGATGGCTCCCACACTGTGACCTGCACGTTCACAGTCTCACTAGCTGTCCCTGCTCTGCCTACAGGCAAGTACCTGACACAGTTTTTCCTAAGAACCCTTCTTTTGCTACTTCATAAATTTGTGTGGCAGAGTCCTGAAAGGTTTAAGGAGATAATGTTAGAAACAATGTTAGTCGAT
Source organism: Phoebastria nigripes (assembly GCA_035582835.1). Taxonomy (NCBI): domain Eukaryota; kingdom Metazoa; phylum Chordata; class Aves; order Procellariiformes; family Diomedeidae; genus Phoebastria; species Phoebastria nigripes. The sequence continues at coordinate 646,746 of JAYKAV010002808.1, read as the reverse complement.
CTGAATTTTCTTGGGTAGGTTGCTCAAGAAAATGGCAGTGGGACATGGGAGCCTTTTATCATTGGGTGGTTGTCACTACTGAAAACCTTTCCTGACTGCTGACTCCTCAGTAGTCACAGTTATTCAAGTTGCTGATCTTAGCTGGTGCTTATTAATCAGTCCCTGCCTAATAATGAAAATAAAGGTGTCTTTTGGCGTATATACTCAACTTGGCTAGTTATGATTTTGGGTAGTTTAAAGGTGGTATCGTCATTTTAGGAGAAGGTGGCAGCTGTTCAACAGATGAGATATGATTCTCCTGTGGCATAGGGGTGTTTGGGTGTAGCAGGAGCAGGTACATTCAGCCTTCCCCTGATCAGTCTGGAGCTCTGCTTTGTGGAAGTTCTCTGGTAAATGGGACGTATGTGCCTTGCTGGACGTCATGCTGCAGGAAGAGAGGATGAAGGGGGGAGTTCCAGGAACTTCATGGACCATTACGGTAGTTAAACCTGGGTAAGAATTGCAGGGCTGGGCACTGGGATGAGTTTCATGTTCAGCAGTCATCTGTGTTCAGTCAATCATTTTTCTGCTGTCACGCTGGAACGCCTGTTACCGTTTGGTCATTGCAGAGAGCATTAATTCCCCCTGAAAGTATCATCTTTGATAACATTTAATGCTTCCAAATAATTCTAATACTCTCTCTAGGACAAAAGCTGAAGAAATCCAATCATCCTGATACGCGAGGAAAGAGAGTTCAAGTTGATGAATCGGGAGCTATTCCAAGAATGCAGCGCTCCTATCACATTGAGTACTTCCTTCTACCAGATGACCTCGTACCTAGAAAACTGGATTTGGTGGTGTTTGGGATGGTTGCAAAGCTATTTACAGAATCTGATTCCCAGGTAAAAGATGTAATAAAACTAAGTAATCCAAAATGTCATATATAGAAGGTGAGAGAATGTTTTCAGATACAGAGTGATGTAGTTGCATATTGTTTTAACAGCTGCTTAGGCCCTATCTGCGCACACAGATATAGAACAAATATCAAGGATAGAACTTGACTCTGCTAGTCCAGATAAGCGGTAACTTCTTATGTTTATGGTAAGAGGATTTCGGAGTATTTTACTTTTATTTTCTTCTAGATTATCAGTTTACTTGGGATTATAGCTTTTATCTTCCAAGTACCAAGATAATAATGTAATAATTTGAAGGTAACTATCCATTTTATTAACAATGAAGAAAAAGAAATTTATGCCTCTGATCTTTGTTGAGAAGAAGCAAAGGTACTTGAAGAATTTTGCGATTTTTTTTTGTTTAGACACATGTCTAATTGAATCCTGCTCATTCAGATCCAGGAACCTAAAAGTCAGATATATTGTTTTGAATACACCTTGGTTTGTTAAGAAATTATTTCTAAGTCGATGCTAAAATAGTTGATTTTTTTTTGAGAGAGAGACTGTTGGTTTTAAAGCAACCTGTATACTCTCAGGTTTTGTCTTTGCACAACAATCTTTCTAATGGCCCTCTCTGATTGCTTTGCACTTCTTCTGAGTTATCAGCTTGATGGTTTTGTTAAACAAAATGCGCTTGCAAAGTTGCTGATTGAAATGTGTTATATTGGCAACTCGGATGAGTGCTTTGTTCTTACAGTTTACCAGCATATACATGTGACGTTTAGTGCTGGTGCTTTAATTTTGTAAATACCAATTCAGCATTTTAAAGTGTATATATTTGCTTATTGTGTGAAGTCCATGATCTCATGCTGAGCAACAGCTTAATTGCTGTTTGTTCTTACCTCAGGTCTTCGTATCAGACCTTGACTTGATAAGACTACTTCGTCTGAATCCAACAAAATACGCTGCTCTGACACAGCAAGGGGGGGGGTCATGTGAGACCCAGCACAAGCTGGAGAAATACAGTTTGAGAGCAGTGGTGATAGTGGTCAGCATGTGAACCCAAGTTCTTCAGTACTGGTCAGCTCCTGTAAAGATTTTAATCTTTTGTTTTAATAGGCTATTAAACCATGGTTTGAAAATGACAAGATGTGGATATCATGGAACCATAGTGCTGATATTGGTGTCACTAATGAATACCTAATAAAACTAAGAGATCACAAAATAATTTTAAAAATCTGGGATACCAAGGACAAAGTTTCCTCAAAAGCGAAGCTTAGTAAACCAAACATTATTTCTTCACTAGAAGGGGATGCAGAGGCTGTTGGTAAGTCTAATGCAAACAGGCACATTATAAAACATATCTTGAAATTGCGACTGCAGCTATTGATAAGCTATTGTTGAGATTATTTGACATTCATATGTCATTCCCACTAAAATAATTCCTACTTGTTTGTGTTTTAGCGAATGCGTGAGTCAGTTTCTGAGAATTTTGATGGCAGGAAAATATAATTAGGCCTATAATCTGAACCTTTGAAAACTAGCAAGTTATTTGAGGTTGTTGGGTAGTAATGTTAGTATGAATGTATTCATTTTTCGAAGTTGGATTTTTCTTTTTGTTGTCCTGAGAAGAAGCAAAACTTGTACAGCCATATTGTTACGCTGTGCATCTTTCCATTTCATCTTCTCCCCCTTGTTGTCTCCCACAACCCCGTAACTTGAATCTATGCCTAAATTTCGGCCACATTAGCTTGGAGGTCAGTGGTTTCAAAGACAGTTAYTTTATAATTTATAGTTAATTTTTACTAGTTGAGTTAATATAATTAGAGGAGAGAGACCTTGTTAGGGCTCTTATAGACATGTATGAAATGAGGTCTTGATCCGTAATAAATACGAGAGAACTAAGCATGAGATGAAGCCTATAGAAAATGGGGTATCCTTTGTTCTGATGGACTGAAACTACTGTTAAAATTAATTTTACTATTAAAATATGCATAATTTGTTAGTAACATACTGTAATTGTTCTGTCTTTCCCATGTGTATCAGCGGATAGAGATTTGGTGAGGTTATAAGATTTCAAATGCTAGTTAATACAGGGTTGGGTTTCTTTTGATTGAACTGATACTAAGAAATCAAATGTTTGCTCAGATGTGGTGGRGTTTATCAGCAAATAGGCTTTGCAGTTGGTGGAAATTTCTGAATTTCTGACAGCATTTGGTTTTGGTCTCTAAGATAGGTTGAGCACCTGAGTAGCTGTTGTTGAGGAATGGAAACTTGTTTGTAGTTCAGTATTTTCTCAAGAGCAGCCTTACATTTTAGCAACAGGAGGAAGGCAAGACAAAGGATTAAAAGCTTTCCCTCCTGAAGTTGCATGCTTTCAGAGGAGTCTGTATGGAGAAGTCCCCTCAGCTCACTACCAGGGCTGTTTGCCTCCTCTGCAGGCTCAGTATTCTGGGAGTTCCCACAAGCCTCAGCTGCCCCAATATTTTCTTCTGAATATGTGTTGTACAGTACACGGGGAGAACATTTAATGCTAGATTCTTCTGTGGGCTTTGAGGTAAATCTCAGTAACTCTGGTGATTTTCATCTCCAGACTAACAGAATTGAAGTCTAAGAGTGGCTTCTTATAGATAGTAGGAAAAGGGGAAGAGGTGCCATCGGAAAATCACTGCTCCAAATTTGAGTGGCCCAACCGGACTAAGCAATGAAGTCTAAACCAGGGAATTTATTTTATTTTATTTTATTTTCCTGATAGATGGGGTAAAATACGCAGTACTATTGCAAAGAAAATTCTTTGAAGAGAATCAACCAGCACCCAGCTGTACAAAAATCAAAGYAGCAAAGAAATCCAAGGCACAGGAGGAGTCTTCAGCCCTTCCTGTTGAAGGTATAACAATATGAAAACTGGAACTGGTTTATGAGTGAAAAGGGAGGGGGGGTGTGCAATGGCACCTTGAGTAATGGGCGAGCAGGAACAGGACTGAGGAATCTACTGAGGGAACAAGGTGTTGCAGGAGGACTGAGGGTATTATAGTTAGAACAAGTTTTTAATAGCTTTGGAATAGAATTGGACAGAAAAGAGATTTAGCTGGCTCACAGAAGGTTTTAAGGGATGCTAGAAAAAGTCATCGGGGTTTTCTGCTGCTTCGTGTTTGTAAGTGGTTGCATTAACATCCAGAGCCATGACTAGAACATGAGTTCCYAGATTCTTGCTGTTTCTCTGCTGTTGGCAGATACCTGGAATCCAGTAGTAATGTCGCATTTCCTTTGAATTACTAGTTCATGGAGAAGTATGAAAGGTTATTCCTGACATTGGTGGGATCCCGATTGTGTGYGGGTTTGTAATCTGGCCTGGCCTTGTGCCCGTTGAGAACCTGCTGCAATACTGCYGCAAATAACAAAATCTGGCCTTACGTCAAGTTCTCCGTCTAGCGGCAGTGTGTTTGTAGCCGCATCTTCTTGAACCCTGCTGCTAGCTTTCCTTGTCCCTTTTGGAGCCCCGTTCAAGTCTCTTTACCGGAAAGCTGGGGTTTCTCTGCACCTGGGCACTGTTGAACTGGGCAGCTGTGCAGAGTGCTCTGCTGTGAGCTCAGAAAGCACGTGGTACCACGTTACAGTGCCTGACTGGAGATCGTGGGGGTTGGGAGCTCACGACAGCAACTGAAGTCAATAGCAAATGAACGAAAACTTAATTAATGAAAATTAAAATAAATATATAATGCTGAGAATTCTTAAAAAATTAGGTCCTTGGCTTTCCAGCTGGGCCACCACGGTTAGTGGAAACCTTTTGCCTTATTTTTTTCTTGTACTTCAATTTTCAGTCTCCACAATGGAGATAATATTTGACATATTACAGGAAGTGTTAAAGTTGAGAAAGCACAAAGATACTTTAGCAATGAGTGTTACCGAACTCTCAGGACTTTGCTAATTCTTTTGCTACACCAGGGTTGCTGCTTGTATACTTTGTAAGAAATGACCCAAGACCTGCATTGTGCAGTAAGAAAAAAGCTAACTTTTGAAATATTCTTTCATTGAGCAACACAGTGAACAAGAGTGTGCTGCCTGGGGCTGAGGACCATGGCAAAATGTGTTTAATCATCATCTGAGGTCTGGGATACATATATGTACCAAAGGGCTGAATTCAAGCAGCACAGACCTTTTATTTTGAAAATTTCTGCTTCTAGGCAGTTGGCCTTGCAATTTAGTAGTTGTTTTCATAGGATGTTTCTCTGAACAAAAAATATCCAGAAAGTACTGGAAAGCAATTATTATGAAACTCTGTCTTTTTGCTTCAGTAATCTTGTGAAAATGCAAACAAAATGTTTGCTTGTTTGTTTTTCTTTGTTTTTTCCTTAATTTTAGATTTTTATGGCAAAACCAAAACTAACAGCTAGGTCTTCACTCTGTGTTATGTCTGTGATTTTGTTAGATCTACAAACAGAAACGGACTTGCCAAATATTTAGATAGAATTATCCAAAAGGAAACCTTGTTACTGCAGTAAGGTGCTGGGGATTCAGCAAATAATGTGATTTCCTCCTATATTTAGCATCTGATGCAGGGCTGCTTACATTGTGTTGGGGAGCACTGTGTCACCAGCTTCGGTTGGTTATCTTTTTAATTTTTTTTTTGTTTTTTTCTAATGATTAATGACACGCGCCATCGAAGTAGGAGTAGATGAATTCCTGGTGTAATTAGGCTGGCAGAATGCGTCTGTATTTTGGTGGTAGTGCCACCTAGTGATGGGCCCAGAGGGGACTGATGGACCAAACATTGRAGCCTGCAAATGTAGAAAGTGTGTTCAAGGAGGTGAAGGACAGGAACACAGCTTCCAGTTCAGATGAATGGAAAAAGGCCAGCGTTTTGCCTACATGCTGACCCATTCTGTGTTAAGGAAGAAAGGGATGTCCTGAAGGTCTCTTTATGTTTCTTTTTGTTGACTTTGAAAAACTATGTGCACTATTGGGTGTACCAGTACTTGTGCTCTGTAAAACAGGTAAGTTGTTACAGTTTCTCAGTATCCTGCTTACAGTCAGGTAAAAACCTAATATTGCACTGCTTCATCTTTGCTTACTTCCAGATAATGGCAAATTTTGTTCTTTATTGTGTGGAACATATTCAGCCATTCAAGTGCAGATTCCCCTGCCATTCATACAGTGTTGATTTGCTCTTATCTCACTGTAATTAAGACCTACATCTCACTGTAATTAAGGCTGATACATTGTGAGGCTAAGTGTTGAGTAATTGACACTGAAATCTGTGACTGTGGAGTGTTTTTCTGTAATTAAATAATGACATTTGAAGACAGTTAGGTGTAGTATACCATACTTATGGTATATATAAAACATTGACTAAATATCTGGACATTTCTACACAGTGTGTAAGAGATCTGGACACTATTAACATTACTGTTTTTTTGGTGAGTATTCCCTAGAATAGCAATTGGAACAGTTTATTAAAATAAATAAGCAAAAGTAATGTATTACTTCTTACGTATGCAGTCTTTCATGCATTAAGATATGTTATTGACATCAGTACCTACTTAAGTACAGATAGGACATTCAGCGCTAACAAAATATTATTTGGGTATTCTCACCTCATTTTAATTACTTGTTAATTCTTAGTTTTGTTTTAAATTGCAGCATGATAATTACCATGGAACTTATGTTTCTAGGAAATAAAGTATGACTTCATAATATTTTAGTTTCTCTGCATGATCTCTCAAAGTCCCTCAAAAATATTTTATTTTATATATTTTAGCCTTATTCAAACTCATCCTTGACATAGAAACAAAAATTAAATGGATCGTAGTTTTGAGTTACAAATACAGCTTGCATAAGAGTTCTCACCACATTCTCCTAGAGCTTTACAGATGCGTTTTGTTAGTCTTATGGGAGTTATCAAAACACAGAAATACTTAATAACAAATATAAAACCTGTTTTAATTCAGCAGAAGAAACTGATCTGAATGGACTAGCAACATCTAATTGTGGTTTGCCACATCCATCAAGGACAGGTGACTTATGTACAGTGAGGTAAGAATGTTGCACTTGCATTGGGAAATGTTTATGTGTTAAAAATATAGTTGAAGATATGTAATTGTTTTTCAGTATCTGTGGTTTTTTTAACGTTTTATAATTATACTGAGGTTTCAGAAGTGGTTAACTACTGCTTTTTGCACCTATGCCTACTGATTGTAGGAGAGGAACAAAAGCATTAAGATCCCCTTTGATACATCAAGCTTGTTATAGTATATTTGGGGTGAAGAAGCTGTTTATGAAAAAATTACATAAAATAACAAACTTTGCTCAGCTTACTTGTTTGTGCATGTTTTTTCTTCTGTTCAGTTGTGTCCTGTGACCTCAGATTTGTGGGATAAGATAGCGTCATTAAGACTAGATGGAGGAGGAACTAGGCGTTATTCTACTGCTAGTCGCTCAGCTGAAAGCGTTAGGAAGTGGCAAAAGCGAGGAGTGGTGGTGTTCAGGGAACCTTGTTCTTTTTGAAAGGTTGAAGGTAGTGTCAACAATAGTGGTTGCTAGCAGAGCAGGCTTTGCTGGCTTGTGAGCTCAATGAATCAACTCTATAACTATGAGTTTGTCTTGGGTCAAATTACCATGAGGTAATTTTCTAAAGCAATTAAGGTAATCCTGAGTTTATACTGCTGTAGTAGCATAGTTCCTTATTTGTTCTGTTCTGTTTTTAGGAACAGTTATTCACTCTTTCAGTTTAATAAGTCATTTGTTTTAATAGTTTTCAGTAGTAAATTTCTAACAATCAGCATGTAACTCTCTAAAATTGTAGAAAAGGTTAGAGGGTTCAAGACTTGAGAAACTATAACATTTTAAAAAAATCATATTTTCTTGGGTGTTATTCATAATGGAAGACTTTGCACTTGAAATAGAAATGAATCATGAATAGGGTGTATCTCAAATACATCATCCAGAATGTCATCTAAAAAAATAGAAACTCTTAAATTACTTTCTCAAGGTTCCCATTTTGTTTCTAAAAAATTAATCAGTGATAGCACAAGATAACAAACCCACTCCTCTATTCTGTGATGTGCTTTCTCATTTTATGCTGTTATGCAAGTTTAAGAATTTCCCCCGAACAAGATTTAGTCAGATTGTTACTCTGCTCAAAAGATAATGAAGTCAATGAAAGGACACTTAATGCCTTCAGCACAAATTTATGAGCTCAGCTTTACAGATGGATGTTTCAGAGTATTTTGTACGTAGTGAGAACACTGCTCTTTTTGATGAGTGCATCTGTAAGTGAATCTTGCTGTTCAAATGGTATGGGGTTTGTGTGGCAGAAAGAAAACATGCATTTGTAGAGATGAAGAAAATCAGCAAGAATGTTGAATTGCATGTGGAAGCAAAATCTTTAGTTTATTTCAGAAAGTTTTCATTTAAGTGCAAAACCATCTTTAAAAAAAACATTCTCCCAATGTTTAGAAAATCCAGCCACCTTGCTTTAGCTTCCTAGCCTGTATTCTTTTGAGCTGCTACAGACTGGATGCTTCTTTAACAAAGGTGCTGTATTGTAAGATTTGAGAGAATCTTGATTTTTAATCCATGTCTTGTTATATCATCTTGCGTAATTCTTGGTTTGCTGCCTGTTCTGTTTTTAACAGTTCTCAGTTCCTGGTTTGTAGGCTAAATAGACGCTCCCTGTTCGTGTCCACCATATTATAGCCTTTGCTAACTGAGCTATTTCCTTCTGCATTGTCTTTTTTAATATGCAAGTAAATACCGTGTGATTGCATGATAAAATAAAATGGGGCCCTCTGAAGCTTCGTAACTGCTAGAATCAGTTGGGCTAGTGTGTTTATATCTTACGTATCTGTTTGTGATAATAGAAATGGAAAAAACAACCTTTGGAATGGAATTTTATTTGTTAATGGCTTATGGGAGGAGTTACTTGGTGCAAATGTGAGTTGGTGTTGTTGAAACTAAGTAGGGTTTTTACTCCAAAAACAGCACTGGTGAAATCTTGCTCTGTAACTCAGTGTGTGAATTGTCGCTACTCTGTGTCCCATGAGCACGTCCTTTCTGCTCAAAGATGGGTGTCCATGTTGTGTAAGATTTAACGTAGAAATCCAGGGCATTACCTTACTTTGGACTTGCTCTGCATTTCATAAGCATCCTTATTGCTAAAGTATAAGGATATTTGAAGGATATTTGTTCAGTTTAAGTTTGAAAGTGTAGTTCCTTATGCTGTCGCTGTTCCCTTGCTTGCGTTTACACTATCTGTCATGCCAGGAACAAAATTCTGGTGAAACATGAACAAATGAGATCAGTATTTTGCAAAATTACGAGCATGTGTTTAGTCTTCATGCAAACATAACTTTCAGTACAGATGAATTGGCATAGAAATCCTTTTTCAGTAGAAATATTGTAATAGTTTCCTAAAAGCCCCCAAAATCGTTACTGGAAATTTATTTAGAGGTATTACAGTCTAATGACACAAGAGCTATGTAAGAATATTTATCAGGATATTAGTTCCTCAGGAAAAATTTACCTCTTCAAAGTGAAGCTCAAACAGGATAAAATAAATTAATATTATATCCGTATGTACATCACTGTTGCTCTTTCATATACCTGAACATTCTCATTCCACCTGTATTGTGACTGTGGTGATGTTTTTTTCTAGCTTCATGTCCAAAGAACTATTATTATTGTAATGGTCATTCCTTGTGGAGGACTAGTGAGTTACCTGACAAGCAGCCTTCATGTGTACTCTAAAAGCAAATCTGAGATTCAGGAAGTTATATTTTACCAATTTTATCATTGGCAAAGTTTTGCTGCTCCTTTGTGCACCTGGAAAAGGATCTTTTTTTCTAAAGAATCAGCTTCCTTCTTCCCTCATTTTATGTCAAAAATCTACAGCCAGGAAGTATGATAGTCACTATAATTGTATGCCTCATTTCTTCTCTCAAATTGGTTCCAGAAAAATTCTTAATACTGCTGTAAATGCCCACATATGGTCTGATATCCTCTATGCCTTTTCAGTCTGCAGTGGGGAGGTTTCCAMCAAATCCACTAATAAATTCCATGTTACCTCCGTGAACTCCACAGTACGGTTTCCTTCATTTATTCCCAACACCTGGAGGTTCCTATATATAGTGATGGTCTCTAGGGCCTCTGACTCTTTGCAGTGATTTTTCTTTTTTTATTGAGGCAAATGAAACAGCCTTGTTTTTAGTTTTAGCAGGTCTGGTTTTTTTCTTAGAATGATGGTTTACTTATAAAACCACATGTAAAATTTTTTATTTAGATTTTTGTTCCCCAAGCAATTATTTTGACAGTCTGTCATTCACTACTTAGTTAACCATATATTAACAATTTTGAGTGTATGTTTTAAAGGAATACAAAGATCTCGGATAGCTGTATTTTTAATGTTGATCACTTTTAGTGCTGCAAAACCACGCAAGCAACCTTCTCTTTCCCCACTCCCAGCTATTACTATGATCCTTTTTGAAACATCTCTGAGGATAGGTAGAGTTATTTGGGAAATGCTTGGCTTAATCTGTGATTCTTTTTAGTGCTGTAAACTTACATTGCTTCAAGCTTCACAGCCACAGTCTTGATTTGTTGCTCACGGCATGGATGCCTGTCTGAATTAAAATAATGTTTGTGAAGCAGCCGAAGAACTTAGACCTCTGAGATTAAAATTCCTGGGAGGAGGAGGAGGAAAAAAGGATGTTTGAAAGACTTAATGCCAAGGATAAAGGGAAGATGTTGCACATATTAATAAATATGAAAGAAAATGCTGTAGATTGAATGTGATAATCTGGAGACAATATTCAGCACCAGAAATCCTTAAAGTAATGCTATGGGGGCAGTAGTCAGGGAGAGTTGTACTTTGCGTCCCAAGCATATACTACTAGTTGCACTCAGAGATGACTAGACAACGTGGAGTTCTTGCAGTCTATGTTATTAGCAATAAAATGTTTGTTAGATTAAAGTCTTAAAAAAGAAATGAATGTCATAATATGTGTGTAAAAGAGTAGACTGCATGCATCTGTCTACATCTATTGAACTACAGTTATTTCATTATTAAACATTGTACCTCTCAAAACATCATCAAATGCCTTTATTTTCAAACTGCTATTATTATAAATCATGCCTATAAAGCTAAGTAAAACAGTGACCAGTTTTTGTGACTACCGATGTAAAAATTTCTTGGACAGACATTGTATTTCCTTGAACTGCATGTAAAATTCTACCACCAATTCTATCACCCCATTGTGAGGAATCTTTAGGGCTGAATGTGTTCTTCACAGATAAAACAATTTTGCTGTCGTAAGTCTTGTACTGCTGCCCTCTGGGTACAATATACAACAGGGATCTGAAGACAGGGGCAACAAAATCGTTTATTCGGGAGATTTAAAATGCAGTGAGATTCGTCTCTGTTAAACAGCCTTTTCTATTGTTTCTGATTAATATTCATTTTTCAGCAGCAATAACATGTCAAATTTGTAAGGAATCTGTGTACTTCAGGGAATAGAATGTGTGATGTCTTGTGAAGAACCATTTACAGCAGCGGCTGATACTGCGAAGTTTGGGAAGCTTGTTAATGCTGAAACTAAGTGACAGCATTCCTAGCTGCATTTTCCCCCTAAGAAGGCAGTTGCTTCTATAATAAASCAGAACCGTATTTATTCTAGATTTCTGGTCTATCTGTAATTGTGTTCCAGTGTATACCAAATGTGAACAGTAATAGAATGGACATATTTCTCTTTCCTCAAAAAGCAAAGCAGATGTACAGAAAAATCTGTAAGTAAGGTATTGTAGTATGTACAAGATGTTTTACTTTATGCATCTCTTCAGGTACGTACTTGGTCTCTTACTCAAAAGAGAAGGACCATGTATCCTGTTGATATCCTTTTTTKATCTCCTTTACGTTTATATTCTGGTAGTTGAGCTCTTTTAGACTTGAAATTTTTGGGAAAAAAAATTGTTTGGATGGAATCGTTAGCGTGGCAGGGATTTTTTTTTTTTATTTTCCATATTTCTTAAATAACTTCAGATCTTTTTAATGTTTTTAGAAGTGTGATATTTGCAAAAAACAGATTTCTGGATAAGGCCGAACTTCTGAAGCAGAAAGCAGTTGCTGGTCCCCCAGTTAATTCAACTTCAAAAGAAACTGAGAAAACAAATGATAATGTGGGAATTCTGACATATGAAGCAGACAAAACAGCCACCACGAATGGTAAGTTCTGGATGGAATTATGGACTAGATTTGAAAAGGTAGATATGGAATTCTGGTTGTCGTCTTTTTTTTTTTTTTAATTTTATTTTATTATTATTTTAAAGAATTCAAGGTTAAAACAAAGAAGTAAGAGTTACAGGACCTGTGCTGTAGTCCCAGCTCTGCCATGAGCTTTCTGTGTTTCTTCAGCAGCTAATAAAACTTTCGGTTTCCTTAGCTAGTAGTGTGAAGCAGGGATGATGATGGTTCTTTCCTACCACTTGGAGTGTTCCGGGGTGGAGTGATGGATATTTGCAAGGGACTTGGGTGAACAATGATGAAATTTGTAAAACAGTTAGAGAGTAATGTTGGAGCTAAAACAACTATTCCAACTGCGAAATTATCGAGCTGTTGTTTCATATCACTTGCATCGCTTTTTCCACTAGAGGCCAGGTTTTCATCTGTGGTTTACAGTCCATTTTTATTTCCAGTGCTTGTTCATTATGTTAAATGAAAAACCACAGCCCCACTGAGTGATATTTTGCTCTCTCACCTGTAGCTTACAATTGACTATGGCCCTATGAAAGATGGGAGGAGATGATAACCACTGCAACAATGGACGCTAGAGCATATATTAAGTCACCCCTGTTAAATAGCATGCTTGTCTGACCAAAAACTAGCACAACATCAGAGGGTTGCAGTACCCATTGCTCCCAGTACACATTGTGAAAAGTACATTTGCTTATCAATAGGCATCACCAGGCATGAATGATAACATTCAGTTGTAGTATTGTTCTATCAAAATAAGTGAATGCACCGACAGTGTCAACCAAATCTGTATTTGACAACTGTTTTCTGTTGCTGTCCTCTCTGGCAGAGTTTGGTGCTCCTGCTTTTACGGACAGACCTTTTGAAGAGTAGTAACACTAATGCAAAACAGGGCATGCAGAGAAACAGGCAGGCATTTTGGAGCCCTCCTGTGTGCATGCAGATGGTGGTAGGCAGCTCAGGTTGCAGCACAGGGGTATGTTTGAAGAGCTTAACCCTGAACCACATCTGCTCTGTTTACCTTGTGGCTCTGGTTTGGGCTTTCTTTCCCATGACTCTGGAGACCCGTGACTTATGTGATCAGTTCGACACAGTTAACTCTCAAACTTCCACATGCTATTTCTTTCAAAATTAAGGCAGTTGGAACTTTTCATTTACAAGCTTTTGATAAACAGTTGCGCACTTTGTAGGGAGTTCTCAATGTGGGTTATCATTTTGCTTAAGTTCAGAGTGGACTGTTTTTTCCCCAGTGTCATTTTGGTACTGCTAATATTTCTTGTCACATTACTATTGTTATTAAAAGATAAAACTTTAGTAATACGTTGCATGCCTCCCTTTCCTTCCATTTGAGTGTTAAATTTGTCCTTAAAACATTCTGCCATTCCTTTTATTATAGGAATAATAATAAACCAGGACCAGCAGCAGTAATATTTCTACAGTTGTTCTTTTAAGTTGCTGTGTTCACTTGCTACATTTTTTGTCAACCTTAAACTACTTGTGCTGAAATTCTGTACTCGCTTAATTAACTGATTGGACAAAGCATCTGAAGCTAGGATTTAAATACTTGAGGCTGGGACTGACTGTGCTTTTACTGGTTGGGTAAAGACTGGATCTGGGCAAAAGGAATTTCGGGAATAATTACTCAGCCTTTAAGAAAATGACAAATATTAATGAGTTTATCTTCATGGTATCCTTGTGAGGTAACGTTTTGTAGATGTGAAGTTATAAAATACAGGTTTCTGGAAACAATAGAATACATACCACGAAGAGTACCATATATGTGTTGTAATGCATATATGCAAGGAAAGAATAGTAAGGTGGCAAAGATAAATTTTATTTTGGTAATTCCATGAACTTCTAATGCTTGCTGTTGCAAATTTAACTTTCTTGTAAAGTAGGGATTCTATATATAGTATAGTGGACTATGCAATGGAAATTGGAGCATATTGAAATCCTAGCCTAAGTTGGTGTTAAAGTGTATAATCGACATCTTTTTCTAAGGACGATACTGAATTATGCCACCTACTGCAGTAAATTTTAAATTATTTCTTTGATTAATTGCAACAAAATGTTTCCTCCTTCTTACTCAGTCCAACCCTGCCTTCCATCAACAGGTAGAGGAGGTTCTGGTCCTAAAAGAAACATTGATGCTACTATGGCAAAGAAATACAGCATTGCTTCACTGCAGTTAGATCTCATGCCTCTCCTCTCAGGTATTACTCTGTTAGGAAGGGGCAGGGTAAGAGCGACATGCTGGGTGTACTCTATGTCTCCTCCTCTGAAACACCTGTGCTGGTGCCTGGTGGAAACTGTCTTGAAAGATCCCTAGGGAATTTCATGTTCTGGATAAAAGCTGGCTGGATAAGAAGGATTTGGGATTTGGTTTTGATCTGGAGGAGGCTGACACATGTTCAGAAGTCTGTGTGCTGTGAAGGGCAAGATGTCAAAAATAACTGCATTGTAGTTCTCCATCAGCACGTACATCTAAGTTCTTTGATTCAGAACGTGTTGAAAGTGGGATATTGGTCAGAGTAGAGTGGGTTATTTCTGTGGTTTTCTGAGTGTAACTAKATTAACATTCATTATTAATATATGTTGTCCTATTTTTGTGTGTAGTGAGCTAAATCTCCCCTTTGTTCTGTGCATGCAGACAGAAATAGTGATATGTCATGCAGCATGGAACTCGGCTGCTGAGTGTATGGATGTGGCACAGCTGCTTGCAGAGCAGCCAGTTTGTTTAAARGTGCTTGTTTACCTTTAACGAAGAGTTTAATTATGATGAAAAGTCTCTGAACTGCTTTAATTTTTGTGTTTATGTGAACTGTATATTTACAGCTTCAAACAGAAATAAACTTCTRTGTGCTTTCAGCAGTTAGCCCAAGTAGGCGTTCTGCATTCTGACACTGCGTTGGGGACTATTTTCTTCCTTACTGTAAAAGATAAATAATATTTGAAGCAGTTAATACTTTTGTTTTATTTTAATACAAATTCAGTGGAGATTGTAATTAATTGCATCAAATATGGGTGCCTTGATGGGATTGCTTCTATAACAGTATTTAATCTTGTATGTTTAAAAAGGAGAAAAATCAGTGATCAGTCGTCTGGCAGAAAACAATCCTAAGGTTTTAGATGCTTATGTGACTTTCACTGTGGAAACACCTCTTCTGTCTGAAAGACAAAGACATGAATTGAATCCACTGATTATAAGGATTAATTCGGCTACCTGCCTCCCAAACACACCTGTACCAGTAGAAGTGCTGCAGGTAACACATACCGCTACTTCTTTCTGAAAGAATTTCCTTGTTACCCTCGAGTAGCTTTGCTTAAAATATGGGCATGGTTTTAAAGATAACTTTTCTTATTAGTAGCAAAATTGGAGAATATGACCAACATATTTCCTGAAAAACACTTGGCCAGATTAGTGCCTATGTTATCATAGTCACTGGCAACAAAACAGCAATCCTTGTGTTTTCCAAGGGCAATAGTTTATATATAGCCATCCCATTTTGGTTTCTGAGCAGTGGATCTTGAGTAAGCCAGAGAAGATCTAGTTCAGTCACAGCGCTATATTGTTTGCAACAATTTGCTGACAAGTCAGTGCATGTTGACTTGCTCATTAGAACAACTTCTATTCCTGTGGTAAAAATATTATTTAACTTAAAAAAAAGGCGAACGTTTACATCTTAAAAAATGCTGTGCACAAAAACATTCTATATTGGTGAGAATATATTTTAAAGTTTTTGGTCTTACATTTGTAAATTTTGAGAGATGAGTTAGAAAATATGTTCTCTTGTGAAATGGTTGCATTTTTAGGCTTAAAGAAATGCTATTTTAAAAAGGCTCTTTTCTGAGTATTATATATGGTTGATGTGAAAATGAAATTAAGGTCAAAGACCTTTGATTTCAGGAGCTATTTTCTTGATCCTCGGCTGAGGTGGAATTATAGGGGAATAGTATATGAAAGAGCTGGTCCAAGTTGCATCAGCCTGATCCTTAACATTAGTGGGATGTTTTGTTGTTGTTTTTGTGAAAATAGTTTAATAATATTACGTCAGGAACTTTATAATGGCGCATATAGTTCTGTGGTGGAGTTTTACACTGCAGGGCTTACGACAGACTAGGCAAACTGGCTTAGCACTTATGAAAAGAAAGGGGGGAAAAATGTCAGTAACTGTGCAACATAATAAATAATGGAGACAAAACTCTGTAGTTTCTAATGCAATCTGCAGAGTGACCACAGAAGTTTTGACTTTGTTTCCCTTGCCAAGTGGGGTACTGTATGAATTAATGAACTGTTTCAAATTTGGAATTGTCAGGATCATCCTTGATGGGTAGCCTCCGCTCCATGCAGGCTGCCGTAATGCTGATGGACGCTTACATGGAGGAACCGCAACAAGTATTGTGGAATGAATCCCCCTATTTGCTTCCCCAGATTTGTAAACAAATGGCTAGTAATGGAGCTCATACAGTCCATTCCAGACAGTATCTCTGGATACTTGTTGAATTTCCTAACTTCTAGCTGTAGGCATTTATTTTAGGCCTCGAATCCTACAGATGACTGCATAGGGAGAAACAAAAAAGGTCTAGGAGCCATTGCAGTCCTCAGCATGCTCCTTTAATGATCTAGAAACAAGAAGCRTTTTTCTGACATATTTGGAAAGTCAACAAAGTTGAGGAGAGGCAAACAAAGGGGACAGTATATTCCCCGAACCCAGGATCCAGGCATGGAGAATGGCCTCTCTGCTGCCTTGGAAGACCATAATTTGTGCCATGAAGTACATCCCCCATACCTTATCTACTAGAAAAGCTGATTGTTCTGTGAGGTTAAAAATAAAAAGGAAAAAGGTTAACGCTACAAATATCTGTTTCTCCCCGGTTTTTGTTCTTTAGAGATTGTGTGTTCCCACCTACTGCAAATACAAATTTCACAACTTCCCACCTCATCGAACTCATGGACAAATCCATGGAACTCATGTCTACTTTAAGGATGTTAATGTACTTCTAACAGGGACAATGAAACCTGGGGAATTAGAGAGGTATCTTAGAGGTCCACCTTTGGAGATTGAAGTTCATGACCGGGATAGAAAGATGGAAAACAACACAAAAATGCCATGTTTGTTTGGGGAGGATGCAGCTGATGAAAAAGTGGGTAAGGTGAGCTTCCTTGCTTGCAAATCCACAATCTATAATTCTTTTACGAAGAACAAAGTGTGGCATCCACATGGGGTAGCTAAAGTCAGTCTAACTGATCTATTGTTGGGTAAAAAGTACTTGGCTGTCAGTGCTCCCATCCATAACTGTTCAGCTCCAAATACAGCTGCTTTCAGTGAGGAGGATAAAAATGAGAAAATAACAGAATCGGTGAGTAGTTCTTCCCTGCTACCTATGGGACATTATCTAGAATCAGACTCGCTTTTGAAATTAAGAGTGGAAATAGCTGTGCCATTGGGAATGCACGCAGAAATTGCTGATGCTCAAGTCACAAATTGCCCATATGGTTGTATAATCTACATTTTTGACTACAGTAATTCATCGTTATTACATGATTTGGTGGAAGAGATTGCAGAAATCAATGCTAAAGCCCTCCAGCTGGACTGCTATCCTGTACGCTTAATCGGAATGGCTCTTGCTGCATTAAAACTGAAAACCACACTTGAGAAAGTTTCCGAGTTGGATATTGTTACTGGTTTTCACTTATTGGATGGCACAACTCATCTCTTTATCTTGGAGGGATTAAAAGACAAAGCAATCAAGAAACTATGGGATAAACACTTTGAAAGGTAAGAGAGTTTGAAGTTTTTCATCAGTTATTTCCTTAGATTCAGAGATTTTAATTTGATTTATACCTCCCCCGTCCCTTTCTATACAAAGATATATGGGCAAGTACATAGCTGATGCTTTCTGTGCGGTTTTAGTGGATATGAGTCCCAGTGGCTGCTTCACTTGAGGCATAATCTTCTCATCTTTATCACGTTACACCATAGATCATCCATGTAAAGTTAAAATGAGAAGGATGGCAACATGTACTTTTTTTGTTAAGCTGCTACTTGGTTTGTGGAAACAACACTATAATCTGCCAATTCTAAATAATAACAAAAAATACTCAATGGGATCTAAACCAAAAACAGTCACCATGAGGAAGCTGGACTTCAAGCTGTTTCTTCCTTTGAGTTTAGGGGAAAATGTGACAAATTCAAAGTGAATGTCTCCCTCAAATTTCATGCTTAAAAAATACTTGATATTTTTTCCAGCACTGTAGCATGTTGTTAAAGCTTTCCTGTGGTGGTTTGTTGTTTTGTTTGATTTTATTTTTTGTTGATGCAAGTCACTTCATTGCAGTTACTGAAATTATTTATTGCATGAAAAGTTGTCTCTTGTCAGTGCTCACCTGTAACCTAAATTGAAGCTTTGTTTTACTGCTGCAGTATGAATGTTGGTATTTGTAGTAGAAATATTTATGTAATACTTTTGTAGCTATAATAAGGCTGGTAAGGGGCGCAACACTGATGAAACTGAGGTGAGCTTACTTTCAAATGTTTGCCATGCGACTTAAAAAGAAAACATATGCAACTCAGTTATGTCATGAGAGTTTTGATATTTTCTTTGCAATTTTGTCCAAAATAATTTTTTAGAACAGTTCATGTGAAGTGAAGACTGTAGAGTAAGAGGTTCCATCTAAAGGACAAAAGCAAAGCAGTTTCATTAGAGAGAGTAATTGTACTGCAGAACTGAGGGAACCTGAGATACGGGCTGATTGTTTTAACCTTGTCATTGGGGTACTTTGTTACAGGACTTACAGACATGAAGATGGACAACTGGAAATACTATATAACTCACAACTATCTTTCCATCAACGCCTGTATACAGACCTGGAAACTATCTTCTATCATTTCCGCCTCTGTAAGCCCCTCTTCACTATAACAAAACAGCCTCTGCTTTATGTCAGAGGTATGGTTCCTTGGGCATGTTTCCAAGCCTTGTCCAGGTATGACTCGTCCAGATTCATAGTCAAGAAGTTAAGAAGTGAAATGTTAGCAAAGCAGAGTGAATATTTGATACAAAAAGTAACACTCTTGGATATCTTTTCTGCGATGAAAGCAGTCTGTGGGCCTGATGGGTAATTCAGATTTTAGATCAGGTGTGGTAAGACAGAAGAACATGGTTTTCTAACCGCTGATGTAGTGGTAACTGGATATTGGTGAGCCCACTTTTAGTTTGGGCAAGAATTTATACTTTGTAAAGAAGAGGAGAGAGGTGTATCAGTAGGATAGTATATCAGAAAATATCTGAATATAATACAAATTGAAGAAAGAGAAAATGCTGGTGTCAGAAGCATCAGCTGGGAAGGATTTACTTCTCTGCTCTGTTCTCAAAGAGATGGAGTAAAGGAGGAGGCCAAATAGGACTTGGTAGATCCAGAAAGTCACTTGAACTAAGTGGGGAATTCTAAACCCAGTTTTCCTAAGGTAACTAGAGAGAGAAAGAGTTTTGTGAGAGTTGGGAGAATATGTTTCCTGTTCCTGGCTTTTTGTTTGGGGGTTTTGTTGCGTGATTTATTGCTGGATCTCTGCCAGGTTGCTCACTTTGTCAGCATGCAGGTGTTCACAGCTGTTTGCCTTAAAGCATCTCTGACATTACCTCTCATGAGATGGATTAAAGAAAAAGTGGGTGAAGTCTAATGTGCATACATCTCTGTCTATCTATATATTTTACTCATCTATGAAAACATTTCTTTGCGTGGTTTTTTTGTTTATTTGTAAATTAAGACACACCTATTCAGAGGTGGAAAAAGGTACCACCTGTCTTTTGAGATGAGGAACTTGGGTTTAGAAAGCAGAGATGAACTGTGGTTGCTTTCTTTCTTGCTAGAAACAGACTGGCTTGTTTAGATTTAACTTCTGAACTGAAATCCTGCAAAGGTTATTTGAAATGAATGGGGACATTTAGTCCTGAGACAAGAAAGAGTGAATATCTCCTAGACATCAATTTGATTTCATAAAAAAATTCTTGTGCAGTAATATACACACARTCTCGTAGCAGCCTTCCCCCTTGCCCTCCCACATGCTTCCTTTTTGGTAAAACATAGTCAATAATGTATATTACATATGGATTACCCGTCTACTACAAGATTTATTTTGCATATGTCAAGGCAGCTGCTGAAAAATGAATGCAGTACACCTCTGATCTAGCAGGCTGGTTTAGTATACCTATCTGTTTCCCCTTGTTGGCTGACCCATTCAAGTTCAAGAACTGTTTATTTGCTGATGACTAATGAAACTTAACGTCATTAAGCTAATGAAGAGCCAGGCCTTTACACATAAAGTTCTGAAGTATACTCATTCTAATGATCTGCATGTAGCTTGGGTGCCTCTTCACATATCTGTACTTTGTTTCGTGTTTATTCTGTGAGATGGTGAGGAAAAGAATACAATGTGAAAGTGACTGGTGGCCATCACTGTGATGTCCTTAAAAGTCCTTTTTTCCTTTTTATTTTTTTATTCAACAGTGGTTGGTAAATACTTTTCTTCCTTTAGCTATGTGCTGGCAATATTTGAGGTAGAAAATAACGTAATACGGCATATTTTAGATACTTGGTAGTTAATTTTCTTGTGACGTTTTATTGTAGTATCTCCTGTCTAAAAAAAAAGAAAATTAAATCAGCAGGTTGGCTGCTGTGCACAACTTGCTATGTAGCTGCAGCTCAGGTTCCTGCAGTGAAAGTGAAGGTTTTGGGATGGCTGGAATAATTTTAAACGCAGGGGGTTATTTTTCCACTAGAGAGAAGGGAAGCTGCAGGAACAATTACTATACTTCATAGTACTCGTTGCTATAAAATCAGAGAGAACCTCAGTAAAAGCATCTTTAGTGGCTGAAACAATGTCCTTCTAGACGCCAGCTCTTTCAGCAACCCACCATCACAGAGGAGCGAATCATGTCTGCCGGGCGCTGGGTGTTAGTCCTTTTTGCCATACCCTCATTCTGCTGTGTCTGTAATTATTCAGAGAAGTACGAATAAATTCTTCGCTGGAGTATACAGACTGTGAACTGTGTTCAAGAGCAGTCTCTAACTTGTAGAACTCCTGTTTTATTGTTTTTTGGTTTGCTGTAGTCAGTCACTGGTTTAATGTGTGCACAACAGAAACTGCTGCTTCCTGATATATTTCCTTCTGCTAGAATTAGCCAGAAAATTAATTTTAACTGTAGAAAAACTAATGCACATGATGCATATGCACAATGGCCAATTTAATTTTTAACATACGGATATAAACTCAACTTGTGTCATTAATGCTGATGCAACTTTGAAATTAATGTTATTTATCAGTTGTATGTATTGTTCAGAAGTAATGGTAAGAAAATAATGTTGTTGTAATTGTTGCAGTAAATTTACAATTGAATTCTTTTACAGTACTTTGTAAAGTTACTCTCCCGAAATAAAGAATAGTTATGTGATGAGTTAACCAATTTCCGGTTTTAGCAAAGAATCATAATACTATGTTTGGCTATTAGGTCAGTCACTTTATTTTGTGGCCTCTGCTACGGCCCAAGCCAGAGAGGCTGAGAATTGAATTTAAGTGCATGTATACAAAGTGTGTGTATGGTGTTCAATAGCTGTCATATATTTAGAACTGCTTTTGTGTTAACACTAGGCTTTGCAGGCCAAATTTAGTGAATGAAATCAAATGTGAGGTAAGCGTTGTCATGAATAGCATACAGAATGAAATTTGATCAGAACGAGACGTAAAATAGAGGTAAGGCAGGATGGATTTTAGTGGGTGTTCAACATAAATATGGGTCGTACACTAGAACCCAGTGTGCATGAAGGGACTTTGCTTTATTGCCTTTCCAGCCAGAGGCTAGAGAAGTTCAGCAACTAATCATTAATTTGCAGCTAAATCTAGTGCCGGCAGCATTCCTAGAATATTCCTACTAGGTTTATTAAACTGCTAACCTTCTTTATTGCTGCTAAATAGCAGCATACATGAGCTGACCTGAACTTCTTAATAAATAGGTGTTTCAAGAAGGTTGTATAGTTTTTCCACAGTAATATTAACTATAATGATTTGATGGCAGTAAAGTTTTTGTAAACTAATAAAATGTTGATGTCTATTTGTAGGCTCAGTTACCTCTGTCACAGTAAGAGGTTGAGGGATGTAATTCATGGGGATCTGCTGCCCTCAGCAGAGATGATCAGAGTCTTGAGTCACGAGTATGGAGTTCCCCTAACTGATGAGGATCTCTTCACGCAGAAACCTCCTTTACTCTCGGTTTCCTCTGATGATTTTACAGTACCAGGAAAAGTTAGCAGAGTGAAACAGGCAGTATATTCTTCGTTAGATAACGTCAATGAAATGTGTGTGCAGCAGAAGAAAGAAATAGCAGACAAAATGTCTTTTGAGAGAAACCGTATTGGGGTGAGTAGTTTGCGATATGCGAGAGGCAAGCCTAATAGTTGCAAAACTTCATACCCTAATCAACACCTCCTCCTTCTCCTGAAACAATGACTCATTAGATTTAAAAACTTTTGGTGAGGTGTTTGTAGGTATTGTGCAAACATTATAAAAAGGTGCAGGGTAATTTTATTTTGCAAAAGTTGAATTGCAAATGTAATTGCTTCTCCAAGGGGAAAACATTCTAGTGCTTAAAGGTAAAACAGAGGAGACACTGTGTGAGTGGTAAGGAAACTGATTATTTAAAGGACCTGTGACTTCTTTTTGGGTTTGGTTCCTATTTTTCTTTGTCTCTTTCCTCTCCATAGCTCCCCCATTGTGCTTTAGCATGTCATCCAGGCTTCAGATGCTTGCGGGKGACCAAGCCAACTAAGCTCGTGTGAAAATTGTGCTTTCTTCTCTTGCCGTGTGAAAGGCCTGCTTGCCTTTGGGCAACCAGAATGCATTTATTCTTGACTAAATAAAACCAGCAGCTGCAGACAGAGCTGAGCTGAGCTTTAAGGAAATGGTGAAGAATTTTAGAACCTCTTCTGGCTTGTTACCAGCATCCATCTACACCTTCTGTTGCCTCAGGGAAAACGCATTGAAACTAAACCCTTTCCTGTTAATATAGACATCAAAGAAGGGGTATCCCGCATGTTTCCTGGGAGTCTGAATTGGTTTTTGGAGTATATTGCTTAGTTGAGGACTCTAGCCATCCCATGGTTTGTGAAGAATAGTTCTGAATGTTTTTTCCTGTATATATTTTAATACAAAGAGGTTTTGCCTGATATGTGGAAATCTGTGTTTCTGTATAAGGGTACTGTCTTGGAGATATTGAAAGAAATTTAACTCTTAAGTATTTCCTTTTTCAGTCAGTCTGTTGATAAAAGAGTATTACATGAGGCTAGAAAAGATGACTGTCTTAAGTAGTTGTTCCTGGTGCTTGCGTTTATAACATCATAGGAGGATGAGAGCAGCAGAGCTCTTAGGCCTAATCATTCTGTATAGATTAAGTGTAGAGTTATTTTGTTATTTGTATAAAGTTAGCAGTCTTCCCAGTGTATGTGTTTCAACCAGTTTTCATTTTATACATGCTTTTGAATCAAGAGGATAATAGAGGAACTGGGAAGTCCTCTATAGAACAGAAAATATTAAATTCTTTTTTAATAGCAGGAAAAGTAACCTTTCAGGCTTTTTGATTAAAGAAAAAAAAAAAGGGAAGTGGATGTCACAGGAAAGTGACATCCAAAATGCAATTTTACTCTCTTGCTGTAATTACCTATTATGGCAGAGTCTGAATTCAAAGCCGTAATTACCATAAACACAGTAGAATGGCATTCTACTCTTTCATTAAGTCAATGAAAAGGTATGAGGGTTTAATTATACTGTGTCAGTAGAGACATTTGAAGATTCCAAATGAATGGTGTTTCCCATGTCACTGTATTTGCTGGGGTGTTAATGGAATCATAGAAATGAAAGAACTAATCTTATTTCGTTTGAAGACAATCAGCATCAGCTCTCCAGAACAACTACTTAGATCTGTAAGTAGAAGTCATTCTCTGGTGAGTGCTTGCCTCCAGCCTACTGCCATTAGTCTTGCAGAACGTCATATGCAAGGGTGAAATGGTGTTGTTTTTTTTTTAAGAGAGTCTTCTGTGGAGTATTTTATTAACAAAGAGCTGTTGTGGAATAAATCTATACATAGATTTTTTTTAGGTTTTTTTTGTTTTGTTAAAGTTGGTTTTTTAATGTTTACAGAATCATTTGGTTGTTTATAATTTTTTCGTAACACTCTGAATTACCAATTCAGACAGAACTCAGATGTTATCTCTCTTTGCAGGCTAACATTGGTGCTGTATGCCAACTCAAAGGAAAGATGAAAAAGCCAAAGTTTGAAGCTTTCAGGATTTCTCCGGTTGATGGCAAATCTGTCTTTAACTACAGCTGTCAGAGCCTGAATTCTGCAGAACTTGCGAAGAAGTATCTTCGCCAGGAAATGGCAAAGGTGAATTGAGACACATAACTGGAAGATCTTTGCTTGCTGTATGTAGTGCTGAAAAGAGAGAGATGAATTAAATAGGTTTACACTAGTAACTCCCATGTTAGTGCGTAGGAAGGGAAGTTGGTATCCAAAAAGATCTCAGTCCGAGAGGTACTCTGGTGTAAAACTCTGCTCTTAATGCTGTTCATTATAGTCAAGTTGTCCTGTCTCCATGACTTGGGCTGTCATTTTGACTGAGGACTTTGATAACCTAGGTGGTCACTTCTAGTTCTGAGTCCCACACATTTATAAGTGGGAGAATTCGAGTAATTGCAGTGTTGGTGTATGCGGTATTAAGTGATTTGAAGAACACATTTAAGAACACATTTGAAGAATCACATTTATCTGCTTTTGTCTGGATGGCTGGCTTGAATCTTAATAACAAATGCTATTTTCCTATCAGCTAGTGGAAATTACTATAACTCTGTGAAAACTGTTCATGATAGGAACTACAGTTCCCTTTTTGCGCAAATAGTATTAAAGGTATTTCTTTCTGTAATTATTTTACAGAGATCCCATTATACCACTTGTCATTAAATCCATCGTTGGATCATAATAGAATGAAATTTAAAAACATTTTTTAATATTTAATGATCTATATTTTGTATAATTTTGATCTATGATTACTTGCAGTCTTAAGGAAAGAAATTATACTGGTTCTGTACCTCATGGGCTCCTCTTTCAGCAAAGGGGAATTCACATTAAGAAAAAAAAAAAACAACAAACTTTTTTTTGTAGGAACCAAAGAACAGATTCACTTACTGTCATGAGTATCTGTCAGCCACATTTGACCCAGTGGATGTGGTTGCTGCCTGTAAGGAATCCTTTGCAAAATCCAAGAGTATGTGGCTGTCACCAGATGGATTTGTATTTCCTGGATTTAAGAGCAGCATTGAAAGCAACCTGCACCCTCAGATGCCTGATGAGGCACGTCTGGAGGAGTTAAGTGAGGTAACAGAAAGCTTAAACGAACAGTCCAAAGTGAACTCAAGCATTTTGGGAGACTTGAAAGAGGCAAACTGCTTTAGCATATGGAAGTGTCTTTTGAGGAGTACAGCCTAGGCAGCTCTTTTGAGGGTGACACCTATATTTGCAATTTGGGTACATCAGCATCTAGCCTCACCCAGGTGATACTTTGTTTGGATACACAAATTCTACCCATAACACATACAGAAAACCCATTTGCCAATATTAATTGGATATTAATAGGTATTAATGGACTATAGAGTGCTTTGTTTTACATTTACAAGTGGGATCTAGTGTCAGAAAAATCATAATATTGCATTCCATGATGAATGGGTTCCAGGCTGTTCTTCATGAGTTGCCAATCTAATTATAGCCTTCCTTCATGTTTCCATATTCCCCCGCTGTTTATTTTTCCTCCATCCTTTATTTATGGTTCATAGTTACAGTTTTATGGGGTGTTTGTCCTCCACCACTGTGTTCGCTATCAGTTTCTTCCTGCCCTGTGTCCTCTCTCCCTTCTTCTGTTCTTTACTATTTAGCTTCTAGTTTTCTGCCATTTTACTGGATCATCAACTCGACTAGTTTACAGTTCCCTGTTTTGAACAGTCTTCAGCATCGTGTACTCTCAAGCGTATGTGGTCTGCTGTATGGAAGAAAATTTAGATGTTATTAGAATTGGCAAGATGAGGAACTAAAGGGAATAGAAGAGGGGTTTTTTGTGCAGGATCAGTAAATTCTACCAAATTAATTGAACACAGACACAGCACAGAGTGGAACAGGCTGAATGCTTGGAGGCTTGGTATCATATCTTGCAAGAATGTGTGCATGTTCATTTAATTTTCAGGCTTTATTTATCTGACTTTTTTTTTGTACAAATTAAAGTAATTTCTCAAAAAGGTTACAATATAGCTGAAGTGAAATGGTTAGTGAAAACAAAGTGCTTTTTTCTGATCCATGATGCTGGAGAATGTATCTTCTCATGAAGGAGCAGAGAAGGTTCGCGGACCAAGAGTAACAGAAGCCAACCAGTACAGTATAATTGCTGGTGCCTTTTGCCGAAGGGATAAAAAAGAGGAGGGGAACTAGGCAGTACAGGATCAAAAACTGACAAGCTGAAAAAGGGTCAGCATGCTTACAGTGCAGCAGCTGATGATTGACACCAGTTACTGAACTGAAATAAACGGGGACTGTGATATTTGGTGTGGGAGTAGCAGTTGACTAGTATGTTGTATTGACCATTGACACCTACTGATGGGATGAGAGAGGGGAAGAGAGCTGACATCTTACCCTGAACGACACGAAGTGTAACCTGGCAGTACCGATAGCTGTCTAGCATCAATGCTAGCCATGGAGCTGTGAGAAAAGAGGAAGGAGGCTCCTTCTGCTCAAGCAGGGACCTCACAGGCATGACCAGCATTATATTGGATAATGGAGGTTGATTCTGAACTTACCATTCGCGTTACCTGAAAGGTGGAACAATAGCAGAAAGCTATTAGGATCCCATTCTGAAGCAGTCTGGTTTTGATACATTGCTGCTTTAACCATTTCTGGTTTTCTTCTCAAACACAGAATTTGACCATCCCTTGGGAGGCAAAAAAGCTCTTGGAGTTCTTCCGGTTTCCTAAAATATCTCCACACAGTTTCTGCACTGACTCAGCTATCTTTTACTTTCACTGTTTTACCTAAAACTTTGCAGTTACAGGGCTAACAACAGACAGTGGGAGTTAATTTGTAGCTTAGGAAGGATAGTTTTGTCTGAAAAAATCTAACTGGTATTTCAGCAGTGGGTAGTCAGAGGACCACAAAAAGGTGAACTCTGTTTCGCAATTGTGATGATGAATATTCCTGCCTTGATTCCAGGGCACATGCTTCTTCTCTCACSTGCTTCCTCGGGACACCTGGGCTGTTGGCCCCAAGAGTTTAATACTGATGATTGTATTTTTAGAAGCACTAGGACAGCTTCTGCTTTCTAAAAGCACAATGCTTTAAGATTATCCTTGAGATCATATATAGCTCTCACTGTTCTGGCAATTCTAGTACAGCTAGTCCACTTCTTACCACTGGGATAAGATAAATAACTAGTTAGGTTTTGGACTGGGTCTGTCCTCTCACAGTCTCATTGTGCAGAGGAGGATACTGAGATGGAGTCACATGGACGGGAGGGATGGTCCACATTCGCCTGTGAGTTTAGCAGCTGGGTATGAAATACAGGGAAGTGCATCAGACCCCTTAAATCACTGCGGAGAAATGTGACATAAATGTGAAATTGAATCCCCTGCCAGGTATTTCTCAAGTATACTGTAAGTGCCTCTATGTTAGATAACAGCTCAGTACTAGAGTATCAGCAGCTTGCTSATGAAATGGATTTTTGTTCTTATTCATGTGTATCAAACATAACAAATTGAAAGACTACTTACAGAGAGAAACAGTCTTGTGTAGAGAAGTTTGGACTTTGGTGAGATTCTATTATGGTAGTTGTTAGATCGCTACCCAATAATCTGGCTAATTTATTTAATCCTCCCTGGTGATTTTGGCCTGGCTTCTTAAAGGGATTCAATTTTCATTTAGAAATGGCAGGAGAATGCTCTGCATGCTAACATGGAGCCAGTGCTGTCACGAGACAGATGGAGCTGGGACAAACGGCACATTGATTTTGATCTTTACAAGAAGCCACCTGAGCTCTTCATGACAACAGCCCCACAGACTGGTAATGGATCTGTTAAAATTAACTAATTGCAAAGCTTTTAACTTGAAGCTCTGACATAYGGTCCTGAAGCTTGTTCAGTTCTGCCATCAAGGAAGGGAGTTTGAATGCGAAGAGGTTTAGCAAGGAGATCGGTGTACAGCAAAACTGTTCGTACTATAGCAAGTGAGACATCTTAGGATGCAAGACCTTGGCCATACTCCAATTTTACCCCTGCATTTACCCAACTTCTTACCTTTAGTTCCTTTGTCTATAGTAAAATATGACAGGGAGGTATAGATTCTTCTTGGCTTATTCTTCTGTAAAGCTAGCTCTGCTCGCTGCCTGATCTTCCTTTATACAGACTGATGACAATCAGCTTTTGTTGTTACCAAGGTCAGACAAAAAGCTACCTCTCAGGCTGTAAGCAATACCAGATAATTGGTCCAGAGSGGGGCTGAGATGAGCCAGTTGAATCTGCACGCTATCACAGCAGCCTGTAGTGTGCCTTGGTGAGGTGGTCAGTGTATAACCTCATGTTCTCCCACAAACAGTAAAAGACAAAGTTGTATTTTGTTATGAAACAGTATTTTGAAAAGTTTGCCATGTGTTTCTTTTTGCCCAGCACCATCTGAGATTCGCTGGAATGTTACAAGCAGAAAATAATAGCTTTATTGTGCTTGCTAGAACCTTTCATCTTCTACAACTTTTCTGCTGCACTGTAACTTCCAAAACACTTGTTTAGTGCAGTTCTTCTCAAGTGCTTCTTACAGAGAAAAGCTTTTGGAAGCAGTCAGGATCAATTCTGCTTTCATGTGTGTTTTATGGAGCCTACAGGACAGTGGATTGTCTTTGTGGGCACTAGCCGTTATTCCAATACCTGTATCATTTGTTCTAGTTGAATCCTTGTGTGAATGGTTGTTCTGTTGCAATAGAGGCTTTTAGCCTACTTTTTTTTAGTTCAAACAGCCAAAACTTATGTTTTCCATCTAACTGGTTTCTATTGCCTGGTTTTTCTGTTGTTGGCCTTGTGAAGATGCTGAGCAGATTCTGCAAACTACATTTGATGACACCAAGCTGAAAGCTCCCCGGCGCTCGACAGCAGCTGAGTTATCCACACGTGGGCCAAGAGCCAGGTTTCAGCTACAGAAGCTCCAAGGACTTCTGAAAGATGAACCTCTGAAATTCTCACTCAGGAAGGCAGGACCAGTTTTGAAGGTAAAGGGTAACTGTCTTTGGGTACTGGCCCTGGCACCTACCTTTGCGCAGCAGCAGCTGTCCTGCACTTTGTGGAAGGCAGATAATGTGTGACACTCTTAATTTAGCACAACACTTTTGGAAGTAAAAATGTTTGTTAAAATTGATGTTGATAGCACTGGTTGACTCAATCTTACAAAGCTCTTAGAAAAACATATCAGCCAGGGCACAAAATGATTTTTTTTTTTTTAATAGTTCTTTGCTTTGATGCTCAGAGATAACGGGGAGAATTTCTGTTCAATTAACTAACTTCCCTGTCAGYGTGCAGTGGGTGAGAAAAGAAGAACAATTTTTGGCCAGCTGGCTTAGCAGCTCTAAAAGAAATTGTCATGTCCCCTAATGAAATGTAGGGGTCGAGGTGCTTCTATAGACCAGATGCCAAATGTCTCACCATGTGTTCTCTTGATTACCATAGTGCTGTATAGACTTCCTGAGCGCTGCACTTCAGCCCGTTGGTGCAAAAATCCCACACCGACACCCCAGTTTGCAAGACTAAAGGATTTGTGCTCATTAATATGAAAAGCTGTATGGGTGGCCTGCACCTAACTGTTCTTTTGTTGGCTGAATCACAGTCAGTGCTTGCATCTAAATGACTGACCCAAACCCTGAGCATGCTTTTAAAGCTGATTTTGATCAAAGGGACTGAAGCTCGCTGTGGGCTACAAATGCTCTAGCAAAACAAACACAGGAACTACGAGAATGTTGGTAACAAAAGCAGAGTTAAACCTTTAAGGCCAACTCACTCCCACCCACCCCCCTTTTCTTTTTTTTTTAATATTCTGAGTGCCAGTCCTTGTATTAAATGGACACTCAGCAGCAAGCTGCCTGGCCTCCTCAGTTTACCACGTCAGTCTTTGAACTGAGTATCCCTTTGTGCTGTCTGTGCTTGGCCTTCTGTTTTGATTCGGCTGTTCAAACTATGAAACGTGTCCATCTTGGACTCATTGCCTGTTTCCTATAATTCCAATACACAGCCTTTTTTGCTAGATTGCATATAAATACTCTTACTAGTTTATTAGATAACGTACAGCTTGCACTTCATGATAGTCTACTTATGGCAATCAGACTTGACTCTCTTATATCCCAAGTTTCTTGAACACATTTTTTTTAAAGGCTTCCAACTGTAGCCCACAGGAAGACATTTCTGTCTTGCCTCACAAAAATTGGCTACACCTTTGCAAAGCCAGCCCTTTAAAAAGGAGAGGTCGTGTGCATTAACTTCCAAGGGTCTGTTTTGGAAGAAATTAAAAACAAACAAACAAAAACCCAAAAACAAACAAACAAACAAGTATTTTTTTTCCTGTTGTTTTTGATAGTTTCCAAACTAGCCTCCTTTTCCAGTACAGTGTTTTTCCTCAGACAGGAAAAGAAAGAAAACATCCTTGCTGGATGACATGCCTGGCTGAAGGAACATAGAATTTAAACAAGATGGATATAGTAAAGCTAAACATGCAGAGTTACATTACCACAGCATCATTTCTTTTCTGCTTATGTTTAGGTAAGAGTGTTTTCAGAATGGTGAACGCAGTATGTCAGCTCCACGAGCTAGTTTAGTGCCATTGCCTTCTATTATCTGCTCATTCTTGTGCTATTGTGTTTTCTACTGATTCATGTCTCTGTGATCACCTCTTCCTTACCTGATTTTAAAAAAAAAACAAACCACCAACAAAAAAACCTTCTTTGCTGTAGCAGCTAAGTGCTGCGGATTTTCCTCCATAGGCTATAAGCAGTGTAATTCCCCTCCCTGTCTTCCTGACTAGGATTCCGGGCTCGCTGATGAAAGGTCCTATCTGTACAGGTCTGGGTGTTGCTGGAACACAGAGGGATCACTTGCACTACTGCTCAGGTGCCCTGACCGCCCTTCCTGAGGTCTCATTGCTCATCCTGGTGCCGGGGTCCAGCTGTGCATCTCCCTCCCCATCTGATAGCTGACACAGGCTAGTCTTCGTGTTTGTGCATAGTGGGAAACAGCCTATTCCAGGTGCAGGCTCTGTAGCCGTAAGAGGACTTACTTTTTCCTATACAAGCAAATATGGACTTTTTTTTTTTTTTTTTTCTCCCCACCCCCTTCTTTTTTAAAAATTTTAATCCATGCAGGCTTCCTGTACCTGCTTCAAATGCTGGACTCTCAAACCATGTGCTTTAGTTAGCCTTCTGTGAGTGTCATCTGASCCAGTGTGTTACATCTCACATTCAAATCACACTTCTGGGTATATTTAGTCTCTCAGATCTTGTCTGGTGCAGCTATTTGATTACTGGGACATTTTCTGCTAACTGTTTCTGCTCACTTGTTAGGCAAGCAAACCACCTGAGGGCTGGAGCTTAACAACACACACCTCCAAGCTGGAGCTTAACCTTTACTGACTAAACTGGCAGTTGTGTTTTCGGGGTTTTATTTTGTGTTTGGTTTTTTTCCACTTAACACTAGGAATCTCCTTGTGATTTGTATCTTAAAGGTTTTTTGAAGCACAAAGGTTGCACATAATGGCTTTTTTCTTCTAAAATAAATTTAAAAAAAAAAAAAAAAAGTGATCTCAAATACAGGCTTCATATGAGTTTGAGCAATGTGTGCTTTAGCTGTGTACATTTCCAACCTTGTTGTTTGCCTATAAGGTAAATGCTCTGGGGCTTATTTATGTAATAGTATCTGAGGGTGCAACAGCTTTCATTTTCTTGTCCATGTTTGGGGGACTTCATGCATTTAAAAATTGCCTCACCTTGGAGCGCTAAGGCACCGAGAACTTCCTGTGTAGGCAGACATTCTTYGCTGCTTTTTCTAAAGCCTAGCTGGCTGAACATCCGCTGTTTTCTTGTCCCAGCCTATCCCAGCCCAGTCAGTGTTGGACAACCAGCCCTGCAACACCGGTCCGGATGCCCTCCCAGGAAGGAGGAAGAGCATCACCAGTGGTGCTGTACCAGGTCCTGCTGACCAGCACAGCTTGACGTGGAGCAAGAATGTTATCCCCTGGCGCAACAGAGAGCATGAGAATTTTGAACGACTCCAAGGCACAGATTTCAAGTAAGACAACCTAATTGCTGGAAATAGCACAAGCGGGCCCACGTCATTTTATATGGTGTGTGTCAAAGCATTAGAGCATACAGACATTATAATAATAAATTACTAGGCTGATAAATTAAATTCTTAGGGTGTATCCCAAACAAACCAATTATATAGGAGAACTTGGCATTCTTGGGAGGTGTCCCTTTCAAGTCCAAACTCCAGAATTAAGGAATTAGGTTTGTCACTGGTAAACATTGGCCCTGGATGTCACTATGTATTACCTACATGTTCCCAGATTGAGCTTTCCACAGTGCTGTCAGAGACGCTGACACGTCAGCCATACGCCCAGTCTTACATTGGAGAGTGTGGGCTGCAGCCTTTCTAAGCTAAGAAACACAAATCTAAGTTCTTGAAGAGCAATTTTTACCTTTCCAGTTTAATTTAAATGCTAGAAATTCAGAGAAGTTTCATGTTATTTGAACTTTCTAAGCCAAATGCGTCAGACAGCAAGTCTTGCATTAACAGGAAACTTTTAGTTGCTATCTCGATTACATACGGAGCAATGTCAAGTGGTCTAATTGGCATTTTGTTCTTCATTGTGGGAGATGAGTTCTGGCCTTTATTTTGCTGTCATGCCATCACATAGTCTAAGATACTGCTTCCCTTCATTTAATTATTCCATTCTTGCAGAAATGTAATCTTTCAGAATCCCACACTAGCTATAAATCATGCTTATCAAGGTCAGACTTTAGCCTTTTGTGTGTGAACTTGTGAAATGATGATTCATTAGCGCCTGTGTTGAACCTGGTATTTTACTAAATACTAGATTTGTCATTTCATAGCTGGCCTCTATCTTCCAGACGCAAGGCAGAGCTGCATCTAAGAAAATAGGGTGTTAGCTAACAAAATTACTGTCTGCGTTAGCTGATTCAGAACTCCTAAGCTGTWGTTAGCAAATTTTGCCAGAGCCCACACCAATCTTTAAATGGTACAGCACCCGATGATCAAAATTCCTTGTTCAAATCACACTTCTCCTAAGAGTCGTTGAGCAACAAGGATGAAGTAACATAGTCCTAGTAATTGATGAAAGAGGTGAGCTCATTGGCTATTACAGTAAATTATTTTACACATTCAGTGGTGTTTAGTAAACATCTTTGTTTAGCTGAAAAATCGCAACACTTTTATTTATTAGGAATTTGTAGATAAAGAGATACCGCTTGATCTAGGAGTCTTTTTTCATTCCAGATTACTTTGCTATAAGCATACATTTGTTCACAAGCGAGAACAATCTGCAGGAGCAGGAGGATGCACTGCCATCCTCGCACAACAGGACGACCCTCTCCAGAATGATATGCTAGAGCGAAGTTATTCTGGATACAGGTAACGTGGTAAACAGAAAGCACTCAATGGACAACAGGTAATTAGTAATGTATACCTGTGACCCAAAATAATTGCCTTCCTAGTGAAATCTGGCCAGCAAATAATTCCCAAAGGCAAGTATGGGGACGCTGTTGAAATGTGTCACTGGATAAAACTGACCTTGCAGGGACAGTTAAGAGGTTGGGGGGGTTAGCAAGAGTAGGGGGAAAAAAGTGTGTAAACTGTCATCAAGTCTGCATAATGCTCATGAAAAATCTAATCTCGTGAGTCTTTTTTAACAGAGATGACAGCTTATATTTAAATAAAAACCCCTGTTTATTGTTTTTAAAAACAAAAGAAAGCAAAGGGGCCAGTGTAAGGCTTAAGACCAAGGCCAAGAACAGAGCATGGAGAAGTTCTGATGAAATACAAGGAAAAACTTAGAGAGACAGTGAAACCCCCATCCTTGGAGATGCTCAAAACTCGCCTGAAGAAGGCGATGGTGAGTGTAGTTGGCGCTGCTGTCCTCCGTGCGTTGGGCAAGGTGACCTCCGGAGGTCCCTTCCAAACTAAATTGTTCTGATTCTGCAAGTCTTTTCAGTGCTTCTCTAAAGGTAAGTAAGTAGCTTATTTAAGCTTAAAGATACTTCCCAAAACACCCAATCCCTTCCCTGGGAAAACACATCTCACTGTCTGAACCTCAACTGTCTTTATTTAGCACCAAGGGAAACAGACATATATACAACTAATAAGATAACTTGAGATTTAAATAAAATTTCTTTATTTATCCTTTTTATATGAAGTTGTGTTTAGAAGTTTTATTTTACAGTTAAAGCTAATTACATCTGGTAAACTCATGAAATAGTTATTTTTAAGGTGTCAAATACTTGAACTGCAGAAAATTAGCCACTGTTTTACGTTCATCGGTATTTACTGTCAGTGAAGTCATTAGAATGTCCTGTCCAGTGGGTGAGAACAGATATAGGCTCTCTTTTCCAGTACCTGCTTTGCAGCTTTTTTAATACAGTCATCCAGATTTTCATCTGCATCTGCAGAGAAACAGAAGGAAAGTTAACTGAAGTACCGTAAATAGCTTTTCTAAATTCCTTTCAAAAAGGGTTTTAGAATACAAATGCAAGTATCTAAACTTCAGTGCCAGGAAATAATTTAACATTATCTTCTAAAAAAGACTGATTATTGCAGACTGAGTTTCACAGACCAAACGCCTAATTGGTCAGTACGTAACAATTRGGTATTTGACCTATTTGGTTATCTAGTATTTTCTTTACAGGAGTATTTGCTACTGACAGATTTTATGTTCCTCCCCACAGCTGGAAAAAAAGAATCACTGCAGTTTGTTTTATCGATTAAATGAAGAGACTCTTTATATTCAATGGGTACCAGTTCTGTGCCTCATCCTAATTAAAGGCAGAGCAAAACTATTCTGTCGGTCACATCAAAAACCACCTACTTTTGTTTGGAGTCCGTGAAAGCCATAAGAGTATAAAAAAATCCTTTTATTTTATAGAACTTACATTTTTGTAATTGAGCCATGGCATAATTATTCTTGAAATATGCTTCTGTGCAGAAGATATTTGTAAGAAGCACCTGAGAAAATAGTAAAACTCAGTTAAAAACTAGTAAATGAATTCCATAAACAAAACACTGTAGTAACAATACAGTAATTTAGATTTCTGAAAGTCTAGTTTTCTCTCTTGATAATGGAGCCCTGCAAGCCAGTCGTGTATGTTGCAAGCTTCGTTGTTATTTTCCCCCCACAGCCGGGATGACCCCTTCACTCAAAACTGACTAGAAGACATTTTTGGTAACAAATCCAGAAGGGGCCTACACACACGAAATCTGAAGTCTCAAGGCC
Organism: Phoebastria nigripes; assembly: GCA_035582835.1. Classification (NCBI taxonomy): domain Eukaryota; kingdom Metazoa; phylum Chordata; class Aves; order Procellariiformes; family Diomedeidae; genus Phoebastria; species Phoebastria nigripes. The sequence continues at coordinate 611,019 of JAYKAV010002808.1, read as the reverse complement.
AGTGAAGACAAAGGTTAATCAGTTTGGATTTGTCTAACACTTAATTGTAGCAAATTTACTTGTCCTGTAGCATAACTGTTACCATGCAACTTTAAATGAGCTACTATACAATCACCTGTGTGACAAACTCTCCCTTTACTGTCAATAAATTTACTGACAAAGTATCGTTGTTATATGTTACTGTTTATTATTTATTATATGGAAAGAGTTTGCAAAGAACTGCATGGTATTAGCAGGTTTAAGAGAACACGCAAATTTGTAACTCATTCATAAGTGTGTATGTATGTGTTAAAATATTTTAAATACTTTTGATAGTATGCAACTCAGAGCACCTGAGAGGCAACTGGTGTGGTTACTGCACTCTTGCACCCACCAGTTTAGAAACACTCTGGTGCGCTGTCGGTTTCAGGGGAGAGTTTGCTGGGATAGATATAAATTCTTAACAGATGCAGAGGGTACTTTTAAGTGTAATGAAAGCTCTTTGTCATTGAGGTTTTGCAAAGTCTGAGACATCAGCATGCAACGCCTGCTGGTTTAGAGCACTCTTTTAGGACAGCACCGTGCTCGTGCACATTTCAGAGCTGAGGGGAAAAGTCAGCTTGCCCAGACAAAAGCATCTGGTTAGAGCCTTGTAAAACGTACACAGGCTGTAACGTTTCAAGGAAAGTCTGAGGCTGGATCGTGCCTCTCTGTTACAAAACACTTAGTGAAGCAGAATGGTAATAAATACTTGATTGTTAAGCCACATGGAGCAAGGAGCCAAGGAGCACAGACATTAAATGGGTACGACTGATATTGAAGTACACTTACTTCGTGGTCATGGTTTCTTAGACCGATACTGATAGACCGGCTGGCTCTGGAAATAGCTGCTGTCATTGCATATAAATTAATAACTATATCTGCCACTCTCTTCAGAACCAACTGCTCATCCACTATTGTCTAGAAGAGTAAAAATGATTATTAGCTTGTAGTTCGTCAATTTAAAACTTTAACCAAACATTTTTTTCATACTTTGTATTTAGCTTCATACTTATTTAGCATAGACAGGTAAGTTGTTACATAGAATTTCTACCCTAAATCAGAAAGGTTTGGATTAACTATGCTCCACCTTTTAACGGTTTTGGATTAATGACGTTTAAACTACTAAATTTTGGATTAACCATGTTCCACCTTTTAACAGTCTTTCTGGCTGCAGCCAACAGTAAAATTGCTGTGTCTTGAAATCACGTCGTTAAATGCCAAAATCACTGAAATTAAAGTACCAAATATATTAAGCCTGTTCAAAAGATGTATTAGTTAAGGTGGAAAGAGGCAGGGCCTAGTTCTCAGAACACATCACATTAACTGTCACAAAACTGAAAATCCAGGGTGTTCCAAGTTCAGTCTCTCCTATTTTAACTACACCACTTTGCATGGCATAATTATAGATTCATTTGCTGTGTGATATGGATTCCAGTGACTGCTCACAGCAAGTACTTAACATAAGTCACTAGAGCAGGCAGCATTTGTGCTTACAGAGGTAGAAGAAAACAACTCATTCACCAAGATTGGCTTTGTTTTTTAAACAAAAGTTGTCCATTACCTTGAGTATAGAATTTCAGTGTATTTTCTCRTATTCAATGGAAACGTGTTGTGTAAAGGAAGTCCTGGCTCTTGCCATACACACAGTCCACTCTAGACTCTAGCGAGGCCAATTTGGTTGAGGATAAACTATTCAATAACAAAGATAACAGAAAAAGTAGTAGCTACCTTGCCAAACCTACTTAGCAGGCCTCTCACTGTAGTTCCAAAATAATAAGTGTTTTCTTCAAGTTTCTTGCCACTTTCCTATAAAATAAAACAGAAAATACAACAATTTGAGTAGCCTTCTAAGGGAAAAAACAAGCACCCCCTGGCCCCCTTAAACAGGAGGCTTAGCTAAACAACAAGTGTATTACAGGGAAGCACCTATGGGGAAGTACGAGCTGCTCCTGTGCTGCCCAGCCAATACACCAAAATCTCGGGCGACGCTACCTTCTGCATGAGAAAGCAGCGGCTCTGCCCGCAGAGTCCTGGGCTGCTGTGGTCTGGCTGCAGGCGGACGGGATTTCCGACGGATTTAGTAGCCAAGACACAAATTAGAATTCTCAACTACAGCACAAAACTAATTTTCCTTTTTTAATTAGCCAAGACGGAAGTTTAGCAGAACACCGTTCAGAGGTCTGGCATCAATTCTGAGAGATCAAAATGAAGGAATGACGTAAGCTAAGTTGAACAACCAACAGGCAATTCTATTGAAGAAAATAATGATGTAAGCCCCAAGATGCATGCCCCACGACAAGAACGAACTTCCCCTCTCTAAAAAAATAGCAGTTCAATTTCCTGCTAAATGCAGTGTTTATTATCAACTTCTAGTCACTCTCTAGAATTCCCTTTTAAGACGATCTTTCACCATTTTACATCTTTTTCTTCCCAGCTAAAAAGGAGAGAGAGTTTGCCTATTTATGTAAAAGGAATGGGATTATAAAACATTGATTCTTCTCCAAGGGGAAAACCACTGTTTAGATGCAGTCCTGATATCCTGAAGCCCAACTAATACTAGATTTTCTCTTGGCAAGCACTGTTTTTTTAACGCTTATCCAGTTTGCTGCTGAAACCCAGATAGGCACTATTCTTTCTCAATAAAACATGCATTAAAATTTTCTAAATTTTACTTTTAGTAATTTTTCAGTGTAGTCTTTATATAAGTCTTTATGCAAGCAATAGTTTGAAAAGTTCTTACGTAACGTTTAGTTCTGCACAGCTAACCTAATTCTTATTCTAAGTGCTGCAGGTTATGAAAACCCTGAAAATCAAGATTATCTGGTACTACTGTGTGAATTCACCAATAGTCTCAAATTCTAGTATTAAGTAGGAAGAAAATTTCCAGTGTCATATTTGGCTTTTATTAATTCATAGACGCAAGTAATTCATGATGCTGATTCTTGTGATGTGAATGCAAGTAAGTAGGTTTGAAGCTATTTAGAGGAAATTTGAATCTCGCATGTCAGCTAGGTCAGAATTGCCGTAGTTAAAACAATCCACCCATGTACTCTGGTGGCACTGCAGAACACGGCGTATTTACCCGAAGGAGGTGCCGTATTGTTAAGCTTCCTTTTGTGCACAGAACAGCATCGGCAAATCCTAGCAAATCCGCTTACCTGTGTGCCTGAAATAGCTGACCTGGAGAACAGGTATACTGACAGAACAGTAAAAATAATTTTTTTACAGTTTTTTCAAATCACTAACAAAACATCATAGGAGAACCATACCTTACCTTTTTTCTATTAACAGAACATTCATCTTTGGTCATAAAAACGATTTACTAAGTGATTAAGCAAGTATATAGCTCACAGAAATTCTTGCCTAAAACCATGTTACTATTGAACAGGAAAAAATAGTGTTTTGTAACTGAGCTTATTACGAAGGGCAGTGACAGACCATTACAAAGAAAGACTAAATTTAATACTGTGAAGGCTCAATTTACATACATTACTAAAATGGGTATAAACCTGGATTTGGTACAAATACAGACTTAGAGCAGTCTTCATTTTACCTTGATGTGTACCCATGTAAGATCTATAACTAAGTCCTTACCCCTGAAATGGTACAAACATCTGCTTAAATTTGTAAATCTCACTGTTCCTAAGCACATGCTTTGTTTTGCATAAACAGGATATCAAGTTGTGACAAGCACTGAAGGGAATCAAATATGCAAGACCAGTGTCTGGATCTGGTCAAAGAGCACCGTGTCCCCCCCTTCCCCTTACCTGGAGGCTGGGATGCACCACTCCACGATCACCAACTAGCCCATAATCCACTTTTCTGCCCATCATGTCCCGTAATTTGCTTAGAAACTCCCCCAGTGCCACTCCCACATTTCCTTTCTTGATTTCTCTAAAATGTTGGGCAAACAACAGCTGTTAAAGGCCATTTCCTGGTTTGCAAGGGAAGTTTCAGGAGGTTCAGATAAGCAGTTGAAATTGTAAATGCTTTACCAAAACACCTGCAGTTTGTCTATGAATCATCAAGTCTTTTGATCCATTTTACTATGAAGTCTGGAGAACAATTATACGCCCTTAAAAGTATACAACATGGTTCATATTCAGTTCCTCTCAAAAATACTCACAATAAATTCGAGACCAGTATACGCACTCAGTATGTACGATACAGCTGTCTTACCAATAAAACTTTGTTATAACRTCTTAAGTTACAAAATTTTAATTACTGGTCTTTTAAGAAGGAATTTTACACAAGCTGGAATTATAAGGTAAGATAAAATAAGTCCAAGATTCCTAAATACATAAAACATCCAATTAAAATTNAAAAAAAAAAAAAAAAAAAAAAAAAAAAAAAAAAAAAAAAAAAAAAAAAAAAAAAAAAAAAAAAAAAAAAAAAAAAAAAAAAAAAAAAAAAGGACCCCTATAACATTGAACTGCCTTTTAGACAAGATAATACATTCAGAAATACTGCATTTTTTTCCCTATGGTTCCCCCCTTATCTATAGTTAAACAGTTATCAGACTCTGTTTAGTTTATTAAAAACTATTAGCAATAAATAAGAACATACTTAATTTTGTCAGTTAAGATTTTGCCTGCATATTGCATACCCGTCAAAGCAATATACATTCGCAGAATTTCATTTGTTCCCTGTAAAAAACATAACATAAAGTGAAGTCACTAGCAAGCACACAGTATTTTTAGTATTTCAAAAATCTAGATATGCTGTGCTAATATGTTCTATACCTTTTTTTCCTAAAACCGCTTTTAATGTCTAAATAACTTATGTGCTCTGCTTTTCCTTGAAATGTTCTAAAATGCATTTGGACTCGTAAGATAAAATTCTTCTGAGAGCTCTATGTAAGACAAAAGATGATCATCGCTTGTAAGGAAAACACACCTCCGCCAGAAACTGCACTCCCAGGTGAGTTTGCCTGAAGCGGTAACAGAAGCTGGGGAGGTAGAGGACATACGGCTGCAGAGGGTAACGGATACTGGAAGCAAGCAACAAAGACTAAACACTCTATTAATTTTTTTTTAAAGTATACGTATAATTTTGAAGACAGGTTCTTTAGTTAACTATAAAGTTTACAATATTAATGAATGTTTTCCAAGCAGGTCTGTTTTGCCAGTCTTCCCTTTCTATTGGTCTAGTATTAAAAGATTACTCTTCATCCAATGTTTGCTATCTTTTGCTTTATCTCAATTATAAATTCTGATTTCATTTTGCTGTAAGTTCAGCCTCTCATTATTAAACGTACATATGTATCACAATGAAAAAGAAACCAGACTAAATGCATTTTGAGTAAAAAATAAGTTCTGCATTGTTCCAGTAAAGGAACATTTAAATAGTTGTAAAACTGCTCAATATGCCTGTTTGGAAAGCAAATGCAGACCAAGAAATTAAGATGATACTGTACTATTTGATGTCTGGGAATCCTTTATATGGTTGATTGTTTAATATAGATGGCTGAAGAATAAAGATCCAAACACAGAAGGCTGGTCGCAGATGAAAAGCACCCCGAGTATTAGATCAGTGTCAAAACTGTAGCGACCCAGTGACAGGCCAAGTGACAAAGAGGCTACAGTTCAAAAAAAAAAGTACTCATCTGTCATTAAGACTAAGCAGGAAGTTTTGGAGGGGCACATACACAGCACAGCCTACCCACTGTTGTTGCTGGACAACAGGAACAGATCCTGGACAACAAGGAATAGTCTTTAGAACTCTGTCCTTGGCTGCAGCAAACTGCATTTATCTGACCTGCCTGCAGGTCCCTTATAAACAGGCTAAGATAAACAACAAGGTAAGCACAACCTCCTTGTTTTAGTGGAAGAGTAACTTTCTATAACTGGGATCAGTGAGAAAAATGAGCTGAATTACAGGAATTCCAGTGGTGTGGTGTTTTGGTTTTTTTTAAACAAGACTTCCTATAACTTGCCCAATGTGAAAAGTCTTCTCTGCTTCAACCAGTCTAGAAAGTGGTTTTGATTTTACTATTCAGAATGTCTGTCAGATTCATAAACATCAAACCCCACAGGATGTAGGAGGATGCCCTTGTAGGTTGGCTGGTTTTGCTCTTTAATCAATATTGGAATTGACTCTTCCTACTTACACGAGATAAACACACGTGCATTTACAAGAGCAGCTAGCTGACTGCTGTGCACTGAACTGCAGTTTGAAAATTCTTGCGCGCATTGATTTGCAGTTGAGATCTTTGCTGTCCTGACACCAGGAGGTAAATGATCATTTCTAAATGGCCCATCAAGAAAAACCAAGTCTGGAAGTCTGACTCAGATGTACAGATGAATGGTCACTGATAATCCAGCTTGGAAACAGAGGAAATTTCACAGCCAACATTTTTTTTTAAATAAATGCACATCAATAAGTTAATTAAACTTCTAAATTAATCTTTTGTGAGTTTCCCTACTTCACTTGTGAGAAGCACACAAGAGGAAAGTTTACTCAAGTCTAGGCACCAACAGAGCAGCTTAGCTACAAAAAAAAGAAAAGAAAATCCTATTAGAGAAATCTGTTTAAAAATTAAAATTTTGCCCGTACCTCTTACCAAATCCTATCACTTATATTAGTACAGATATATGAGAACAAAAGCAGCAAAAAGGTTTCAAAATATGCTTGATACAAAGCAAGATGGCCAACTTCATTCTCATAAGGCTCGTGCTTAGGCAGACATAGGACTCTGATTTCATCGTGAGTCAGCATATGCACTTACAGCTATTTACTGAACATAAACTGAGGAGTTACTTTTGTCAACTAAAATAGTTTTAGGCTTTTATGCTAATTTAGAATCCTTTAGTCTGTTCAAAAGAACGACAAACCCAAGCCATGAACTGGGACTGTTTTTTCTCATGACAGGGTATTTAAAACAGCTGCATATTTTGTTAAAAACGTCCAGAAAGTTTCTAAATATTTAAGAAGAAACTGTATATACACTACCAGTGTATATATACAACGGTATATATACTACCATGTGTATATATGTTACCAGTTTATTCTTTCCAGAGGCAAAGCTGGTTCCTACTGTAACTCACACTTTGTGGTTAGTCTATAAAAGCCATCATATCTTATTTTATTATAGCAAAGTACCATCCACATCCCCAAAGAAAACAAGGTTAGTTCTTCAGTCTTGCTCTAACTACTACAGACTTTGCAATTAAACRAACGGAGGCCTGTTCAACTGAATACTTGGGTTTCAGCTCAGGTTTACAGAATGCGAGAGTGTGAATTTCAGTTTACAGTAAAAACAGTATATTCATACTTGCCTCAAAAATCAGCAGTATCCTAGCATCTCTGAGATAGCGTTCATAGGGGTAATCTTTCATATAGCCAAGGCCTCCGAGAATTTGCAGTGCTTCGCTTACACAAGCCCATGCGCCTTCAGAACTGAGCACCTGCCATTGAACAGTATTTTAATCACCATGCTACACATTAAATACAGAATACATTGCTCCGTTATGGTATCTACGTGACATTGCTGTAGTATTTTGTACTGCTGTTACAATAGTCCTGTTTAAAGCTTGCCTGAAATAGTGCCCTTACAGCTCAGGGTGTATACTTTGGTCCAACTTAAATGGTTTCCTTGCAATCCACACAAACGTCTCTATAAGGAAATACGCCTGGGAGAGTGACAGCCACAAACTGAAAGAACAGCAGTAGCTGGTTTGTCGGAGCCCTTCACGTCTGCCCAGATTCACCGGAACACGAGTTCTTCTGAACTGACCACACCGTGAGGGACCATCGACGGGGGCTGAAAACCTTGAGCTCTCCTCAAGGRAGCCTGCCAGCCAGCAGCACCCAGCCCTACGCGGCAGACGTGCCTTACGCAGTGACGCTCCAGCAGAGAGGGCCTGGCTCTTTCTCAGTATGTATTTTGCAGCCAATTCTGAGTTAAAGCCAGGACAGAAGTGCCTTAGCCAAGGCTGCAGCTGGGATTATGACTGACCGTCTTTTTACTCTTGCTACCGCGTGAGGCCACATAAAAACAGAATTCAAGAGGACCATGATATTCCAAACCTGTTGTATGCAGTTTTTATTTCCTATGGTGCCAAAAGCCTGAATCTGATGTAATCAGTAGCCCGTGGGAAATAAGAGAAAACAGTAATGTCTATTTTTTTCATCTAGCTGAGGTTTTTGTATCATATGTCTAAATGTAATGCCTGAGCCTCTCAGCAACGTAGGCTGAAAAACAGGAGAGGCGTTAGTCTTTATTAGCTGAAAGCTGTAGGCAAGTCTTTCAATAAAATTAATTACCTTGACCATGGCTGCCTCCACGGAGCAGTCTGGAAACCCTGGCCTGTCCATCATTCCTGCAGTGAGGTAAGCCATACTCTCCATTACATATGCTTTCACAGCCATAAAACAAAACTTCTCCTGTCAAACGATAATGCGAGGAATCATACAGTAATTCAGATGCAAAATCCCACAGTCAAGCCTGGAACTTAAGACCACAACTGCATTTTCGTATGTTTACCGTACTATCAAATACTAATTAATAGAAAGTACTACTGCAAAACAATTGTGAAAAATCTAAAAATAAAAAAATGTATCTTTATTCATTACATTTATCATTCCAGACATTTAAAAGATCAGTGTAGAGAAGTCTGCACTAATTTCACACAGATTTAATACCTCTAGCAATTTCTTCAAACCAGTACAGCCACCAAAGAACCCCAACATAATCTATGTCCTTGCACATAGTCAATACAAAGCACAGAGACTTAGGTTTTTCGTTTTTTATTACCTGAATTAATCCAAATTCGCTCAGTTTCTTATTGAATTGTTTTCTGGTACAAGCATACTCTGCTGTCATTTCTTTAAAAAAAAAAAAAAAAAAAAAATCCATCTCAAAACAGCAGAACTTTAACTGTGACAGACTATTCCTGCTGATAATGTCCTTCTGCCATTGACTCATTCTGACACTGCAACCTATAGAGAGGCAGCCCCTCGCTGCTTCGGCAGCAGTAGCTTGTGAAGAACACCCTCAAAATGACGGTATTGATCAACTCTGGGAACAGCCAAAGGCTTTTAAACAAGAATCTGATGTGTCAACCTGTGCTCTTAGAGAGGCATGTTTCGGTGCTAATTGATTACTTCAGAGGGATTTCTGTTACTATTTTGGGTAACTATTGGTAGAAACCAATTTTATTACTTATTACTGTGTGTAAGCCTTGAGCCAGTTATTCAAGTTACAAGTTTTAAGGGAGATTATGCCTTCTAAAAGCAATAGTACATAGGTTATTCTCTCAGTAAGAATATTTTACCTCAGAAAAATTCAACAGAGGCAATAACTTTCCACTATATGAACTGAAAAAACRTCAGTGTTTTACAGGCTTTTAATAAAAATTTTAAATAAAAATTATTTTAGTGTTTTAAAGAAGTCAAACCATGTTATGACTGACAATATAGGGATGTTGCTATGATCAAGACTCGTGTAACTATTTTGAATTAACTGCATTATATACCTTATGCAGATCAGGGGTTTTTTGCATGGCATCCAGCAATCCAGAACATCTAATTCACCCACCTATCAATTTTTTAATCATTCCAGCAGATGCACTGCCCATGCTAAATCTTCCACTGTTTAGGATATTCATGGCAACCTGTGAAGAAAAGGAATGGTTTTTAGGCAATGTTGTTGTCACAAAACTTCTCCTTAGGCCACGATGGTTACTGCTATCTTGCTTCATGCTTCAGTGCTTTCCTGGATTTCATTCGTCCCTGGAATACACCTCCTGTCCTGTGACACCTGCCCATATTGGTCAGCACAGCATTCAGCATCGCAGCAATAATGCTTCAAAATTRGGCTTTTATGGTGACCTACCGCATCCAATTTCATGTTTGAAATACTTTTCAGATACTGATGATCCAGTGACCTGGAAGTAATCCTCTATTCAAACTACATTAAGGTAAAATGTAGATGAAAATATATTTATCTGCAACTAGACAAATAACATTCAAACTAGACAGCACTGCTGAAGTTTATCAGACAAAGAAGAAAAACAGAGTATTGTTTAATGTGTGTACACAACAGCCAAATCTAAAAATCTTCTCTGCAGCTGACCTGCGATGGATGCTTTCCTGCTTCAGATACCTTTCAGCAACATACAAGAAAAGGGAACAAGAATGAAAGGTGTAGAAATGAAATACAGATCAATAATGTACAAAAATAGATTTTGAAATCTAGTAGTATTGTTTCTTAACAAGAGAAACATGGGTGACTCAGTTCAAAGGCTGTTAAGAAATTTAGCCAGAAGCTGCTGTTCCTACATTTTAATTTATGATAATTATCTGAAGAAGAAACCGTAAAAATCTTCTTTTAATATGTTTACTACATTAAAAAAAATTATTTCATTTAGCATTTAGGTCTGGACTTGCCTGCTGCAGAAGGAGTAAGAAAACTGGGAAGGACCACTAGGAACAGTTTTGCAAATCCACACGTCACTCTCGGAGAAAGGTTACAACAGCAAAGTGACCAGCGTTATCTTTACGGGTGTCACACTTCTCTGATGCAACGAAGAGAAGCCAATGCCAGAGGCAGCCTCTCAGTGTACTCCTCCCATCATTTTCTTGTGCAATAATCTAACCCTGGAAACCATCTGACAACCACGGGACCTTGGATAGGATCTGGACTTTCCTCGAACCACCTCCTGTTACACTCATTTCTTTCTCTCCCTTTCTACACAGTCCACAATTCTGGCTGTAGAAAACAGCAGAAGACATTTCCCTGATTCAATTCAGAAGTTCTGTTGAAAAAGTTGCTCCCTTTTCTGAAGAGAACAGCATACCATCAAAAACATTAAAAAGCCAAACAAATAGCAGAACCAGCTCTCTAACTGTATTGAGAAGAAATACATACAAATCTGAGATTATGGCACGCTCGTGCACTGTGCCAGTGAAACCAATTAATACAAAGCACATAAGGTAAACTGAGAAGTCCGTCCTCCAGTATTCTTCAGTTTGGCAATGTTCATATTACCAATAAGGAAACTTCAGTACAGAAAAAACCCCCACAAACGTCTCCTTCAGGCTTTTAAAAATCATCAGTATTTATTTTTACTGCTTACCTTAAAACCCCCTCCTACTTCTCCAATTACATTCTCTATAGGCACTTTTGTGTTTTCAAAATGTACTTCACAAGCTGAAACACAGAGTTAATAGCTGTTGAATTATGATGTAGAAATATTTAAAAGACATTCAGGAACATAATTGACTCTTTTTGTAACAAGAAGTAAAGTTTTCCTAATGCACTCTTTATGACAGAATTACATATGCTTTGCCAAATAAGTTAGAATTTGGGAAAAGACTGTAGTTGACATCAATTACTGATGTAAAATACTCAAAATATAATTAAAGTACATTGTACGAACAGAGAACTATAGTTTTGTCTCTATTTTAAGGAACCGATACAGCAGTCAAGTCCAAATGATAGATGGTGAAAAACTATAATCATCAGTAAGCTTAAGAAGAGCCTATGAAAACTTATTTCTAGATTAAAGCTACTTGGTTACTGAATCTTCCGAGTAATTTCTTTCACTGCATCGTTAGGGAAGCTTCACATGTGCAGAAAAGAATTAGACAATATGGATTTCTTATTTCAGACCCTGCATTAGGAAGGACTCATAGGAAAAGCTAGATAAAGAAACATGGAACTTACACTGTTATATGGAACAGATAATTGATTTGCCTCTGAATTCAGATGATCTAAACAAATTAAAATATTAAAACAATTTCTGTTAACAATTTTAAGTGATTCTTACTATTGGATCCTCGAATGCCTAACTTATCCTCAGGTTTCCCATGGGTGACTCCACCAAAATCCCGCTCTACGATGAAAGCAGTAATTTTGTCTTTTACTTGTCCATCTTTATCAACAACCTCTGTCCTAGCAAATACCGTGAAAATATTGGCAAGGCCACCGTTTGATATCCAAACCTGTTTTGAGAGAGGAAAGATGTGTAAGAAATATATTTGTTCTGAGTTTGTGAGCACTGTTCGTTAAGTGTTTCATAACAGACGAGCAAAGAACAAAGTGGTGAAAAATTGCTGCTTCTTCCTTTAAAATTCTAATGAGTGTTCTGCTACTAGTTTTGCTTCTTGTGAACACATTTCCAAGGAAAGTTGACCACATAATGGTAAGTTTAGAGCAGCTAAAAAAAAAAGATTGTAATATGGATTTGAATTAAATTAAAATCCATGGTGCATTTTCACAAAAGCTTCTACACGCTGCTACTTATGGCATGTGAGGAATACAAGGGTAATACAGACTGTAGACCCACTTTGCCCAAAATAATTTCAACTCTGATGAGAAATTCATTGAATCAGGCCACGTACATACGGCCTCTTCCACAGGTTGGGTCTCTTCACATCATGGACAAATATATCAACAACTACAGATCAAGTCTGCAATGTATCAAGTATTGTCGAACCCAGTACATCTCTACATTTCTTCAAGATTGTATTCTGCCATTGTCTCTTTTAGCAGAAATGTTCCAAGCAGCCCTACTTCCAATTCACTGTCAAGTTTCTTTCAAAAATGCCTACAAAATCTGACATGAAGAATGAAGGGAGGGTTTTACGTTTCTTTTTGCCTATCCTTCACAGAGGGGGCTAACTAACTAACCCTCCCTGAAGCTGAACACCATGAGCTGGCGATATAGAGAGGGAACTTAAAAGAGCGGCTTTTCCCATCTGTCTTACCAAGAGTTTAGTGAAGGTTATTCCCTGAAGAGCGTGCTTTTCTATTCTCTTTGGCCCTAAACCAACATGGGTTGTCTTTTTGACATGGTCATTCTTCACTAGCTTGGAAACCTCAAAATTCTGATGCAGCTGCCAAGCTAGCCTCTTACTTAGCAAAACTGACTGACTGCAATGCTGCAAAAGACAAATATGCTTTCTATAAACTTGTAACAAAAACCTGTCGTATTTCCAGTCTGTGAGTGGATACCTTGGAGCCGTTTAATAAGAAGTATTTCCCATCTTCACTGAGGGTTGCTCTTGTCTGGATGGATGCAGCATCACTTCCGCTAAAAGCCAAACAAGTTATTAATGTTTGAAGAAATAAACACGCTTTAAAAAACAAAACTACATCTTTTTTCCTCTTCCCATCCTTTAAAAAGGAATGTTTACAGGTGCATTAAATAGTAGCATATAAATTTTAATTCTTAACTAACACGGAAACTTACTAGATTCAACAGCTCTAAAGAAATCTACTTCTACTTAAGTTACCCGAGGCGACATTTCTGCTGATTAACATGTATGTTATCAATCTTATGACCTGACCAGAATGTTCAGAATGCCACGTAAGCAACATTTTTGAGCTACACGTTGAGCTATGTGAACATACACAATCAGATTTAAAATGTCTTAAGTTGTTCCTTAAAAATTCATACCCTGGTTTTATATCCTAAGTGAAAAAAGGCTCAACAGAAATGAAAAATAAATGCGTGACAGTCTCCATCAATGAGCACTTGGGCACATCAAATACTTTCTACAGGAGCAAAATCTGCAGGTGAATTACAACAAAGCAATCAAAAGCTTAGTTCTGTGATTAAAAGTTCACAAATCACCACCTTATTACATAATGTAACACGAAGCACATAATCGCCCCCTTGGAAGAAGTTTCCTCTTCCACAAATTAAAATGCCACAACGGCTCACTTTGGGCTTTCAGCTGAAGACAGTTGTTAAGTTCTTGGAACAGCCAGATCTCAGCTGGTATTTTAATAGGGTTAGATTTCTAAAATTCAGTTCTAAAAATGATTGCTTCTGTGCCCTAGAACTAAGGTCTCCAAGAAGACTGACGTTAAAGTTACTAAGACTAGCTATCTTTTTAAGTAATACTGGGCTAAATAAAGATGTTAGAAGAATTTCAGAACACGGTTAGCCTTTGTTTTTTTCCTGTGTTCTACTTCCAAGGCCCTTCCATGGATCACTTTGTTAAAATATCTGTGCTAGTTTAAATTTTACCTGCAAGTGGGATAGCTTTTAGAGGGTCAAAAACTGGCTTAGGACTCTTGAATAAAAACCATCACTGATGGCTGGGAGGTATCTACATCACAGCAACATGAARATCAGGAAGTACATCAAATGCTCATTGCAAGTCATTCCAGCAGACAAGAATTCAGAAAAGGCAGTTTCAAACTATAGTTTTGTATGGACAAGCAAGATTCAACTTCAAACACTCAACGAGTCTCAGTCCTTCAATCAGTTTCCTTTACAATCACGTAGTAAACCATCTGCCTATATGTTTTTAAGAAAACTGTACCTCTTCTGCATTAACAGAATTTGCAACATTAGCAACAGTCAATGAATAAACGTAATAAATATAACTTTATCTTTGAAATGAAGTTGCTGCTACAAAGATGCCTTTTCTGAACTCTAAAGAAAGACCAAAATTTCTTCCTATTATTTTTGGTAGCTCCTTCAATACAGGCTTTTATAATTTTGCAAAAGAACTGAAAGCATCCGAGAACAGTCACAGCACATTATTTCTAACATAGCACAAAGTATCCTTTCAACATATTCAGTAATGCCAGAAATTAAGTGGATGAACTCCTGGCATGGGAACGACAACGGTTAGTGATTTCATGGAAACTGCCATAAGCAGCACATTGGGGAAAGATGAATTACACGATTTGAAGCGTACCTTTTTTTAAAAACAAAAATAAAAAAATGACCTATATACTGAAGCCATAGGCACCAAATAATAAAGATTTAATATATTAACCAAACAACCGCTGTAATGAAGATGAAAATAATAAAAAAATCATATAGGTGTTCTGGTGCTTTCTGAAGCTTTTATGATTACAAAGCCAGTACCTTCCAGGTTCAGTGAGACAAAAAGCTGCAATGTGCTCCCCAGATGCCAGTCTAGGCAGGTACTTTGCTTTCTGTTCATCAGTGCCAGCAATGAGGATTCCCTAAATAAAGAATTAACAGAAAACTTTTCAGCATCAACCTGTGTAAAAAAGAAATGAAGCTGACAAGCTTTGACAAGTTCAGGAAGCTTAATTTGCAAATTTTATGGCATAACAAGAGACAGTTTAATAAACAGTAGACACTATTATTTATCAGACCTTAAAATATGTCAGTTATCATCACACAGTTGTTCAAATGCCCATAGGAAATGGCTTATTGTTAAGACTGCCTTCCAGGGTGGGCTTCACTATATTTGTGCTTAAGTGAAGACTTAATCGTTGCTCTGAAAGGCACTGAGATAGCCCTTCCTTTATAATTTGTCATACCTTCATTACTATCACTATATCTTTATTTTAATAACCCAAATAGCAGCAATTTTCAAAGCTCCTAATCAGAGAACAGAACACATGATTTACTTAGGTTCCAAATTATTTCATTACATAGGCATTCAACAACTTTTTGTGAGAGCGCACTTATTTTAATTATCTCTGTTGTATTTATTTTTTTACAGCAGGTTTCTTACAAAGGACAAACAAAATACAAAACTACATGATAAAGCTAAATAATCGATGGTGAAATAGCTAAGATACAGTTACTCAACAAAAGTAGGATTAACCCCAACTGACCCAAACTGGCCACAGCAGAAGAGTGACAGTAGTTGTGTCTTACACTACACTTCTCATTAGACTGCTTTACAAATCAGCTCAGCTCACTATCCCTGCTCTACAGAAGGTGAAATTTTAAGTAAGGTGAGGAATAAATACATATTTTTAATTAGCATTGTCTGCTCGATTCCATGAAGAATTTTTTATTACAATGAACTAACTCCTATTTCAAGCTTCAGACCACTACCATCCATCCACCATAAAAGGCACTAAAAGGTAGATAACTAAGGCTGTGTTCTACAAAAAATGAGTTTAAAATTCCCGTGCTTGCCATAGCACATCGATCTTGGATAAGTTTTCTTCTCTCAGCTCCCCCAATATGCAGCCTCATTCAGCCAGAAAAAGTTGCATCCTTCTGAATTCTCTGCATGGTTGTCCCACCTCCGCATAATTTTAGCCCCCCCTGATATTTTATTTATTTCAGTATTTATTCTAGCTACTTTTATCAAGTTTGCTCAATTTAAAAAACTTGGGATCATTTAAGGTATTTTTTCTAAGAATTAGTATCTCAGTGTTTCCTGCACTAATAATTTTCTTGTGTACTTGATATTCAGTCTTTATGCTGCATGAAAGTCTTACACTGAGCCACTGGCAGAGGGTGCTGGCAACACGAACGACCAACCTGACGTCAGAACGTTCCACCTGACCTATGCCTCACCGGTAATTCTTATTTGTTACACTCACACTCCACTTTTAAACAAACTTCACCTCACCTTCTCTATGCAAGTTGTGTAGAACTACTTGACATAAAAGAAGAGCATTACCTTAAGCCCAATAGCTTGATGAGCTGCCAGAGTAACTGCGATAGATCCATCTAAAGAAGTGATTTCTCCCAAACGTGCATACATGGTATTTGACAAACCAAGACCACCTGGAACAAACACTACGTTTTATTCTAAGTGCCTTACAATTTAACTTGCCCCTTCCCCCCCCCAAATCCCTTTCAAGTACAGAAACATCAAGAATGTAATACTGTTAACTGGGGAGTGTCTTAGTACAGACTGGATATAGTATGTCCACAAATAAGCGTCCCATTGCTGCAGTTGTSCCAGAAGAATACATTTTGAAAACAGTAACTTTTTTAATAAGCATGAGTTGTGCTGAATTTAGTTCTATTCAGAAAGCAGACGTGTTTGTGTTCAACCATGCATGCATACATAGCAAATGCAGCATAACCCATCAAACGGTAGAAAACGAGCTTGTTTAAAACACTCTGTATGTGAAAATGGTAAAAGATTTGGTATAAAAACTGCTYTAGTCTGAATTTCTGTGCTTACAGGATAAAAGGAATTTTTTGGTGACATTTCCACGCTACGTTACGAAGCCAGACGATCAACCCATACACAGCTCTACGGCTGACCAACTGCAGCCCCAGCAGCGGAGGGAGCAGTGCTGGACAAGTTTCAGGACGGGGCTGGTACCGATACACAAAGACAGCCAGGCTGTCCCCAGCTTCACTGCAAATGGGCCAGAAAGCGACCTAGACAACAAAACTGACACAAAATAGTTTCCCAATCCTTCTTCCAAACTGGTACTAAAGGAGGACAAAACACAACACTTCAAAAATGTCTTTAATAAAAAATTGTGAATATATCAAGAAACAAACTTGACACTAGCACATCCTTTTTGGAGGAATGTGGGGATCTGCTGATGCAAATACAGAGACTATTTGTAAGGAGCCTGAAAAGAACAGAAATAGGATAAATCAAAGCTGCATCTGTATGAGTCTAATGTTCAGGAATTTTATGTCGTCAGGACTAGAAGTCCTGCTCCACGTAATTTAAGAGTATTTTATATATTACTGCTGCATAAACAACTTTATCTAATCAAGATAATCTTTTGTCCAGGTTAATAACTTCTGCTTGGGACAGTGGTGTAAGTCAGGATAATGAACACCTTATTTCAGCAGATGTCTCAATAGTCTTACTATTTTATGTATACCGAATAAATGCAAGAACAAGTGTCCCTGATACCATTAATTCACATCACTGCCTCTTAACACCTGTCTCCAGAGCATGCTTACATGAATTAAAACTCCCACTCCTATCTATACAGACTCTTACTTCTTTTCCCCTTTCTAGGAGGCACTGGGGTCAGGATTCAGCTTGGAGACTACTGATGACGTGCACAGTGTGATGCTCATGTTAGAGCGYGCCATTTTTCCATGATTTACATGAGCTTCATTTTTCCCAGTAACGTTCTGCATTTTAATGGCAAATATGCCACTATTACAAACCATTATGAAAAATACCATGCAATGAACAAAGCACTGAATACATGTGACTGAAGAGTTTTAAAATATGACAAGCACCACCAACAAAAATACAGCAATTTTTAACAAYAGAAAATGGGAAATAGCCTCGTTAGAAGCATATTATTTACGGTGCAGAAAAAAGTTGCTTGCTTATAGTAAGGTGATTGCTTTCCATCTTCTGGTTTTTATCCAGCGTACGTGTTTACAAGACGACAGGACTATAATTGTCTACAAGTATGCTGGATGGATTGCAACCTTCTACAAACTGGAAGCTGAGAGAATATTAGTGCACAAGCTTCAAAACAATACAAGATCAAAACAACAACAACATTTTATTAAATTAAAGCATGATTTCTAAGTCAAATACATTGCGTTTCAGACTCTTTAAAAAAATTAGCAGAGTGGGAAGCTTATTTCTAGTTAATCAATAGTAAGTTACACTTCCAATGTCATGATGCTTCCTAATGCTCTGCTCCAAGTTCTGTCCTTTGTTCTCTGCTTCCAACACCTCCTTCCAGTGGACACTAACCTCCTGTCTTCTTCCAATACATTTCTTAACTCCTAAATACCTCTCTCCCCCCATCTGGATTAAGGTGCTCCACCCAGATCTTTCTCCTCCCCAGGCACTACCCTGAAGAGAAAAACTTGAAAGAGCTTGCAAACCTCTTTTCTATCTTACTCTCACATCACCCTAGTTCTGAATACCCATGAAAAACCTTTAATACCATTTCTAATGCRTTTCAAAAGCATTAATTAACAATTWATTAATCAACAGAGATCACATCATGTTACAGTATATGCAAGCTGTCCAATATACTTTAATGAATTTGTATGTAAACACTTTAAATAAAGAATTGAAATCAGTGCAGCACAGCAACACTAGCTACGTTGCCTAATAAAATAAACAAAAAAGGTGTAACAAAAAATGCTACTAAAAATAGGGTATTACTTTAACACCAAGTAAATACTGAGGTATGTCTCCAGCTTTATATAGTATTATTCTAATAACTGAAAAAAAATACATTGTTTCACACTATTCTCTTCAAAAATTAGGTATCTTCCCCACTGAAACTATCTTCTGCAGATGGTCAAACACAGTTTTGTCTTCCTCTGAATTGTTCTCTTTAAAGTCTCTGTCTTTTATAATAGACAATGCAATGATCTCATTTCTTTATAAATTTCATGTAAAATATTAGTTTCAATCCCGATTTTTATTTTATGCATTTCATGCATAAGAATAAGACTAACATTTTCTTGAAAATTCCTTTGCAAGTTTAAGGATTAATCCACTGAGGAACTAATGTCTCTGATCTCAGTTGGCACTACAATGTCCTTTAAGGCATAAACTTTTTGTTCAGTATTGTATAGGAAAGATTTTATACAAAAGCTATACTTCTAATAAATAGACATTATACTTTTACACTTCTACATGGTCAAACACATTCCTATCTGCCAGTGACAGGCGACAGCTTTGATAGATCAGTTCCATGACACACTGTAGTTTGGACCCAGTATAATTTTAGGAACCATCAGCAAGAACTGCAAGTCCTGCAGAATGTCAAGCTACTCTAYTGCATCCAAAAAAAGAACAAAAAGGAAAATGCTATGCCAAGAGGAATTTACACCATCTAAAATTAGTCATCTAACTTAGGCGCCCAAGGTAGGAGTATGCAGAGCTCCCTACGTAGCCAACAGACATTCTTGGTACCCACATCTCTTTATTAACTAGGGAGGAAGCCTCAGCTCCTAATTTAGACATCCAAGTCAAATGACTGTACATGGAATAGTACAGACACATTTTGCAAGACTCAAAAATGCACTATTTAATATAGACTACTGGGTTATTCTTTTGTGATCACTTACCATATTCCTCTGGAATCTGCATGCCAAAGAGACCCAAGTCTTTCAGTCCTTTTAAAGTTTCAGGTGGGATTTTTGCATCTTGATCAATCTTCTTAGAGTCCACTACAAATACAGAAGGTTTTATAATTTAAAACTGTGTTTCTTGGTGCAGAAAAAAATCTCTGAGACTGCAGCATTCTCAAGTCAGAGCCAAGGTCACTGCATGCTATGAGTTAGCAGCAGCATGATCTCTAACCTAACTATCAGTCTGAGAGCCCGGACCTGAAGAACTGAAATAACTTACAGAAAAAGGGGCTGCTGGAGCATCACATCCCTCCCTGCTGTCTTTTTCCTCTAGTCTTCTGAAGCATCTTTAAAAAAGACATAGTGCTTGTTGCACCAGACGCAGACATAATTCTCATCCCTAACTTCACAAGAATTGCTTTTTCTAGCTTCAGCCTGACCTTACCGACTGTCCCATTTGCCCTCCTCCCCTTGTGGCTGGAGGTCTCAAACCCTAAACTGGCTTCTGTAAGACTAATAATGCACTGGGTTGGTTGGGGGCTGTTTGCTGCAGCCTGCCACCCCAACCCGTCCTCCTCCCCGCAAAGTAAAAAACGATGATTTTTAGCCTTTTAATGAGAATCACACAGGCGAGTCCTAAACATTGCAGTGGGAAGTCCCTGTTCTGTTTCTGGAGAACAACACTTCACTTAAGTAGCCCATCTTATTACACCATCAAAGTCAAAATGCAGAACCAACTGGAAGGTCCCAAGAATACTGATTATGGCTGTAAAGTCATAACATACAGAGGAAAAGAACTTGGAAGTGGGAAAAATCTGGGTTTTATTTCATTTTCTCAAACGTTTCTATGTGTACAGGTTGTGCATGTTAGCAGATTCCATGACTGGAATAAGCAAAGTATTTCCAGGGTTTTCTATCTGAACTATGTCAAGGTCATGATTAAAAAAAAAAAGTACATAAATGAGTTAATTACAAAAATCTTGTTCTTGTGAGTTATTCAAAAGAGCTGTTCTGTCCTGTGACAGTGAAAATAAACAAGAATTGTATTAAGCAGCTCAGGAAGGCTGTAAGCTGCAGCAAAAGGAACACAAGCCATCGTTCCAAAAAGTACACAAAAAGAAGTAACTCTGCAAGAGCAATGGAGCTTTCCTAAAGAAACCTCACATTCACCCCAGTTAAATGACGCTGTAACTTCTGTATGAAATATCATACCSGGAGGCAACTGAACATTCTGATGCTCTTCTAAGAGAAGCTATACAGAAAGAAAACTCATTTTAAAAAAGACTTTTTGTTCCCCACGCTAATTTTTTAGCTACATAGTATCAGATACAGATTTGTGGTACACCATCAGCTGTTCTGGGGAGAGAAAGGTGTTTTTTTACCTCTTCCTCCATTATGCCCAGACAGACCTATCCATGGTGTCTGGACATTGTCAAGCTTCATAATGACGCTGCTGAGATGAATTTCCTTACCCAGTGCCAATCATATCAAGTTTCTAACTGTTTAAGGCTACTCTCCTAACCTATTTTTACCACACCCGTAAGTTACCCTGAATAACTAAACAGAAATAGTTGTGAATTCAAAGAAAGACGAGCAATTTCCACCTTCAGTGAAGGCTCTATAATTTGACACTTTTATTCCTCCCTTAAATATCAGGTTTTTTACTCAATAAATGATGTTCCCCAACAGAGCAAAAAAATTAAAAAATGTAATCTGCATAAATTCTTTATTCATTGTCAGTGAGCAACATTACAATTTTATCGTTAAAATTACCTGATCTCATAAATTGTCATCTGTGACAATCACAGGCTTCTTCAGACTCCTGCAGTGTTGGGCAATCTAGACCTAGTATCTTTGTCAGCGGGAACTCTGGGATGATACTGTTTAACTGCCTCAGAAATTACTGTCTGTAAAAACCAATTTTCTACAATTGTTCTAGAATTGGCTTATCTATTGCACCTGTAATAGAAGAAACACCCTGCAACCCTGTCTGGAATGCATAAGGCTAATATAACTTTTCCCAAATAGAATCACTACTCTAAAGCTGAAAAAACATAAATGCTTTTGATTTTTCATAGCTTCTCAATGAGTCATCATTTATGAATATCTCTGCTGAATTTTGCTAAAACCAGTTTTAGTACAGTAGGACAATTAAAAAGTTTCAGAAAAAAATCACAATATATGAAGCGGTAAATAGCATTATTCAACTGAGCTAAAACCAATTTCAAATCCTACCTCTACTCCAGAATTATTTCTTGGTTTTTTTTTCTATTTATTTTTTTCTGTTTTGAAGATTTATGCCTTCTCATCACCATCCAAATACTCCATATAAAAAAGCTATAAATGAACATGCCTATAGAACCAGCAGCACTGTATGACTAGCAATAAATGCATAAAACAGCTTAAATATTTTAAGTATAATAATCTTATTCAACTGCTACAGTTAAATTATTTTGTAATCACTAAATTACTTGCAGGAATAAGAAACTAATAACTATACCTTCTTCACTGAAGAATTTTTCTACAGGTCCTACAAACTGGTTGATCTCCTGTAGTTCTTCATTGCTAATTTCTGGATAAGGGAAAACTTCTTCCTAAAAGAGGAGGCAATTTTTTTTTTAAAAAAAAGCATGAATCAAACAATTGAAATAAAAACTAAAGAACATACGCCTTTCAAATACTAGACTTTAAAAAACTGTGAAAATTAAGAATTGTGGAAATGTTCAGAAACAGCCTTATATGATGAAATCCACAGGACTCAACTTTACTACATACCAAAACCAAATCAGAAGGTGTTACCTGAAAAACAGAAACGTTAGGGAGAAATAAAGAGATTTTAAGAACTATGAGGGTGCAAAAATCCTTCATCAACCATGAATTTTGCCAATGTAATACCATTTTGGGATTAAAATAAAATTAGTTAATTTTAATTTGTATCAGAATCAATTTACTGTTATAATGTTTTCAAAGCTCAGCCCATAAACGCTGTCCCTTGGAAACACACAGTACGTTCACCTGTTTAATGTCACAAGTACAAAGGTTAGCGAGTTCCATACTGCTCCTTATCGTCACCCTGGTATTTTGGTCATAAACCTGAAGCAGTACGACCTGACAGGCTTGAATAAATAAAAAAATCCAAGCAACTAACCCAAGAAGTGAAAGACTACATGAGAAGCGTGCTTCTAATTTTTATCATCTTTCCCCCTGTAAATGKAAGAGTCTACCTCTGCCCAAACAAAACTGATCACGACAGTCTGAAGAATCACGTCAGCTCCAAAAATTCAGGATCCAGCAAATGCTATAGTTTTTCAGAAAACTGCTGTATTGAAATTTGAGAGGAAAAAAAAAAAGGCATATATGAACAGGGGTTTAATGTGGTGGAGTCTGACTGCTAACTGTCGTAACACTTTACTTGACGAGGTCTGTTTTGGGAGACTTTGTTGTTCAACTCATTTCCGTGGATTTGAACTATTCCTTCTTTCAATTTATTTAACCCTGTAATCTCCAATAAATGCATGCTCCAAACCTAGGATTAACAAGTACTGTTTTAATACAGTGTTATATCTCAAATTTGTAACTTCTTTGTCCAGTGGCATCTCAAGACACAACAAGAACTTAAATCTTTTCTATAAAAAGTTGTAAGCAAAAGTTTACGTAAAGTCTTGTTCCCCGAAGTAAACACAGGATAAACTGACATCAGTTTTGTGGAATGCAGCTGCTGAATGCCCAGAGCCCGACGTAAACAGACGCTTGTGTTTCTGTAGGGAATTTGCTAAGCCTGCAAGAACAGGCGACTGTGGTTTAAACCAGCCCTTCAGATGCCGGTTGTTCTCGAGCATTTAGAATTACATCATGCATTTTGTGTGCCCAAGTACAAACAGGTCGATTTATTTAACCCAGCTTCAGCTGAGAGGCCAACCGAAACACCCGAGCGCGACCAGGCCCGGCCTGCAGCAGGGAGCAGCAGCTGCGACCGGAAAGGCGGGCAGCGGGCTGCACCGCGACGCCTCATTTTCTCCATTCGGTACCGGGCAGCGGGTGCGTGGCCGAAGGACGGCTCAGCGCCCGGCTGCTGGCGAGGCAGGGGGCCAGCCCTCCTCTCCCCGCGCTCCCCTCTACCGCGGCGCCACCGCAGCCGACCGAGGCGCCGTTCTTCGGTTAACAGGCAGCTGGCGACCCCGACACGGGCGCAGCCGGCTCCGCCGCTAGCGCCCGGGGACCCCGCTCGGGAGCCGCCGCGGCCCGCGCCCGCCCCTGAGGCGCCGCGGCAGCGCGAGAGGGGACCCCCGCCCCGGTGGGCCCCAGGCGGGGCGGGACCCCCACTCACCTTCCGCAGCGCCCCCAGGAAGAGCTCCTTGGCGAAGGCGGGGCGCGGCGCGGCGGTGCGCAGGCGGCGGACGGCGGGGAGCGGGAGGGTGGCGGGGACCGGGAGAGCGGCGCGCAGGGCGCGCAGCAAGAGCCCGCTCATGGCCGCCACCTCGCCCGCGCGCCGCGCTGACGACAGCGCCAGCGCCGGGGCGCGTGACCGCGTGGCGGCCGCGCGCCTCTTCCCGTCATCCCCCGCGGGGCGGAGGCTGYCTTGCCCCCGGCGGGCGGCGTCCCCGCGCCCGTGGGGCGCGCGCCGCTGGGACGTAGCCCGTTACACGTCAGAGGAGTCCATCTCGCGTCAGTAATGCGATGCCTGTCCTTCGGGCCCTCCGCAGCGGCAGGTCAGGGTCACGCACACACGTCCAGTAACGACCCGCCGGCCACGGGCGGGAATTGCCACAGAAGCGGGGCCACTGTGGAAGGAAGCCACTCACGGCTGCTTCGCCACAGCTCCACGTCCCCAACAGCCCCCGATGTTGTCAGCCCAGGGGAGGGCACGGAGGCACAGCTGCCGAGGGGTGCTGCAAGGCCGTTAGTCTGATCGGGCACCGCAGAGCCCYGCCCTGCTGGCGTCCCCCTCCAACGTTGGGCCTAGCGGTCACCTCACAGTAGCTACAGAAAATGAGCCAGATCAGCGGACAGCCTGACAGAAAAAGCATTCTCTGGAACACGCAGGATGTTTTTGAATCGTYTTCCCGAACCAACTCAACAGCATCGGCGCAGGCCCGGAGCGGGAGCAGGACCACCTGCCAGGGACAAGGGGGGATCGCTTCACCCCGCTTTTAGATCTGGTTGATGTGCCGAACTGCACACCGAGTTGATGGAAATTGCCACAATCTCCATGAAAACCTAACTCCTCCTAATCTGCGTGCCTCTGGAATTGGGAGGAGGATTATGTCAGAAGCTGGCAGCCCTCACCTGAACCGCCCTTCACTGGTGCAGCCATGTCCATAGATAACTAAGCGCCAAAGACAAAATACCACGGCTGTGACCCGAGGTAAATACTGCGCTGCACGGAGGATGTTCAGATTTATATTTCTCCTTTGCTTTCATCTGCCATGCCTTTGACAGCTGTTTTTGTTTTATTAAAAAACCAAGTGGCAAAACCATGCCAGATTACTGAGCTGGTTACCTAAATACTGAAATCTGGTTAGGAAATACTCACTGCTCCATTTCTGTATAAGAGGTCACTAGTCAAGTTTGTTGCATCACCACCTGGTACCTACTGTTCTCACCTGCAGGTGGGTAAGAGTGCTCACTGACACATAAGTACTTTATGAATACTAAATTTCATTTACACAAGGGTAGAATTAATTTGTTTGAAATATTTCTTTTAAGTCCCTTAAAGGCTGTCTTTACTCTCTCATTTTAAGGATCACCATGTCCTGCTGCCCTTCATTCTTCTGCTGCCCTCGTTTTGTTCTGTGAAGAGACTTGCAGAATGCTAGGGATTTAACAAAATGGCATTTAACAAAAGAACAAGTACTAAAGGTAAACACAGGCCTAATGAACTGATTTACTTTGCTTACTTATTTGCTTACTTTACTTACAACTTGTAAAATGTAAATCCTTTAATCCTGTAGTCCAAATAAATTGCCATTTTGGTTGCCCCTCAGGCACCGTATTGCAACTTGGGAATAGGAAAGGACTCTGAGGGTGAGGGGAAGGGAAAAGGTAAGAAAACGTATCTGATCTCCAGCTCAAGCAGCTTTGCTCACTGGTATTTTTGTGTATGTATATATGTATTCACATTGTGGGAATCCTCAAATCCTAAGCATTCACAAGCAGACAGGTATCTGTCACAGCCCTGTGCACACTGGCCAGGCTGACTGAAGCCAAAGGTGTCAGATAAGTATGTAATGCTGTACGTCTGGGAGGAGGTGAGAAATATTTCACTCATTGGTTGGTGAGTCAGCCAGACAGCGTCAAGTCCAAACACGTGCCAAACTCTGAGGAAACAAACCCATCTCGACCAGAAAGGTTTTCCTTTTCATGGACTCCTTGATCCCATGAATTACAACTATTAGTTGGGGGTAAGATGCAACTGCTGAGCGCTCATTTTTTGGCAGTGTCTTGAAGGGTGAGTTTTTGATGATCTGTGCCAACTACTTGTCTTTGTATGAAACATGGATACCTTATTTATGAGAGAAAAGCCAGGCCCCTTTGCTAGCCCTTTGATCGAGGCAATAGATAGGAAAGGCTACCTGCAGGACTCTGCTTCTCCGTAAGATTACAATATTTTCACAGTTTTGTGGTTACAGGAATACAGGAGTACCGACTACCAAAACTGATCCTGAGCTTCTAATTTCCACATGTTCAGTTCTGGTTAAAGTTGTCCAACTTCTTTTTGTTTTGGAAGGTGGAAAAGCAAGAGGTGATGTCTAGTCCTATCAGGGGGAGAAAAAAAAAAGGGTGGGGAACACAGATGGCTCCAGCACTTTGCAATCTTTGGGRTGGAGTGATAACATGTTACTGCCTTTATAGGGTGCTTATATCTATAGCTGGTTGATGGTATGGATAGTTAAGAGTAAAAAGCCTGCTCTGCTGCTCAGCCTCATGACACATCGGGTTAATTGAGCAGAAGGCCTCCCCACATGATGTCACTGAGAGGGAACCTGTCTGGCACTGCAGTGAAATGGTGGAGTGTAGAAGAGAGGGTGATGCCACACCAATGCCACATCCCAGTTCTGGATGGAGGTGGTGGTAGCGAACACATCCTCGGGGGGTCAGGAGAAGAGGTGTGGGTCCAGTGACATCCTCCCCAGACTACATATGCTAAGGACGCAAGCGCTGAAGCTGAGGCCACCCTCTACTGAGACAAGTCGGACTGGTTCTGGTCAGTACAAATGGGGGTGATCTGGCAACTTTAAAGAAAGGATAAACAAAGAGCACAGGAAAAGACTGCTTGAAGAAAATGATCCAAACAGTGAAAACAAGGCTAGGCAGTTGGGAAACAGCAGGAAAAGGATGCCTCATCAGGAAGTTCAAAAGAACTGAAACAGCAGCCAGCACACTCCACCCTGTGCACTCATTCACTAAGCATGAGAATGGTATTGTGAGCATATCCTAAAGAAATACACGATTTTTTTTTCCAATTGCAGAACAAATCACAATGGATGATAGCATATCCACAGCATGGAACTACAAGCTGACTATCACTTGCACATAGAGAATCCTCTTTGTTTCTGCACTGGAACAAAAATGGTATCACACCATTTATTTTGTCCCATACATGCAACTCTTCCTAATGTTGTATGTAACTACAGTTGAAAGCACACTCCTGGCAGCTGCAGTTCTCTGCAACTCTCCGTAACACTTAATTCCACCATTCTGACCTATAAATATCTTCAAACTGCATTGCACAGAACTGCACAATATACTGCTAAAAAAAAAAATCTTTTTTGCCTTCTGCTTCAGCAATATGCCCAACCTTTTTCTTTCCCCACTTTTATTTACAACTCATCTCTGCCGTCTCTGCCACTCAGCTATTCATCCACATGTTCATATCATTTCCGCTTCCTTTGAAATTGTTAGACCACTCTTCACTGCCTTCCTGGACCAGTTAATCCCTCAGCTGTTAGAGAGCTCTTCATAACTCACATTTTGTGATCAACCATGACTGCCACAGTGATGTCCATTTCAGTCTATTCCACACAGAATCACTTTCTTGAGAAGGAATTAATACAAAAGAGAGAGAGATCAGTAAATGAGTATCATGAAATTACCCTACAGTTTTCCATTCTTTTTTACTCTACCATATCTTTCAGTAGCTGCTTAAAAACTGGTATTCAGTAGTATAAACATCTGATAATATTTAGCTCCTTGAGACATGGATATTTTACTTACTGAAAAAGTGCCACTGTAGGTCTAAATTACTTTATAAAAATATTCACCAGTCTTTGCAGCACTTCCAGGAAAATACACACAATTCCTTTAGTAGCCTCTCCTCCCTTTATGCAATTGTTGTTTTCTCCTTTTCAATCAGATGGTAGGAAAGTTTTGCACTTGAAATTCATGATTGTCTTCCCCATGGGCATGTGATGATGTGCTTATTGCATCATCTCTCCTGTCTCTGAATATTTTAAAAAAAGTTGGCTTACAAATTAAATCTTGGGAAAGGTGAGAGCAGGAACTGGTATTGCCACTTTTGCTCCTGGTTACATGCTGTGGAAGTAATGTAGTGTGTTTGAAACACAGATGTTAACACAGTCACTGTATAAATACATTTATCCAAGCTAGCGTGCATCCAGAATGATTGTACTGTGGCTATCATAAGAAGTACCTGAAAAAGAAACAGATACGTATCGTTAGTGAAAGGGATTCCTCACAATTTAAGGTGGCACTTACAGGCAAATCATCAATTAGCTCTGACATGTTAGATTAAAAGGAAGCACTAAATTATCTTACATTTTTAAGTATTCTACTTTCTAAAGTATTTTATTTCAAGTAATAAAGGGTTATAAATTTTTCTTTACAGCCAAATAAGCTTTGATTTTTCAAGAGAGACAACAGGCCAAACATTGTATTGAAATCAAGTATAATTCTTGCTCTGTGAAGGAAGCAAGCTGTTACTGTGGGATTCTGTACGAGCACATTTGTGGATAAAGAGCAGCACGCCAGCCTGTATAGTATAGGGTTTATATCACACAAAAATGACAGTGGTAAGCGAGAGAACAAGGGTGGCTACAAAAAGACCTTGAAGTAACTGCATAAAGCACATCTTAGCAGTATTCATGAATACAGAAGAGAGATGGGTCAAGAGCCTCTTTGCCAAAATAAATTTTATACTCTGATGTTGGAGAGCAAGGAAGGAGCTCCATGATCTCAGGAACATTTTATTAATATTTTTTTAGTCCAATAATTTGCTTCATCCCAGACGAGGCATCTGTTTCTCCCCTCTCATATATGGAAAGAGAAACAGATGACCCAAAATGCAAGTGCTTTTTCACCAGCTTTTTCTTCAAGTTATTTCAAATCCACACAGTCAGAGGAATTGTTGAGGCTGCCTCCCCTGTGATTCACTGCTAATATACAGACACCTTTTTTGCATGAAGCTATGCTGGCAGTTTGCAAGTACGTTAGCAGGGTCATGAAACATTCCAATAGTCCAGAAATCTGAATGCTGCGCTAGCAGAAAAAAATTAGAAAGAGTAGAAACAAAGTTTCTTCCACCTTTAGGTATAAAATATACATGCAAACTATTTTGAAAATTTACAAATTGCTATAGTAGAAGAGTTAGCACATAATCAAAGAAATTTTTAAAAATTGCTGAAATGCTGTGAAAATTCAGGGCCATAAACACCTAGGATGCCTAAAGTCCTACTTAGAATACTCAGTACACATTTCTCACTGGGCTAGAAAATGTTACTTCTTGTCACTGCTCCTCAAAACTCAAGTTTTGAAGCACAACATAAGTATCTCAAACTATGGCCATTGTGGGGTTTTTGTTGTGTGGTTTTTTTTTTTTTTTAATTTTTTTTTTTTTTTTTTTTTTTTTTTTTTTTTTTTTTTTTTTATTTTTAATTACAGCAAAGGCATTTTTGGAGCCTGGGGTAAGGGCTGAGACAGAAGCAAAGACATGGGATTACCAGAAAGATGGAAAAAACAACATATAGGATGAATCATTAAATAAAACGTTCTCCTCTGTTGTTGGAGATGGATACAAAGGAATATTAGCCAGTAAAATGAAAATAATAATCAGTCAAGAGCATATGGTGAGCTTATGGAGGAGGAAAATGCTCATGGGGGTTGTACTCTACTGCATGAGTGCAGTCCTGCCAAGATCATGCATTCAGCATGAGACATGCTCCGTTGCTTCTTTCCTCCCTCACCCCCAGTGCAGCGTTTGCTTTCTGACACTCACAAAAGGCACCATGCTCTCGCTCCTGCTCCCTGGCCTGACCCACAGCTCCTCTGCAGCTGGTGCATGGGGACCTCAAGAGGCAGAGGGACCACTGGTTTGTACAGCTTCAGGAAATGATGTGTTCCTGTCCAAGGATCATGCAGAAAGGAAAGGGTGCACATGCTCAGTCCAGCTGGATCTGAATGTGATGAAACTCCATGTCTGAAAGTCAGATTGTTTCCTCATCAAGAACAAAGTCATAATGGTAATGATTAAATTAATTAATTTCCAGCTTTGGTTCATTGTGATACCATTGCTGAATAACAGCCTCCTAACCCAGAACACCTGCATAGTCCTTGCTTTTTCCATTTCTCGAGACAAAAAAAATAAAGCCCATTTCTTTGTCAAACACTTGTTAATGTATTATTTTGTAGCAGAAATGAGAAGTTGTAGAGAGAAAGCATTTTTCACTATGCATGCATAACATTTCATTTGCATTAGAATAAATTTACCCTATTCATCTTATTAAAGACAGATTATTTTTTCTTTGCTCATTATATATACCTGTTTAAATCACTATGTCTAAATATGAAGAAATAAATGAAAGCTGAAGTTGTGTATGTCATTTTACAACGGAGCTGATAAATTGTATGGTTGTGTGATTTGTTTGAGCTGGCTGTGTCTTGTGAACCATGATGCTAATTTCACATCTCAGTTATTGCAAAAATGCTAAATAAAGGGGATTTTTTTCATAACATTTTATCCCTAAAAATATGCATTTATACGTATGGTAAAAATAATAAATCTAACCAGTTGAAAAAAGTGATGGTTTCAAGTCAGCATCACCCACACAACTTTCATTTAAGTCTCATTTAGCTTAGGAAGTACTTCAAACAGAGATCTGAATTTAAGCATATCCTAACTTTCATGATCAGCCTCATCCTGCAGTTGATTTAGTTTTGCCAAGTAATACAGGACTTGGCTTTAATTCTTGAAATAATAGGGAAAAAAAAGGAAGTCTACTAAAAAATACACATAAAATGAAGCATTTTTCCATCATTTGTGTATTTTAGATATTTCTATCAAGTTAGCTGTGCTATGTTCTCCTCTAGGAATTTTGTATCAACAAAATATAGCAGCAAAAACCACCAAGAGGCTAGTAAGTAGGCTAAAAATCCAGTATGCTTCCTTTTGAAAAAGGTGTATATAATGCAGCTAGAATACCAATAAAGATTTATCATGGCATGTTACTGTAAGTACATTGTTCACCTTATGCAAATACGTTTGTCAGTACATACGCATGCTGAAATATGATTTATCACACAATCCTAACAGCATCATAATTCTGATATCTTGTGACAGTTTGAATGACTGCAAAAAAACCCCTAGAAGTTGGCTTAATGTTTCAAGCCCAATCTAAAAAGCTGAGGGATAAGCAATAGTGTATGGAAGGTATTCTGGACTCTGTGTGACCAGGGCCTGCGATACCGTGCAAGAAATTTAAAAATAATCGGGGCTCCCAAATCTCACCTGTGCACAGGTTGTAGCTCATGAACAAAACATCACACAACTATTATATATACTCCAAATAAATATATGGTAAAATGCTACTACACCTGTTTTTATGAAACTCCTGAATGAAAAATCAACCATTAAGGCCAGCTGGAAAAAAAAAGTTAAATAGAATTCATGAGATTTTTAAGTCAACAAAACCCTGAAGAGAGATACAGAAAAAACACATTTCAGAAGTAAAACATATGAAGTGCTTTAGTTCATTTTCCTGTCATTTCAATATTGCATTTCTTTATATCAACCAAAATAATACAGAAAATACCTGGAAAGTAACCCCCTCTTAAAAAGATGCTATCCAGAAGAATCATAGAATCACAGAATGGTTTGGGTTGGAAGGGACCTTTAAAGGTCATCTAGTCCAACGCCCCTGCCGTGGGCAGGGACATCTTCAACTAGATAGGGTTGCTCAGAGCCTCGTCGAACCTGACCTTGAATGTTTCCAGGGATGGGGAAGAGAGTGAGACTTCAACTACTTCAAGAGCTTGAAGTAACTTGTTATTGCATGACAATTCATTCATGCAATTATTGTGTGTACCGATACATGCACACAAACACCAAAAATGCACAAACATAGGACAGAGTTTAGGAGAAGTTTTCAAACATTAGACTTCTGACTTGCAAAATGTGTGATTTTCAGTTACAATTTATGACAGAAAACCTTGACCTTTTTCTTAATATTAGGGTAAGATTGCCTATCCTCAGCAAGAAGGCAATATAACTTCTTAAATTAAGGCATTTTTCACTAGATATGTACATACAAACTTTATCAGAGACTTAAGGAATGCAACTCCGTTAAGATGAGCATCTCAAACAAATAAGGATATTAACATTTAAAAAAAACCCATCAAGAACTGTGAGCTATTAGAGCATCACATGCTTAACCTACATTGAATTTTTTTAATTAAGTTACTTGGCGTTGCTGCAGCTGGTGCAAATCTATCACCACAATTGCTGCTGAGGTTCCTTTGGCTATTTATTTTCCTTCAGTAGTGTTAGATCATAAATGCTTTCAACCTAGTCTTAGTTTAGGTAGGAAGAAGCAGCATTTAGACGTATTATTTAGATTCTACTTTTAAAATGGATCAGGGAAAAAAAACAGCTTTATAACAACATTTATAGGCTCTTAGAGTTAAATTAGAGAAGACAGACTCTTTGCCTTCCCAAAATGTAGATGTATCAAAAATTCTTAAAATCATAGCTTCTAAAACAGGAATAGAAGTATCAGTAAAGAACATCACTGCAAATTGTTCTATTTCCACTAACAGAATGTTTCTATGAGGCATCAGTTATCTTCTAATGGGTCGCACAGCTCAGAGGGATGGCACACTGGAAGTATCTAGTGATAAATGGGTACTTACCTATCAAAAAAATCATTGATCAAGATGTACATCCTGAAATTACAGCCATTCAGAAATAGGTCATAGTCGACTATTCCCACAAAATAATTCAAGAATCTCCTAAAATTCATACAAAAAACAAGCAAACACAACATTTAGTTTAAATTGATAGCTAAGCATTAGTTTTAACAGGCTTTACAGGCACACTATAATCCCCTTGAAATCTAGGAAATGCACAAAAATAAGAACACAACTGACTATGCCACAGGTTATTATCTAAAGTAATCACAGGAGTGCAACATCAAATATTGCAAAGGCCATATGTAGCAAATATGCCTGTGTAGTGATCCCTCTGTAGTATAAATTAAGACACACAACAAATAAATACAGGTACAAGTAGTAACTGGGTAATACTTATTCAGTTACATCACTTACTGAAGTATGATGATGGTTCCCTGCCAGTGGGCGCACAGAAGCAATGAATACTCTCGAAGCTCGATCCAAAGAGTGTAGGTTACACTTAGGAAATGAGGGACTGCATCCCTGGGAAGGACAAACTTAGAACACTTATGAGTCAAGGGCAGACAGTCATCTGAACATGAGCTCCTAAAGCAATGTGATAGCCAAAAGATTAATGGGATCCGTTGAACATGCTGGACAGCTCATGTTTAAGAAGATTCAAAATCTGGTTGCTGTTTTTCAACATTAGAATGTTTTGACAAATAGTACACCAAAAAGCCTCTTCAGTGTTACCTCTCATTGCTTGCAGATCTAGGTGTTGTATTTATTGCTCTTTATCGTACTTTGGAACTAAATGTATTTACAGCACCACCAAACAAATCAAAACCTATTGAGAAGGGATCACAGTCTCCATAGTACTGACCACCATCTCCACCAACTTATCTTTAAGATGAAGACTGAAATCTTGGCCCCTTTGAAGTGAGTAGCAGAAATCCCATTGGCTCAGCGGGGCCAGGATACCATTGGAAGGAATTTCCTTCATGTCAAGTCAGAAGAGTTGAAGTTCTTGGATTCCACAAAATGAGAAACAAAGGGTTTTAAATGATTTATTTGATTTCTCCACATGATCACAGTTATAGTTTTACATCAATAGGGTCTGTTACTACTTACAAACAGAATGCATATTAAAATGAAAGCACTCCTTTCTTCCCCATAGTTACAAAAGGGGTCTCAAGCCTCCCCAGAACAGAAGCTTCTTGTAAGCATAATGTTTTTTGAAGTCTTTAACAGTCTGCATTCAAGACCTAATTCTAACAGTTTAATACAACTCAAAGCTGATTTAAGTTCCTAGCAGGAGATAGGCAACCTCAAAGTGACTGCAGACTTATAGTAATACTAATTTACACACTATGTACAATTTAGAGAATTATCTATTCCCCCTACTGGTCCCATTTTCACCACCCCCTTTTCTCTTTTCCAAATTTAATCTTGTTATTGGTTCCACTTTTCTTTTAAATATATACACAAGAATCCATTTTGCAGGCAAGAAGTGCGATGGTATTTTACAACGGAACAGCAAAATGCATGCTTAACTGCAGAAAACACACAGCTTCATATGGAACAGCAAGTCAACATCTAGAGATTCATTGTTTAAATATCTGCTGACTGTCTTTCAGCTCATTTTATCAAGAAACAAGAGGCTTCTGCTGCATGCAGTACATGATGGGAAAATCATTCTACACTGTATGTTAGACTTGGTTTTTTTAGCAATACAAGACGCACATTATATTAGGATGAACTTTGTTTTTTGTTTTTACATTGTTTTACATTTCATTCTTAACTTAAAAAAATAAAAACCCCAAATATATATTTGATTGTTGTCCCAGAAAAGATTTTTGTTGCCACACCTTCATTCTTTACGTTTCCCTTTCATTTTTTCAAATCAGCATTACTACTTTGCCACATCATTTATGGGAAAAGAGAAACATGGTCACTCTATGCAGTTCTGTACCAGTTTTTAATTGGCAATGGCATTTGAGAAAAAACCCTCTCAATTCTACTCCTGCCTGCAGGCTGAAAAAACTAATTTTCTTAACCACACGCAGTGTTAAAGTACTATCATTTTCCTGTTCTAGGCATGATCCACACTGCTCTAAGCAATTGTTAATCAAGGATGGAGTCAGAGAGGTTATACTACAACCCTAAACAAGCAGCAAAGTTCTTAAGACTTATGCTGACACCAAGACACATTTGTTTGTTTAAAGTACATACAAACACACAGTCTAAAAAAAAAATCGGGGGGGGGGGGGGGGGAAATCAAGTCCACTGTTTCTCCTCATTGACTTGAAATAATAGTTTACATATACTGTGCTCTTATACGACCAGTTTTGTTTTTTAAACTAGCCTCAAAATGATCTGTGATTTTACACATGCAACTCGATGCACCTAGAGGGTAGGCACAAACTCTTTCCCCACGTGTACACGAAATCATGTGTAAATGGTTTTTTGCATGCACATTTGTGACATGTCCTGAATATTGAATTGATTGCACATGGAAAATCAGTGGTCAAGCATTAAAATGTGGCTTACTGTGTAAGTTTAGAATATTGATATGTAACTAATTTAAATGAATGAAAGGGGCTTTTAAACATAAAGCAAATGCAGATCTGGGAGATTTAACGTCTTCATTGTTAATTAACACAGCTAGAGTCAGATTTTCCTCTCCACTGCTACCGCACATTCTGCGTTTATTCCATACACAGGCAATTTTACTTACATTATAACTCTGCATCTGAAACAAGTACAGACTCCATCACTCAGTGAAGAGGAGCATTCTTACCTCTGTTTTAATTAAATGATGCAGTTTCTGAAAGACGTTTGTACCTGAATGGTTCTTTATCTTTTCTGGAACAACCTATAAATTACAGTTAGACTCTACTATTGGTACAGATGTATGAAGAAAAGTCTACATATTGAAATATGTTATCACTTTACTTCAACTAATATCAACAGTAACACTGATATATTTTGCAAATATACAATATGTAGAGTGTAGCCTCACACTAATAACATTAGATGACATGCAGACAGTTCTACTTTCCCTTATAAGAACAGTATATATTTTTTTAAACTGCAAGGAACAGAGCCTCAGGGGACCCGTATGAGCCCTCTTAAGGTAAGCCGCAGAATTTAGAATAGTATGAGTGATACTTAAAAATAATAATGTAAGTACTCATTTCTTTTCCCTTCATGAAGATAATTTAGAGGAGAAGGAGCAGAAGCGGAAAACATATTGCACATGTGTGAAACAAACGTGGACAGCTTTAAACAAAAGGCTAAACTCTAGATTGCTGTATTTGCTCTCTGTGGAGGTTAACAAAGTGCTCAGTTTGCAGTTTTGCTGGTATTGCGATATCAATGGTATGAAAGGGAAAAAATTACTCAACCTCTTCCCCCTCCCCCCTAAATATTAGAGATGCCATGAGCAAGCCAATATGAAAAGTCACTCTCTTGTTCTCATGTCCTCATTATTCCTGACAATTTTATTACTGTTAAATAGAAAATCAACTGGTGGTTATTAATATTACTTTTACCCATCTCACACTGGAACTTTTTGCTCATCCTCTTCAAGGTTTGCTTTTAGGCTGGTACAGTTTTGCAGTTGTGATTCCTTTGTCTCTACTGTTTAGGTGTAAAGTCCTTGCAGTGGCTCAAAATGCTGAAACTACAAAGTAGGCGCTATGTATAACTTTGTACAGGATTTCGGGATAAAAATTGTATATAAATTTGCAAATGGTTTGATTACAACACATAAGCAACAACAGCACAGCCTGTTTTTATGTGATGTCTTGCAACTAACTGGACTATGAAAGTGAGGGTTTGAGCATAAACTCAGCCTGCTGAGTGCTGGGTACTTCCAAACTAACAAATGTGATGAGTAAAAATGGTGAAGCCACTTTGTTGCTAGCACATGGCTACATGGAATTACTTTTTTTTTAATATATATATATATATATAAAAACCCTATACTAAATTCTAAAACAAACCTTCAAGTTTTAGAGCACTTCCACCTGGAAACACTCTGACTAGAATTCAGCTTCATTGGGGGTAAAAATGAGAAATTATGGTAAACAGGAAACAAAGTAGCCGAGAAAGATGGAAGTTTGCCATTTTCATGTTTGAGATGAATGTTTTTGCAGTGTATGCATGCACCTGTCATAACTCTTCATGTGTGTTCGTTAAATCATACGCATACAAAAGAAATGTGGATCATGTAAATTCACAGTTATCACAGCCTTTAAAGTGTCTAAGAATTTGTGTGACCAATGCTTGAAGGTGACCACTGGTGAATGGTCATCCTACATCGCTACGGTATAATTACTGCATCTTAATGAGTTTGCTTACCTGAAATAGCAGAGCAGTTATAATACTGATTACGTATGATATTATCGTGTTAATAAAATAAGGATTTATACAAAGCAGTATTTGACTACAACATTTAAATGCTATGTTACTTGGCACATTTAGTAATGATTGCTTAGAAATCTTAGCAAGTCCAGAGGACTTTTAATGAAAATACTGAAATGTCTGAAATTTGTTTCTAACGTTTAATGTTTTTGGTCTACTCTTTCATATGCTATTCATCTATTATACTGTCCTATCAAGTAAGTGGAATTCCTTGTAAAGTCTATATTGCTAGTTTTGTGGACTGAAAAAATTTATTTCCAAGCACAAATGTTAACTATACAGTGTATATATATATATGTATATATTTATATTATATGAAGTTTACTTACGTACTTTCATCAACCATATCAGGTCTACTTTTTTTTTTTGCCCATTGACAATAAAAGAGCAAGAATGCAACACTTGGTTCTGTATCACTTTTTTCCTTTTTTCATAGACTAAGTTTTTATTACGCATGTAAAATTGTCAAGGGATTTGGTGTAAAAGGTAGCTTTACTCATATGCAGCAAGCAGGTTTTCAAGGCAGTTTGGAAATAAGAACTAACCAGATGGTAAGCGTCTATCGAGTAGATAAGTAAAACCAGTATCAATTGCGCTAACTTGAATTATTTTATTTAGTAACAGCAAGCCTTTAAGCTCACACAACTCAATTAAGTTGTCTAGGTAAAAACTGACAGTATTATTTGTTGCTTCCCGTAAGTGCCTTTGTAACTTTGTTTAAAACTATAATTATTAGGAGGGTCAATATGTTCTAGACTATTGTGCTGATGCCACTGTGTTTGGGCTTAGTGCTGGCTGAAGTGGAGGGAGGTGGTGGCGGTCCATGGTGATGCTGAGAGTGCTGGGGATGAGAAGAGTGCCCTGGGTGCGGAGGGGGCAGTGGTGGATGAGGAGAGTGGGTATGCTGTGCGTGGGGGTGCTGCATGTAAGGAGTATGCTGGGAGTGCGCTGCATGCTGGGGATGGGGCACATGTTGGTGATACTGGTGTGGGTGCTGGATATGCTGGGGAGGGTGATAGTGGTGGTGGTGGTGGTAGGGTGGTGGGTTCTGCTGCATGTGACAGTACTGCGAATGGTGAGAGTGCACTTGTGCCTGTGTCTGCCCCTCAGCTGGCCCTGCGTGATGTATGGCAGAAGGATGCTGTGAGTGTTGCTGATGTGGGATTACTGGAGGGTGCGGAGGTTGCTGTGATGAGCCAGATGGTGGATGG
Source organism: Phoebastria nigripes (assembly GCA_035582835.1). NCBI lineage: Eukaryota > Metazoa > Chordata > Aves > Procellariiformes > Diomedeidae > Phoebastria > Phoebastria nigripes. The sequence continues at coordinate 572,525 of JAYKAV010002808.1, read as the reverse complement.
CCTTGGGAAGGTGGCTTTCCCCTTTTACTACCAAATAAGGAACCTAGGAGTGAGGAGGAGTTAGGCATAGTCTGGTGAGGGCGAGATGGACACTCTCGGGTTGATGTAGCTCTTCGGCGCATGTGAGGACTGCTAATGATGGACCCCTAAAAAGAAATTAATAGAAATAAAAATTAAAAAAAATCTTAAAATGTTTAAAAGAAAAAGTTCACACTGACCCACAAACTCCTCCTTCAGTGTTCACATGGGTGGACTATGTTAAGAGTTCTAGGAAAAATTTTATTTCCACCTTCTCTAAGTTGCCAATGAGGCATTCATGCCCTTCTTGGGATATTTTAAGCATTAAATGTTTTTCTCTCAATACTTTAATATCAAAAGCTATGACTTTAAATAAGGAAAATGTCACGGAAGAGTAACATGACATAAGACCTAGGAGTGTGTTTTTAAAGGAAAAATACATTTTAAAATACTGTAAAAATACCATACTTGCTTCTTTACAACAAAAAATATAACTACATTAAATTCAACCTAAATAGTTAAACACACAGCAGCAAATATTACAGTTACAATTCAGATTTCAAAACAATATTTTAAACTTTTTTTTTATAGTAGTTTTCCACTACTATATGCCACAGTGCTGCTTATCAAGCCTACCTCTGAGTTATGTGTTTAATGGAACCATATCATTTTTGCCACTAAGATTTCTATGTGATCGTGTTCTTCTGCCATGTGGTCCAACGTTCTCTATTATTTAGCCTGGAAGGTGTATTTAGTTTCTGGAAGTTTGGGGTTTGTATTTTTTAAAAAGAGTTATGGGACACAAAAGTACTTAGGCAAAGTGTGCTAGATTTAAACTGCAATCTACCTGAAGCAAACACAAAAAAAAAAAAAAAAGAGAAAAAAAAAGAAAAAAATCTGCAAGCTGAATTCAGAGACATGAACAGTATATATATAAATGGTTTGAAGATGAATGAAATCTCATGAAATCCACATTGAATTCACCTATCTTAATAATTTTTCCTCCCATGCCCTATCTGTGCAATTCCATGGTGTCATGACTGCATACATTTAGCAATTTAACTYGAAAATAAGCAATGGGAATGGCTGAGCATGAAGGTCAATAGTTGTAGCTAAGTATCAAACAGCAGGAAAAGTGTACTTTGTAACAAAGAGCAAGTGGGCTTTTAAGCTGGGACCAGACTGAAATGGTGGCAAAAGGACACATCATATTCATTTAACCATGCTTGCAGGAACAAAGGGAACAAGGTTAGCTCAAACCAAAAATGGCATTGGTCTAAAACAAGCTGTCAGTGCTTTTTAAGCTGGAAGAATACGGAGTGAGTAGCCTAGGCATGCATTTTATTTGAGGCAGGCAGGTTATATGTTAGAAGAAAAAAGAGCAAAAAAATATGTATATAAAAGAAAGGTTTGAAATGCACATCATCACATCCAGCTAGACATCAGTAACTTCCTACTTACTTCCATATTGCTGTCTAGCGATCCTGCACTGCTGCGTCGCCCACGCTTGCCTGCCCAGGACATGCAACACCATAGATTAGAGACTGAGACAAGACCCGGGTGAAAAACAGCTGCTTTCCCTGAATCACTAGAGGAGTCTCTAAATGCAACTAGAGGGGCTGCAGGGGGGTTAACATTGCACTGGAGTGGTACAGCAGCTACTAAGGCAGAAACTTAGATTTTTAAGGCCATTAGTTACATTAAGTTTCTGTACCTGACTAATTTTTAAGAGGTATTGTTGTTGTGAATCAACTATCATTAGCGGGGTGTGATTTTTTTAATTCGTACAACCCTTAAAATACATGTATTTTAGCATCTATATTTAGTAGTATGGTTATGATGTTGACCAGCAACAATTTTTTGTTTGATTTCCTGGAATCTAATTGTCTATCAAGTTTCTTTCTTTAAAGACTGGTAGCATTGATATATACTTGTGGGGTGGTGTTAATTTAAATACAAAATTTAATATTGGCATATTCTGAACTTCAGTGTGGCGGATTGGTGAGGGGCATCGGTTTCATCATTTCATTTTCAGTTTTGAACCTCAGTGGATTTCATATAATCTTCTTTCATGAGGTTTAAAAAAAACTAAACTTAATTTTTGATCAATAAATCTGGAATCTGTCTTGACATTATGGCTAGATTTTGTTTGTTTAGCTGTGCAGTGCTTTATCTTTAAGTATGATGGATTTGTTCTCCAACATTCTCAAACTGCCAAAGACATTTGCCTAAAACTACACATGAAACACCAGACCGTTTGCCTAAAGAGCCAGAATACCTCGGTGGCTATATATAGGACACAGGATCCCAGATTTTCTCTCTCATTTCACAGGAGAGAAAATAGCATATGGCTGCAGTGGAAATAGGTATTTTTTAAAAGATAGCTTGTTGAGTATTGCTTTGCAAAGTTTCAAAATACTTTACTGGCAGGGTGTATAAAGAAAGCTAACCTTTGAAGAGCAGTCAGGTTCTCAAAGCTTCTCTAAAATCTGCATGTTTTTAGAAACCTAAGTTTTCTCAATCCTTTCTCCTTGCTTTCCTGCAAGGCCAAATATCAAAGACAATCTCCACCCTGCATTGGTACATTGCTGCCTCCAGAATCTTCTACTCTAACAGGTGGTTTTGGGGAGGAATGTGAAGATTTCAGCATCACTGAACCTATGAGCCACATACCCGCATTTTTAGAAGCCCAAAAGCCACATGGTATCAGAGCTAAAGAGAAGAACTTTGGGACTGGTTTGTAAGTGGGACACAACAGTGATTCCTGGGAGGTTCACCCAGGAGGTTCTTGACATACCCTTTCATAGACCGATATAGACTACCCGTAAGTGTTATAAGATCAGTATGATCTAAAAATACCACCTATTGGATCCATAAGCATAACTTTGACCTGGTTGGTCATGGGATGCTGCCCTGCAGCACAAGTTTCTCTTAAGAGCTACAGTTCTCTTTAGACTCGTGTAACATTTCCCCCTCTCTTATTATCACCGTGAGTTACTCCCCAGTACAAACCCCTCTACATTGACATTGAATCGAGGGGAAGGCATTTGTGGTCAAGGTGTTTTGTTTGACTTGTTAAATTTGCTGGAATTTTGAACAATTCCCCTAGACAGGCTCTTTGTCAAAAGCTTGGCACTTCATCTCTTGCTGCAGTTTTAGCCTCATCAAAACCATAACTGTACTACCTCATGAACCCCCCAAGAAAAACTGGTTTTGATAATCCCTTATTTTCACTTCTAGTCAGGCTTCGATATTGTTCTGCTCTGCTAACGGGATTAGTACTGATTAACACTCAAATCACTCTTACTTGCTGATACAAAACCACAGAAAGATAACCGTCTCTTAACTTAGCAGTCAATATTGCAAATAAGACTGACAGCTGCCACAAGTCATTAAATGTGGCCAAAAATGAAGGAAAACAGGAAAATCTAATGTCTTTTGCATATGGCAGGAGTCTAAGTCTCTAATAAAATAACCATGAACATGGTATATACACAGTATATATGGACAGAAAGAGACAGATGGATTTTTGCTTAGAATAACTTCAGGGCAAAGCAGTACTAGCAAAGCCAAGAACAAACAGAAAAATCCTACTTAAAATGCCTGTAATTTCCCCCGGATAGGCACTATCACTATAAAGAGCGCTTTGTTTATTTTCTTAAAAACAAATTGAACCCAATTCTGTATTGACCTACAGTGAGATATGAAAGCTATTAAGTAAATCCTCTAGAGCATTCCCCCTGCCAATGTGTGTTTATACAAGCCTGTTCTCTGGTCTTTGAGATGGCATCCCATCTCAAAAATGTTTCCCTAGAGCTGCAGCATTCAAATGAATTTCAAGAAAATGGTGACTCTTGACTAGAATTGTATGTAAGCATAACTCTGTACTCGCATAATAATTAACAGCTGTGGTATAAAGCAAGGTGGTATTTATCAAATCTGAAGACCAATTTTGCTTAATATACTACTGATCTACTTGAAATTTTTAAGGATGTTACTTAAGAGTCGTTTTTAATTTATTTTTATAAAATTAAAATAATTTCAGTTAATTTAATCTTTTCTGATTCATTCCAACAATTCATTGATGTTAGATATGAATATTCTTTGTAAGAAATATCTTCAACTTACATAAGTATAATATGTCCCATATATGTACATGCATTATATGGGACTAAAAATATTTCCAACTTATAGTAGAAATATTAAGTGATTAAAATATTTTTACAATTAACATTCCAAAAGAAAACATTCCGAAAGAAAATTCAGAGTTTCATTAATAAAAATCCATTCTACCTTGCAGAAATTGATCTCACAGATGTGCAGATCATTACAGTAAATGTAAATATTTCTCACTGCTACCCTGTATTTCTTGAAACTCTGTTCTACGCCAGTGAGATACATTGATATCTAAACAATGTATTATGATCTGGCTTTGTATGTCTTGGGAAAAAAAGTTTGGAAAAAAGTTCTAAATTAAGGTTTTGGTAAAGCAAACTAATGTAGCAGCTCTTACAACAATGAATCGTTATACTAGCCCCCAAGGCTGTGAAATTGATATTCCCAGCAGCAGCAGAATCTGTAACCATCTAGCTACTGAGCTTATAGGTACTACCCAAGCTGACTTGCTCAAAATTATCTAAAAAATATGCTCTAATCATTAATTTAGAGAGACCATTTTCCAGGGTGAAAAGACTCTTTGTAACCATCATATTTTCATCTTGTTTTCTGGGTGAAACAGGTATAGTCTTAAGATTACACACCAATTGTGAAAATAGTTTCTTGGCATCTTCAAACAGATTATTCTCGAAATACTGATTAAGCCCCAGGAGATGAGAAAACAGCATAACCACACCTGGCCTTGCTGAACTCCTCCTTCACTGGAAAAGCAAACACTATCACTTCCAGAGGACAGAAAAGTTGTTGATACAAAGGTGTTTATATAGTGTGGGGTGTCTTTGTACAACACACTTGTAAAACGGTTTGGTATTAACATACGCATATCACGAAAGACTCGATTTCACACAAAAAAACCCCAGTAAATTCTATCATGCCCATACTGTTGCTATTTCACTGAAGAATAGGAAATATAACAACAGTGACAAGGGAAGAGACAGGAAAAACCTCTCCCTACTTGGAAAGCTCTTCTAGTAAGGGAGAAAAAGACTGCTAGTATCCTCTGACCTATATAGAGCAGCAAAATCCAGGGGAGAGGAAGGAGAAAATAACCTGGTAACCCTGCCTGCATCAGACGAGGGAGGAGCCAAGGGACCGCACCATCCCATCACAGATTGATTCAACAGATTAAGGGATTCTCTAACTGCACGAAGTAAGGGGATTACAATGCTGAGAAGTTCCACAGTCTTTTCCATTACATTTTGGGGTATAAGAACTTTAAAAAAAAACACGACTAACTTGTTAAAAAAAAAAAAAAGGAAGCTTTTTTTTGGAAGGTAGAAAGAAACATTTAAAAAGTTAAAGGTCGACAACTGAGATTATATGCAATATACAAATAGAATTATTTTAATTCTGGAACTACTTTATGTTTTGGGTTTGGGTTTTTTTTTAAGTCGTCTCTACTGGTCTGTGATTGTTTTGAGATAGCTCAGGAGATTATGAGACAAGCACAACTTATATTAATAGTAACCATTATACCATCCTGCACTTCTGTGCAGATTCCAATATTACATGGGTATGCCAGTTGTGTATTACCAGGGCAAACCATAAAATTACAATTTTTAAACCAGTGCAGTGTGTAAATATTATTTCCACCTTACAGGTTAGGGATGGGGAGAATAAAGCTTGATTTACAGTGCTCACCACTGTAAACTCAATGTGAAAGCACTGGGTCCTCCAGCAACTCAAAGTCACTGGAATTCAGATTGACTACCCTAAAATGAGTCAAGAAACCTGAGAGAGATACAGAACCAGAAATGCAACCAGTCTAATCCTCCATGCTCTGCTTTAGCGACCAAATCATTCTTCCCACGTACTAATGGCCATGATGGGACTTCACACTTTTTACATCTTTCTGTAAACCTACTTATCATGTAATTGTATATGGAGTAAGTGGTGAAATGTCCAAAATTCTATCAGAACCCGTAAAAGTCCGCTTTAACGGCATTAAAATTTGTCTGTCTTCTAATATTTTTATGTAAATTAAGAATTTCAAAGTCTGGGACAAATAAATTCAGTTCTTCCTTGACTATAGCTCAAGAATGTGTAATAAAAATGATATATTTTTCTTTTGAGAAAAATAAAGCACTAAATACTTTTGACATATTCACATCTTGGAACAGATGGTTGCCACATTCTGCTTTTTATTCCATGGAAAGAACTGTCAATCCACAAGGAACAATACTGTCTTTAAAATCAAGAGACCCTCATTCACATCCTTTTTGCAATTACAATTTAAGCTATCATGGCAAACGCATGGAAGAACAACCATCAGGAAACGATTCCTGACATCGTTTCCTGACAGAGAAATCTTGCCTTTCCTTACTGTTTACAGCTTAGGAGTCAGAGTTGTTCAGGGTATCAACATTCATTAGATCTAAGAAGCTTACGAATCGTCACTCTTTTCCAAGAGAGAAATTTAAAGTCACTTTCCACAGCCACCGTTTACTACTGTGATACCTGGTAGAGAGTAATGGACTGTTTTCTTAAATAGTTTTGTCATATACCCGTGCAACCAAAATGCTGTTCCATCAATTTCCCCTTCATTGAATAAATATTTACAAATTTTCAATTTGTTTTTGCAATGTTCATTGGACAATTATCTGCCTTACTGCATAAATATGCAACCAGGCAATTTTCTCATGTTTATTAGATTTATTCCTGTTTAAATGTAGAAAGGAACTCTCTAAAAATCCACTTTCATCATGCCTTTTCCTACAGAAAGACACACATCCACACACAGTCCCACTACTCTTGTTCCTCCTCCTTTTTGATCCTGTGTATCATCCACAAAAAGAAGAATTGAGGCAACCTAACTCAGTACTCTCTTACAAAAGCAATTTAGTATAGTGCAATCACTGGGACGCAGTATCTTGATAACTGAAAGAGATTTCTTTGTTTTCCTATGGATCATCTGTCCCATATTAAAACAAAATCAGCCTCACATGCAAGCTATTCACTGAGAAAAGGCAGAAAAGACATGTATAATCTCATTAAAATTACACCAAATAACAAAGCAAATAACAGGTATGTAATTTCTCAAGTCAGTTGCACTGCACAAGACCAAACAGAAACTCTCCATAATTCTCAACTCGTTAAAGTTAAAATTAAGTTTAGTTGGGTTTAACAAACTCATTGATAAACCCTGCAGTCTGTGAGTGATTTCTACTTTTTATTATGGAAAAAAGTTATTTTCAGTAATAAGCATGCCAGTTGTAGGCATGCCCTGTTGAAACGTGAAATGTTTTCATGATTACAAATACTTGTTTATTGCATAAAACATGTAACATGAATTTAAATACATGGCAATGTTTGAAAGACAGGGATGAAAAATTCCTATGGGATGAAAAAATTAATCAGAAATCACATTTATGGATACAGATACCCACTGAACTCACATATTCAACAATATGGTAGTTCTCATTCTAACGAAATAAAAACAAAACAACAAAAAAGTATGGTGGAAGTATCCTCAAATCTGAGATATAATAGTGGTGAAGACTAGTGGCTTGATCTAAAATCCATTGAAGCCAATCAAGCACCAATATTCAACTTCAGCCTGATTTTGGATCAAGGTCCTAGGTCTTTTTAATGAAGCAAATGGACATATGAGTATGAAAGCCTAAACAGAGAATAAAATAATTGAAAGAGCTCACTCTCTACATATTTATATGCACATACATATACCCACAAAACACAGGCTGTAATTTCAGTTTACAACAATTTTATTTATTGCAGCATAGCTAAAATCTCTTCTTTAGTTAAAAAAAGGAAAAAGGTAAGTGATGTCTACTACCAAAGTTATACATAGTATTGAAATTATGACTATACTGTAAATCATCACTGCAATTAAAAGAACAAATCAGAGTACATAACACAGACTATGAACTAAAAAAAAAAAAAAATTAAAAAAAAAATCTATAGTTACTACTATCCCCAGAAGTACTGAATAGTGGGCATGGTGTTCAGATATGACTTCTTGTAAATGACAGGAATCACATTTAACACTGAAAGACAAGGTTACTACCCATGGTAGCCTGTATTACATGGGTATGCCAGTTGTGTATTACCAAGGCAAACCATAAAATAAAAACATACCAAAATTCCCCTGGCTTTTCTTTGGCTAAAAAATCACACCACCACTCCTTTCAGTCTTTAGCTAAATTAATCAGTTAATAAATCTTAAGGCACATCAGTGGTTTTGTGGGATATCAGTATTCTCGTCCACTAGGGCTTCCTTTATTATATTGGCAATAGTATTTCACAACAACCTCTTTTGCAAGAATTGGGAACTATATCTTGAGTTACAAAACAATAAAAGAGCATCAGGGACACACTGTATCTGAATTACATAGCTCTAGGCAGAATTTAGTAGGGCTTCACTCAATTTCATTCATCAATGCGGTAACACAGGTACACTTGAGCACAAAATACACAGAAAGCGGTCATTACACAGAGACCAGTTTCTTTTCTTTCTTAGCCTATTGTATGAAGGGGAAGAAGCAAAGGGGAAGAAAAAAAGAAAGGAAAACTAAGTGGGTTACTCCCAGCACAAGTCAACCATTTTCAACCATTTTTTTTATAAAACACTTACAATTTTTCCTCTGTCTTCACCCTCCTTTAGAAGTATATATAGCAATCTACAACGGTTTAAATGCTTTCAAATAGTGGTTGCTTAATAGAACAAAGGTAAAAAACAAACAGAAATTAAACACGAACTAGGGAAGAGGAGCTATTTAAAATGTTTGACGTTTCAGTATTACTAGTTCTGAAAGCCCACTGTGAGCTGGGCTTTATATGCATCATTCACGCATCTTTGCATGCACTAGTCAGAGCAAGGAAATAAAGGCAGTGCTTACCTGCTTCAGACAGGTCTCTAAGGGAGCTGCTCAGTGCACTTCTTTTCAGGCCCTCCCCAGTAGCATAGCTGTCATCCAGGCAAGCTCTGTTCAGCGTCCCATTGCCAGAATCTTTTTTGAGACTGGAGCATTGAGACATGCTTGGACGCACCACACCCTTCTGTTTTTCTAGCTCAGCTGAAACAAAGAGAATAATTTTGCAATTCATATTTATTGACTATAATGGAGGACATGGTAACATCACAATTCCTGTATGTGATCACATATTACTGTGAATAATAGATAAGAGTTCATTTTGGCACTGTTAAACGCCAGAGAGGAACTTCAACCCTATACTAACAGCTTTATATTACAACATACAGGTTGAAAGGCTATTCCTCTTTTGGAAAAACAGAAGATAGAATTCCATGTTTAGACACTCATGTAACTTCCAGCAAAATATATCGATTTGTACTATGGCTACCTAATTGAGAGAATACAGGAATATCAACATGGAAATGAAGAAAAATTCAGTGAAATTTATTTGAAGGGCCATCATTGAGAATTTCAGTGTGATGTAAATTATCCCTAAAATTCTTACTGTAATTTATACTACAAATTACAAATCCATCTCTCCTCTGTCCCTTGCTATTTGCAGTTTGTCCAGGCTAAATTTCCACTGCAGCTACACTGCAGTAAATAATAGTCAATGAACTTAGCTGGGGCTTAAGATACCATTGGGTTTTTCCTCTTTCTAGGATCAAAGCCATGGAAAAAACCCACATTATTTTGAACTTTTAAAGAGTTCTAATGGGTTATACACACATTCAAGATTTTCTTATTTTGATTAGCTTGAAAATGCACTATTATATGTACCTTTGTACTTACACTCTATTCTGTGCTTTTCCATTTCTTGAACCTCTGCAATTGACTCCCTCAAATCATCTGTAAACTTCTTCCTGTCCTGAGGATTTGGTGCATTGAAATTTATTAGTACTTTGATATCTGCTCCTGGAACAGCTGATGTGAGCCGAATACCATTGGGATAATCTAGAAGAAAAAGTCAAGAAAAACTAAGCTCTGATTATTCCAATTACTTTTCTTTTTATAAAACAAACAAACAGAAAACCCCCCAAAACCGAAGGCATTTTACTAGTATTACCATATAGGGAACGAAGTCAGAGAAATAAAAGTCTAAAGGCACAGAATTAGAATGAAAATCCCTAAGATACATTGGAACATGTACATGGACATTTGCTTAACTGTCAAAATACCRAATAAATATTGAAAGATAGTCTTTATGCAGCTGTTACCCTTAAGGTACAATGTACAATATAAAAGAAAAATCCCAGAAAAAAACCCAAAAAATTTAAGGGGATAATTGTTGTTTCATGGAGCAGATCCCATTACCTACCTTACTCAATTGTGACCTAAGTTTTGCTGAGTAAAGACTACTTGAATACATCTCAAGTACTAGAAACTGTCTTACACTTTTAATTTAACGTTTGCAGGAAGACAAACACACTAGCATGTACAGCTTTTAGTATTTCCTATTAAGTTGTGTTCCCTGGACATCCTACTTTTTTTTTTTTTTTTTTTTTAAAGAAAAAAAATGAAAGTTAAAATTATCTGTGAAATTACATACTGCGGAAGTAAAAGGGGTGGGTTGGTTTTTTTTCCCCCCTCTTTTGGCCCGTATTATGGACATCTTCACAATAAAAGGCAGTTTTTTCAGCAAACTGTCTTTGCCTCTTTTCTAGCTGCACATCTGAGAATGCAAATTTTAACAGCTGGTTGAAAATATCTCCTGGTTGAGATAAAAGGTTCATTTACAGAAAGATAGCTTATAGTGATGATATGTTCTGCTGTAGAAAACAGAATCAGCCTTTGCTTGAAGCACAGACCTGTAGAAATGGGGTGTCAGAAAATCTCAAAATGTGCATTCTAATTTACAGTGTCTTCTTTTACTCAACTGCCTGACCTTATTTGTTTGCTAAAGCTCTCAAATATTTACTTAAGTACTCAACCTGAAGTTCAAGCGCTCCCATGTACTAAAAATTCATTCCCTCAAGAACCAGCAGATGATGTAAGATAGTTTTTTCCTCAAAGTCATTAGGTTTCAACAATATACAGACTTAAAATATTGAGAAACAAGTGCAAATGCTATGCTTTTTTAAAAGGATACCTTAACTTCCAAATCAGATTTGCAACTAAAAGTGAAGCAAGTCCATTTACCATTCTCAAGTGAAAAAAGGTGCCAACTACTGCAAGCTTCAAAGGGTACAGAGGGGAAGGAGGGAGCAAGAATTTGGGGCTTCTGCGAGGGTCTGATACCAACATCTTGCACAGAAGCAATGTATAGCTGATCTGCTTGTCCTGACCACATGACAATTGCATCTACCTTCAATCAAATAAGACAGCCGCCTCAAGTTGTCTGCAGCTGCTGTCGTTCAGAATACAGCCAAATGGCCAAAAGCGCAGAGGAGTCTGGTGCTAGGGAAGCTAACAGGTGGAGAGCATGGTATAATAGCACGTACTGTTTTGAACACTGAAACTGTATATGCAGCAAACAGCTCTAGAAAGTGCACCACTTGGAAAAAAAAAAAAGTTTATGAAACCAAACAAGGAAACGTGGTAACCCCAAAGTCACATGGGCTACCTTCACATATAAACAAGGAACAACGATCTCCACATATTAAACAAACAGAAGTATTTTATTACCAGAGATACTTCTCTACATCATATTGATTAAGCATCAGGAAACACTGACGTAAGTATTTATTGGTTTCAGATACAGTCTCTCTAAAGTGATCTGCTTGCCCTTTACATTTTCAGTGATTTTGACTGAAAACGTAAAATATACTTCCCTTATAGCCTATTTATTTACTAGAGATACATGACATTATTTTCCCTTTTGGAGCTCATCCATCCCTCAACGTAATTGACTTCTATCATTAGATGTCAATTCTTCTATCATCAACGCCAACCATTTTGTTCAACCTCACCAGCAGCCATACCAATATTTTTGTTGCTTCTGCTTTAGTGACACTAAATTTTATTCACTCGAAACCAGCTGATTCTGACAGCTGCTACACACAGATTTACTGAATAGCATGATGGCTCCGGCCAAAATAGCCCAGAGCTTGCTGGGGACAGGGGAAACCAAGAACATGCATTTGACAAACCAGAGGGGAAGAATACTTCTCTTTCCCAATTGGAAAATACTGCATTCCACCTGACAGGCACCGATATTAGAAGTACAGTCAGCTCACTGATTCACTGTAGTGAATTTACCTTAGGAGCCCAACTGTGTCTACTTAAGTGTCTCAGTTAAAATGCCTCCAGTTCACCGGGAGGAATCCAACCTTTTACTCCTAGTTCCACTATAGATATTTTTAAGTTTACTTGAATAAAGTGTTTCTACTTAGCATGCTTATGTGATTTTTTTTTTTTTTTAAATTTATTTATTTAACTCGACATCAGAGGAATTATATATTCTTCTATTTTTAGTAGAATCCAGGATAGAAATACTTGGCCTTTCTCTCTAAAAATGAATTTTATATCATATAGTGTGTGCACAAGAGAGAGAGAATAAATGTGTATGCATATAAATAATCTGCAGGCTACATCGCTGCTATAAGCTCTACAAAATCTTCCCTTTTGAAATCTCCGGATGCTTTGACTCAATAACAGTGACTTCTTTTGAGCGAGATGAGCACTGGAGCACATTCTCAAGGACAAGTGAAAACTACGAGCTTTCCGCAACACAGAAAAAGCACAGAAAATACTGAATGTCACACTGAACTGTACCAAATTTATCATRAAGGTCAAGGTTTGGTTTACAAACCATTAAGTCAGGTCAAATAGACTGTCTCTCTATGTATCAGAATCAAGTCCTGTCCATCCCTTTCACTCACACAAGTTTTTATTTTATTTTATTTATAAATAAAATGGTCATCTAAAAAGAGAGGAGAGACTTACACTGGTTCTCAAAAAGAAGAACTTGCATTCCATAGAGGGAAAAGGACTGTCGAAAACTGTATGTGACTGAGTTCTTCTTCTTTTGAAAAATCTTGGTCACCTGAAAGTTATCAAATAAACAAAGTTAAATATACCTTTTATCATATGTATTTGTGGAAAATTATTGTTCTTAAGAATTAGCATACGAGAAAACATTTTATGCCAAAGAAAGCTATAATCTGCCAGAAAAGATACACTTGTAATTTTTTTTTTTTTTTTTAACGCAACTGATGTATTTAATCTACTGCTACTGAAGAAACAAAGCTAGCTTTGAAGCATTGGTATCTCTTAACCAGAAGGTTTAATATTTTAGCCAGATACAAAGCCTTTGTGTTCTCTATTCTCCACAACTCTACTTCCTGAAATTCCAGAAAGAAAAAAACCTGCATCACATTGTGCACTGTACGTGCTAGCAAAAATGTAAATATGTTTAAATTTTCCTTTTTAAAAAACTTAGCTGCTACCACACTTTCCTTCACGCTTTTTTCTTACAGTCTGACTACTGGCAGGACATGCCTATGGACCTCTCCACAAAAGTTTCTTAGCCCTTATTCTTATGTGCTGTGTGACCTTCCAAGCCTGCTTCACTTCTGTGCTCCTCCAAATACTGTCTTACACTACCTCATCCAATGATGCCCTGTTTTCCCCATGATTTATACAGCACCTATCTCAATAAAAGGTCTGAGTCTGTGGAAACCTTTACTTTTTGCTACAATAGAAGTAACATACTACTACTGACCATCAATTTTGGGGTTCTCCTAAAGTCTGAATGCAACCATTCTTTCTCTTCATACCCAAGAGGTTTATTTTTACTAGTTTTTTCTAATTTTAACTTTTGGCCATGRCATTTTACTAGAACTGACAAATTTGGTCTATATCACTCCCAAAACAGTTTGATAAAACCACTGACATCTGAGTAAGTAATAAAAAACAACAGAAAACTTGCAACCTGAAGATGACAATGTTCCATCATTTTATACCCAAGTTCACATTTACAACTAGGAGGTGATACTCACAATCAAAAGGATTAATTTTTTTTTTAATTTACTTCCTCATTTTAAGGTCTGAAGGTATGTAAAAATTACACACAATAAAATTGTGCATCTGAAGTGTGCCTTTTTCATAACAAAACATGAAACATGTAGTTTAGTTCTTAGTTCCCAGGTAACAGCCAAATACGTTCCAAATAGAGTGCAACAAATTTTCCTATTTTTAAGAGTGAATCAACCAAATAATTCCAAGCTGTCACTAGTTTTGTATGTCTGTTTTTCAAAAGACTGGGTCAAGTTAAATGCACACTAAAAAGTAAAGTCAACTGTAAAACGTATTTCAACATATCCGATTCCTATTTCAATGAATAAACATGTCTGCTTCGTAGAACATCTGGGGTATACAAAGTAGTATGTAATTTTGTTTTTCCACAAGTAACTTGAATTCATTATTCATGCAATAAAGAATGTCTCCGTTTATCCATTAGGGAAATGGGTAAACTGGAGGTAATTTTTGTTCTTTATAGTAAAAGCTATTGCATCAAAGCACTTTCTTACAATGGAGTGTAGTAATCAATAAAAGGCTTCAGTTTAAAAGCAAATTATTTATAATGAAGAAAATTAAGAAAATTTAAATCTTAATCGTCCCCAGATTGTTGGAGTAGAGAGTAACAGGTAATAGATATTTATTTTTAGGAATGCTCGTGTACTTAATTGCCACTGATTTCATGGAGATAGGCATTTCTGAATACCTCACTAGAAGTCTATCCACCTGAAAGTACATACCACAAGAAGATCATTAAATAAAAATATTTCTCGCTGGTGCAATCCAAGCTTCTGGGGTTTATTTGGATCTGGAACTTCAAACAGCCTACAGTAGCAAACAAGCCTCCGGTGGGGTAGAGAGAGGACCTATGATAATACAAAAGTTCATAGTTAATATAGCAATACTTAGCCAGGAAAGAGCATCTTTCACACCCAGAGTCTTTTTTTTGAATACTTCAAATATTTTTACCTCTAAGCCCATTAGACTTTTTCATCAAAGGACCAACAACAGAAAAATGAAGATTTATATGCCACAAACTCGCACGACATTCAAACTTCATCAAAATTCTTATGTAAAATATTCTCTAACAGCTTGCATTCCTGTATATGGGTGCCAATGAAAGTTTTACTGGGGATAGAGTTTTACTTTGTGAAACGATAAAACCTTGAAAGAACTTAAGATTAAGCAAGTGGGAGCTCAAAGCAAAGGATGTTTGCTTTCCTGAGCATTTTTACATATCTTTATTAGAAGAAAGGACGCACAGCAACTTTAGCTTTTGTGAGATGAATACACTGATGATGTAGATTACGTTTTGTCAGCCACTGAGTTAATTCAGTTTGTTCATTCCCCAATACCAAGGAAATGGTGACATCAGGAAAAAGTAAATGCATTTCAGTCTGGCTTATTTTCTCATGCCGGCAAGAAAACCAAGAATAATTTTCCATTTTCTTATTTGAAATGTCTGCTGAAGTTATCTCTGAAGCTGCTGTTTTCAATCTAGTGAGACTTCATTTCTTTCAAATGCAAATGCTGGTATCTTGTCAACAATATTAAAAGAAATCCTTTAAACTTTAAAAATTTGAAGTAGAGAATATTCTTCCATAACTAGACATATATTTCATTTATATATTATATTTCTTTATAATTCCTGATTCTGCATAGGAATTACGAGATTTAGTAGGCAAAGAAAAACAGTCAAAGACTGTTAATGCTGCTTCTTCCTCTACATGAGCAGGGGGGAAGGAAGAAGAAAGAAGAAAAAGAAAAGAAAGAAAAGGAAAAAAAAAAAAAAAAAAAGAGGGGAAAAAGAGTTTAGGATTCACTATCTGCCCTTGTTCCTGGTTGGTTATCAAGTCATTTGGTGGGATTCCAGTTTTTCCCCCAAAATCCAACGATAACTATACTAATAACAGATAAAACACTAACAGCATTTAATTTATCTATGGCATTAGCTTAATTACCCTTCCTGAACTTGTAAGGAGAAGGTATTTAAGAAAAAATCTGACATGTTCTAAAGGAGCCAGTGCGGTGAAGAATGCTGGAGAAATCGATGTTTTCTATTTTCAGGCTATTCTGGTAACTGAACAGCTTACATGAGTTTTGAGTGAAAAGGGGCAGGAATAAATGTTGCACGTTCTCATTCTCTCCGACCTCCAGACTTAGTTTCCCCAGCACATGGCAGTCTGAGATTTGCCACAGCAAGATAACAAAACCCAAGGGTAGTCACTGAGCCTATGAACTTGCAAACAAATACAGTGAGCTCTGGTATTGAAATTTAACTACAGACAATGCTTTCACTCATAGCAATAGATGATCCGGAAAGATTCCCTTCCACCATATTTTATAAAGGTCACATCTTTCAGTTTGTTTTTACAGTCCAGTGGTACTGCTAGACGTGCATCCATGAAACAATGACAGGTACTTTACTTAGGAATATGAAGCTAGCTTTGCATGATCTTAATTTTTTACACAGAAAAAGCAAGAAATAGAAGACTGAAAAAACAAATGAAAGTTTAAAGTTCCTTCTCTGGATTGCCCTGAGTGAAGATGCTAATGCACAGTGCAGTTATAATTGAGGGGGAAAAAAAAAATCATTAGGCTCAAATTTGTACAAGGTAAGCAGATTTCAGAGCCCTACGTGCACTCCTCTGCTATGAGGTGGTTTCTTTGTTTGTTCAAAACTACTAGAAAAAATGTTATCATGAAATTAAAATAAGTGGAACACTGCATTAGAAGAATAGTTTTAGGATTATTATTGGATATGCCTATAACTTAAATCTGGA
Organism: Phoebastria nigripes; assembly: GCA_035582835.1. Classification (NCBI taxonomy): domain Eukaryota; kingdom Metazoa; phylum Chordata; class Aves; order Procellariiformes; family Diomedeidae; genus Phoebastria; species Phoebastria nigripes. The sequence goes on along the minus strand of JAYKAV010002808.1, from coordinate 555,658 downwards.
ATCAATATTTTTCTATGTTCATCTACCTTTCAGAATAGAACTGTTAAATTAACTGGCAATATTTTTCTAGAGTATCATTCAATACTGAAATGGACCAGAAGAAATAAACACACCAGGGCCCAGGTGGAAAGGTGAGGTGCAACTGCAATTTTACTTATTCGTTTATTCTTTACTGGCTGTCTAATTTCTACAGTGATAAGAGCATTTGAAATACATAAAAAGTGTACTAAAAAAAGGTCTAGAAAACTCTTGGCAATAAATTAAGCAGTCTCTGGGAAATACATTTTTAAGAAAATCTTTATACTTTGGAGAGTTATTACTACAACAATAGGAAAATTTTGCGTGAAAGAAGCCCAATTTTTTAAAAAGTTAAAATGTAATAGAATGCATTATTGCCAGTTTAAGAAAATGCTGCCAGTTAAAATGACTATAAATTTTGAAGGAACATGAGAGAAATACCTACACAACCAAGTCCATGATGCAGAGATCCAATCTACAGTAGAAAGACATATACAAGTTCATTAAACTTCAGAGAAACACAGTACTGTATCATAGCAAGTAAATACGTCATGGTCTTACTATGACTAAATGCCTATAAAGTAAAAACAAATGTTTCTATCAATAAAGACTGTTGGCTGTTTCCTAAATTTTCTTTCACACAGTTAAAAAGTCTCTCAACAGAAGAATCCTTGAACTTAGGACTCCATTGAGGGCATTGTTTTCTAAATCCCATTTAATTTACAAGGTCAGGATTAGTTTTAGGATTTGAATTGCCACATGCCTGAATAAAAAAAGAACCATTAAAAAAAAACATCTCCCACAGAAGCCTATATATAAGCCTAAATCCCCAAACAATTACAGAAAATAAGTTTCATATGAAAGCATAAGTGACTGCAAAATACTGACTTTAGAATATTTATTTCCCTTCTCCTCAAAAATATGTAAAAGCTTTTATTAAGGAAATTTTGCTTTCTCTCTCCTCTGCTTCTTCCAAGAGATCTCCTCAATATTTCCTTACTATGAAACAGAAGTAAATTAGATTTTTTTTTTTTTTTTTGTGGTCCCTCATTCCCTTCTCCCCCTCCCTGCGCTGAGGCTTGTCTGAGAAGAGATTACAATTCAAACCTCATTAAAAGTAATAGGGAGAATCTTGAGATCCATGCTCTTCTTCTTAATAAAAAATCCCCCAACCCATCAGTCCCTGCTGCAGTAAAGTTCCCCAGAGCTGATAAAAAACTGATGTAGGACTTCAAAAACATGCCAGTCCAGTCTTTTTGGCTTTGTTCCGGGCTGGCTTTGTGACTACTAACATGAAGATTTTCAGAAGATGACTCTAGGACTTGAATTCAGGAAGGCCGAGTATCCATTGTCCCTCTCCACATTAGATACCATTGTTAGCATGTAAAATATTGGTCTTAATATATCTGTGTTCACTCAACTCCTAAAACAAAGGGAAAAATGCTGTGGCCTTCCTTTTCTCTCTCCTTTTCCAACAGACGCTTTGAAGATTAATTTATATCGCAAAGTATTTCAGGATTTTTCCCACAACAAAGCAAGAGGTATCTCTGGATGCTCAAACACAGCACTAGAATCCCTGGGACCTGATTTCCAGATAAGTTCTGAGACAAAATGACACAATTTCCCCTTACAAATACCAGTTCACAGAGCCAGCTGCAAAGCTGTGACACACTGATGTGAACAGAAATTCTCTACTACTCTTGTAAATTATGGAGCCATAACTGATAGTGTAAATGTTGAAATACAATTCTCTACAACATCACCTTAACCAAACACTTCAATTCTCTTGAAACAAACACGAGAACTGCCTAAAATGCAGATATTTCAGTGTAATTTCAGAATTGTAAAGCTTCACATAGAGAAAAGAGTTTAAGACTCATAACATCATCACTCACGAATACCAGACTGCAACAACAAAATTCATCTGCGCTGTGAATACTCCAAAATTAAAACCAACCTTATAGCAAATTATTATTTTGACAGTTTCTGCCTTTTGCCATTTATCAACCAATTTAAACTTCTAAGCAACACACTTTTGTATTCTATACTGTACATTGCCCTACATTTCCTTAGTAACTGACAGCCAGTGCAAAGTGAACTTACCGGTTTCTTTCCTACTATGAGTTTTTCAACCTTCTGGACTTGGGATACATGATCCTCATTCGTCTTCAGTTCCCGTTTGCGGATTCGCTCATAAATCCCAATCAGCATTTCTCGTGGGATATCCTCACCATCATCCACACCTGCAGAAGCCAACAGTTTCTGTTATCAGTCTGGCTCTGAATGATCTAACAAAGGCTGTTATTTCTCAGCAATGTAAGCTTCTCAGCAAGGAGAGGATAAAAMCACGGGCAGTCTTTGTTTCCCTGCTAACAGTAATGCCAATGTTGCCTGAGACTGCTGATGTACTTGTTTATGCTGTTTTGTTTTATAGCTGTCAGTACTCTGTCAGCTAACATCTCCTATGCTGTTCTTGTGCCTACCTTACCAAAGCAGCAGAAGTTATGTTATGCATTACTGAAGCACTGATTTTTGTCCAAAAGCTTGCTGCCCCCAATACGCCAAGACATTGATGGAAATTACACAGGTTTCTTTATTTGTTTTAAAACTCTAATCTAAAACTAACCCATAAAAAGGCTAATTTCCTATGTAAATTTTTTTTTTTTTTTTTTTTTTAAAAGTTTCCTCTATTTGGTGTCAAGGCTCAAATGAGTTAAATAACCCTTTAGACACTAAAATCTCCATATGACCTCCTCCTAGGATTATACCACTGGGAGGAAGCAGAACAACCATTCCATTTTGCCTCTGTCCCAATATTACTCAACACTGTTCATAAAATAATTTCCTTCAAGAGAACCTTATGAACACCCAGTAAAATTAATTTAACCAGTATTTCCTGTATGACTTCAAAAACAACTAATTTACTCTGGAAAAACAAATCAACAAAATAGCCTAGTTACAGTATTATTGTTTAGCACTGTGTGATTATCCTTGGCATGTCAGTATTCTAACAAATGTCACAGTGTCTTGAATGCTTGATCCTGAATGTTTAATAGCAGTGGAAGGAGTCCAATTTCAATAAGTGACTTAAAGCTGGATTTCCTGGGGACAGGGAGATGCATGTCTATTTTTTAAACAGGTTTTAAAGCAATAAACTCTTATCTCCCATTCAGAAGCCAAAATAGAATATTTTGTCACCCAGTAGAACAAACTGCTCACATAAAAAATACTGTGATAAAATACAGTTTCTTTGCAACTAGAAGCAAGCAAAACCGTCTCTGTTCTGTTCCACACCAGCATGTCTTCCACAGACCACCCTTTGCGATCCAGTCATTTAAAGTTACAGGCAAGGTAACCTGTTACAAAAATGCCTACAATAATAAGAAATTCCTGGCATTTGGGCTGGAGCTCAGAGAGAAGGTACTGTATTTAATACAACAAATATAACTGTAGTATTATGCTAAGAAATGAATATCAGGCCTTTTTTAATCTTTGTGGACTTTACGATAAAATCTCAACACTAACTTAAATTTTGCTAAGCTAAAACATCTGCTAAGCATAGATAGTTCATTGCCATCTTATATAAATCTAAGGGAATAAAATCACCAAACAGGACTTTCATTTTCAAGATCTGAAATTCCAGAACACCACAAGTATTTTGTTTTTACTAGTACTAAAATCAAAGTACCACATGCACACATGAATACAAACTGCCATGCATCTGAGATGCGCCAATATATTTTTATATGTTAAGCAACTTGATTCTGTCTTTCTGCCACTCAGCCGACTTTTAGATATCACTGAGAAAACGGCTCTCCAACAATACATCAGTACTTGCTGGTGCCTGCAGGAGTGGGCCTATTCTGCTACCATGCTGCTACATCCATTGTTGCCAAAAGAAGAGCGGCTGTGCACTAAGTTGTGCTTATTCTGTGCTTAAAAGAAGGGGGAGGAGGAGGAGGAGAAGGTTGCAATGACTGAGCAGGCAATTTTCCTGGCCTTTGCACAAACACGTAGTAATGGAATTATAGTAAAAGCTGCTTTTTCCCTATGGGCACGAACTACTGTAAAGGAAAAAAAGGGATGGGGACTTCAGCCTCATTTTATTTCTTTAACAWCCGAGTGCTCTTCTGTGACAAAAGGTAAATGCTGTCTGATCCATTCTTCCTTGAGTGCCCAGGAACAACAGGAGGTATCATCTCCTCACGCACCATCTTCCTCCTCAGCTCTAGAGTGACTACTTCCTGTTAGGCAGAGCTGAGCACTGGCTGAGCTGATACTTCATAAAAATCTGTTCTTTTTCACCAGAAAGAACCAGGATAGAAAGATCTGAGATACAAATTTGAAAAAATACTGATATTATTTTGGCAATCTAATTGCAAGCTTAGGTATGCCATAGCCTGGTAAATAGTTTCTTGATCAGAAAATATACCAATGAAGAAATCAAAATGAAATTTCTGTGCTATATACCATGTACCTTTCAGGAAGGTTTTGGAGTTGAGATTTTTTTTTCCCCCCACCGAGACTTTAAATCTTTGGTTTATTTCCAAAGGTTCTCATCATGGCATAGTGATTTCTGTTCCTTAATATATATACATATATGGGAATAAAAGGACCTGACAAGATAGAAATGACAAAATACTGTATGCTTAATTCTGTTTTCACTATTCCAGAAATAACTAAAGCCGGTAAAAATTACAGTAGTTTTCAGTCAGGTGAAATCAGAATCAAGTGCCCTGTATTTTGTCTTTTTCCCCAGAAGATACACAGTGTCCCTCCAATGACAGTTACAGGGAAAAGCTTTCATGACCTTTGTCGTTAGAGTTTGCTTACCCCTTAGATTCTTGACAAAATCTTCTAGCTTCATTTTGCGTTCTGGTTTCACATTTGGGCTGTACATATCTGTGTTTAACAGTATGATGGCAAAAGCTAGAATGAAGATGGTATCAGGATTTCTAAATTGTCTCACAACACCTGGATTGCAGATACAGTATCGTTGGCTGTAAAAAAAAGCAGAGGGGAAGCTGTCAGAGCTATGAATTACTATTCTAATTCCACCAAATAAACCAACTGCTACATTCCAGAGGCTGAGCAAGCTATTATTCGCGTTCCATACATATATTTAGTTTTCCATCCACATATTTTCATACGCCAATCCTAGAATATGGAAGGCTTTTGTTTTCTACTACCACTGTAACTTCACTTAGTACAGATTCTGAGCTACAATAACTTCAGTATTTCATTTTTTTCAGTGAGTAATACCTGTTGACACCAGGTAAGAATACATCATTGATTTTAGCTTACTGCCACATGATGATTTACATCTCATCCTGCCCTGGATAAAGGATGCTTGTGTTAGTATTAATAAGTTAATGCTCTTTATTCCACTATTGTTGAAATGCTTGATGGAAGGTTGAGAGCATATATACTCTAAAATGTAAATGGTCTTATAATTCCACTCATATAAACTATTATATCCAAATACATTGTTAGAGACATTCAAAAATCCTTGAATATCTTTGCAACTGATGCCAGAAAGAACTTTTAATTGAGAAACCTTACTATGTTAATACAAATGACATACACGAACAGCACCAGCAAATAAAACTTCCTATTTCATACTTAGCAAAACCACCACAAAGGACATGCTGTATTTGAAACTGTATGTAGCTCATAAGGGCACTGCAAATAAGCAGGGAAGTAACTTAGATATGCTCAACTTCCCCAGTTCTCCAGTTTGACCATTAGACAACAGCAGGTTTCTGGTGACTGAGTAATTTATTTCAGCATCATACCTAAAAGCTTCAATGAGCCGTTCTACTTTCTGGGCTTCTCCTTGAACACGGATATGAGCCTGAAATTTCCTGAGTGCTTCATCCAGTTCCATTGTTGAGAAGTCCATCTCATCCACAACACAGCTAGGATAAAAACATATTGCCATTGTGTCTTTTAATTTCTAACAACAGTTAGAAGTACCAAAGGTAAGATTTCGAGACCAAAAAATCCTTTCAATTTTCCATCTCTTGTAGAGATTCATGGAGTTTTTTGAAACATTCAGCAGCAATTGGAATAACTGCAGGTAAGCTGTGAAGGAAGGATTGCAAATCATGGATCAATGAGAATGTGTACATGTAAGCAGGCCCTTATTCTTTTTTTAACAGAAGAGCTGCTGGAATGACAAATGTCTGACCAATGTAAGTGACATACCATTGCCAAGAATAATTACCAGTTTTGTGCTTCCAGGCCAATCARTTATTACAATGCCTATAATAATAATAAATAGTTTATACTGCTCAAAATATCATATCTCAAACAGCCTGCAGCAAGCACAGTAATCTGTACAAAATGGCTCTGTGTCTAGGAATGTTCTTACATACAGAGAAGAAAAAAAAAAAAATCTTGTTTGGATACTCTCTTACTATTACTGTAATTCTCATCTCCCCATCATTTGCCCTGTCTTTCAGTTAACATTTATGGAGAAATAATTACTTTCTTGCTCTGAAAATACAGTGCTGACAAAAAATAAAAAAGGAACCAGTTAATGTAATCAACAATGTGAACTATGTCATCCTAATACTTTGTTTAAAGACTACTTTAAAATCAGAAGCTTACAAATTTCCTTTCTTTGAACTTAGCTTTTAGTTTTTAAATTACCAGACATGAATCACTGCAAGTAACAGCACTGTAATGCAGAAACCACAGAAAGAAAGCACAATCCAGTTTTAAAAGCCTTTTCTTAAATGTATAGCTATACAATGATAAATTAGAGTAGCTCATATTTTTCTTGTAGTAACATTGTAGCTAACATAGATTAATACCAAAGCAATTTATTCACTTTGCCTCGAATATTTTTCCCTTTCTGCAGAAGTGCAAGGAAACAAACAAACAGGCTTGGCATTTCTCACGCCCTTTCCAATCCACACCTAAAGACCTATTATCAGTTCTGCAATAATGTTCACAGTCTTCCCACCTATTGTAAGTTCTGTAACACTTTCAAAAGCTCTTTTCTCCTTCAAAGGTGTAAAGCACATGTGCAGACAAGGTGGAGTCAAAATGAAGTAATTAGTGCAATTAAGGACCTCCAGAAACATGCTGGCCAACAACATAATGGGGAGGGGTCTTAAACAATCTTTTATATGAACTATGGAGACAGCAGATACACCACCGTGGTCAATGTTCTTAACTGGAACCCGTACTTTTCTGCAAATATTTCAAAATAGTAAACAAAACTTTTCTAGTGGCTATGTAATGACAAAAAAGGGAACAAGTTATTTTAGCTAGCTCATTACAGCGAATAAAAACATGAAAGTAAGATCAGACACACTTGTTTAGTTTTTGTTAACAATAGTTAACAAGATGATAATCCTTGATAATAATATCATGATCACAATGACAAAGAGAACATGATTAAATGGACTTTCGTCACTGCAGGAGAACTTGAGTACATACGTACTCTGGGTGAATAAGCCTGTGCYGAACGACCACATCTTCACTATTACAGTTACATGTCCCGGGCAGGTAAAAGCAAGAAGCAGCTAAGCTTCACCACTTCTAGGTAGGCAGATAATTGAAACGTCTTCCTGGGAACTATGCCCTGCTTACCACCTCTCCACAAAATTTAGGCAAGAAGAGTGGAACATACCATTTGCTGGGTCAGCGCAGCTACAACTGCCTTGGTTCTCTACTGTAGCACTTGCCTGTACTCTTGCACATAACTGTGTAGGGTAACAGACTGAAATGACAGAGTCCCGTACAGAGCAACAGAATGTCATGCTTTCCCTCTCACTTTTAACAGTGTTCTTTATGACGGTTTTATTTTATTCTTTCTTTGAGTGACTGTACTTTTGTTTTCTAATGCAAAGTGAAGACACAGTAGAAGGTCAGATCCTCAGCTACATGTCTATTACATAGAGCACTCTTTGGTCACGCAGAGAGAGAAAGCTGAGGCTCACTGCAGAACAGCAGTGCTTCGGGAAGCGTGCCTGATGTGCCCCAAATGTTGGCCAGGGCAACAACATCAATGCCAGCTATGCCAGCCCCAAGCCACCCAAACAACGCCTTTACATTTGAGCTACCACCAGGTAGCAACTACAGTAGGCCCAGAATGCAGCTCTTGGTCAAAAATCTAGGCTACTCTCTCAAATATTTTCTAAGCTCCAGTGAAAAGAAGATTTCAAACAGTTAAAACACCCTAATTTACAGGATCTGGGAAACTTGAACACAAATCAAAGCAAGTCACTTGAAATTAAATTCTGTAACAGAAAAAGGATCATCTGTTGAAGTATCTTCTCTATGTAACAACCTGGAGTTACTATCAGTTTGACAAAATCTACCTCCAATCTGTAAATGTCATGTTTAAGATGAAATGCTATTCTATTGTCTCTTTTAAAGAAAAAATACCTTGTTCCTATTTGCAGACAAGGTTCAGAACACTATCAAGAGAACTTCACCACTTACAGGGTGTTCCTCGCCCCAAAGCACAGCTGAAACAGCTTATTTAAGAATAGATTAATTTCAATAAAAGGATTGTTGTGGGGTTGTAGGTATTGGGTTGTGGGGTATAGGGGTTGTGGGGTGATTATGACCTTACTCTTAACAATTCACCTCATCACAGATACAGCATCTGGCTTAGCAGAGACACACTTCTACTCACCCATATTCTGCTAGTCTGTTTGAGACGGTGAGGGCAAACAATTTGTTCAAGATCACAAAATGCATCATCTAAGATTATAAATCATCTCGTCCTGGACCTGTACTGTTTTCTTTTAAAAAATTAGAAATACACTCTCTTCGGAAAGTCTTCACCCTAGTCTGACTCATAATTGCAAAATCCGGACAATCATTACAAGTAGCTAATAATGACTCATGCTGAATAGGGACTGCATCAAAACCAAGCCATATTCTATTGCTCTGTATTGTAAGGCTGGCTGCATGCTTTGATACAGAGGCTCTTCTGTTGCTTTCTGCTGGGTATTGTACTATAAGAAGGCAGCCTTTAACAAGGCACAGGAAAGAATGAGAAAAACCTCTAAAAAAAGGTCTGTGGCATGCGTACACATGCCATTAGCTGTATTAATACAGTGTTCAAGCCTGCAATTTGAGATACATAAGTTCTGACAGCATAATAGTAAGATCAGGATGACTGTAGAGAACGTGACCAACATCTTTGCGGTATGAAGCCAGTGAGAGCAGTCTGTAACAAATATACAAAGAAAATATAAGGTGTTGGCAGACACTTTGTATCATGATACCATAACCTTAAAATTTTGGTGATGTATCAATATTATGGTATCAATATTATGTATCAACATTCAGTCCTCAAGAAAGACTGCATCTATAGACCAATACAAATTTCAGTACAGCTTTCATTATACTCTGGTTAAAATCTGTGGTCAGAATTTTTCCTACTCTTCCTTAATGGGCAAGATGTGGGGTTTTTTGCTTTCATTCTCAGCAGTTTTGTTAAACATCTAACTACATTTTTTATACAATTCCTTGAACAAAACTGGACTAAGATGTATTCATGTTTACAGATCAGTATATCAGAGACAAAAAAAAAAAAAAAAAAAAAATATCAGAAAAAAAAAAAAAAAAAAAAAAGCCCCAAAAGAATACATGTTTTAAATGAACACCCTCTTAAAATAAAGCAACTTCTTTTTTGGTCTACTCTGTATGTAAGGTTTAGAAATTTATGACCAAGCTGCTAAAAGTCTAATTTTCTGCTTTGAATTTCTTTGGTTTTTGAAAGAGTTTTTGTTTATCTAATCTTTTGGAAAAGAACAGTTTGTATAGATCTTGTCAGCATATGCCTGTACACTCTGAAATCCCTTTTTATCTAACATCTGAGCCATTTGACTGTAATAATTATTTTCATGTTCTGTTACTGATGAAGCCTTATGTTGCATATAATATTATTTTGTTTCATTCAGTAAATTATTAGAGAGCCTGAGGAAGGAAGACGACTTTGAAATAACATACTCTAACGCCAATGAAATTGAAACATAAATTTAGAGTAAATGTACATGACTACAGGGAATATAAATCCTTGTAAGTATCTTGCTGGATCAGTAACAGAAACAGTAACTTAGCTGGAAAGCAAAGAAATAAATATTTGCTCATGTGCATGTTTTCTTTCTTAACCCTTAGAGTTTGGTTTCCCCCTCCTTCAGAACAAGACCCAGAGATAAGCACAAAACATTCAGAGACCATTACTACCTCTAGCTTGATGAAACGTCTTACTTGAAAATTAAAATCTGTTTACCTCCTCCCCACACACAATACTCACTCTAACACATCCCGGTTGAACTGTTTTTGTCGATTTCCCAGAAATTCTCCAATCATCTGTCTGCTGAGACCTTTCCTTTGCAGGAGAAAGTGGGCAACACCAACTGGAGTGTCTGGCACAAAACCTCGCTCAATTAGGTACTGGACTCCTTTTTCAGGTTTTCTGAGGAGAAATGAGAATGCAAAACTATCAATTTTCTTCCATTGGACCTGAAGGCATCTGATTAAAATTTTACAACAATTTTGTCAATCACTTTTGACTAACATACTACTAGCATGGGGTAGTATAGTTTCAGGATAAATGTAACCATCCCGTAGAACACACTGTTCACTGTTAATAGCTTACTAGCTTTGAAACACATCTTTGCATGTTATTACACATTTCCCAGCTCCATAACCCTTCCAAAGAGAAGCTTCATATGCAAGGCATGAAAGTCAAAACACTTGTCAATGCAAAAGACAAGCCCAACATCAGCTCCTAAATGCTCCTGTTGCTGGGAGAGATGTACCTTCCAGAAACTGAACTAAAAAGCTGCTGATGAAAAACAAGAAACAAAGAACACCCCTGACCTCCCACCCCCCTGCTGTCAAAAGTTAAACTTATTGAACAACATCTGAAGAGGTATAACTTGCAAGCTGAGAATACAAAAAATAAGGGAAAAAAATAAAGTCAGTCATGCAAAAAGAAGCAATTAAAAATAGTGGAGCTCCCATCTAATTTAGATTTTTTTTTCTTGTCCTTTAACACACCCATTGCCCCAGATTTCCCTCCCTCAGACAAGCACCTTCATAGTTTCTGCAGTATTTTACATCTCTTTATACATCACCTCCAGATTTAGCTGTAACCATTTTCAGATCTCAAAACAAAGCAAGCCGAAGCTACTCATTTTAACATATTAAGAAGTGTGTGCTGGGGAGGAGGGTTGGGGATGGAATTGGTTTCTGGCAATAAATCTACTGCTTATAAAGGCAAATGCTGCTTGTATTCTAAAGTGATGTAAAATTCCCCTTACAGCACATATTGTGCACTGCGTCTTCCAGCAGTGTGACACAACAGACAACCATAATTTCTTTTAAAGATATTAAAGGGATATCTTTACAGAACCAGTAATCCCATCATCATCTTTATTTTGTAAGGAATTATAATATAATGTCCACCTGTAAGAGTAAACAATTTGCAGCATGCTGGATGACCTGAAAGATATTTCCTTTAAGGCAAGCAAAACCAATTTCAAAGGACAAGGTGACTGTACTATTTTTATGCAAGGTTGATCGTACAACCATAACCCTTCCTCAGGATTTTTAATTGCAAATAACATTACTAAATACATCACCATTCAGTTCTCCTACTCTTTTACATTACAGTATTATACACTTAATACCCTATTAAGAGTTAGATAGATCAGAGAGATATATATAATTTAATCAAAAGGGAGTTCTCAAATCTCAATTTCTTGCATCATGCTTTGTGGCTCTTTTCATCTGAAATAAGATTATGCATACGGTCATCTTCTAAACACAATCTTGTAAAATGAATCTCCTTCATACTCAGAAAGTACCCTTTTTCTTGTAAGTAATGTAACTGCTACGTTCATATGCTTTTGAGTTGTATTTTGGAATTCTTAATCTTTCTGAATTTAAATTCACAGCATGCAACAAAAATAGGAATAGTTTTCTCCATCCCCCTTGTTAGTGAGCTACATTTGTCCATAAAATTCAGTGATACAAACCCAGGAGAGTTCCTCTCCAGCAATTGTCAAAACAGAAGACAAAGAACACTATCAAAAAGCACAACTTGATCCAAAGATCACCTTTACTTGAGATACAGAAAATGCTGGATCATTACTTATTGTAGTAAACCACAACTTGAACTCTTACCACCCCCATAAGCCTGAACATTTAAAATCATCACAAAGGTGACACATGATTTATTTTGCATCAGTTCCTATGTAGCTGTATAATTTTACATAAGTCAGGGTCTGCTTTTTCACATAAGAAGCTCTGCTTCTGGTTCAGCAATATGAAATCACTTTATTCAAATACACTTCAAACCAGGCTAGGTAAGTCTCCAAAACAGACTTAAAAATCCATTTAGCAATACACTGGAAGCCAAAAGCTCTTTTCCCATCGATACTTTCTTCATGCTGAAGTGAAGCATCAGGAAGCTTTGCAGTCTAGGATTATTTGAAAGTAGTCCAATTTGTTACAAAAGTTGTAACATGGAAGCAATGTAAACTCTGAACTGCAATAACATGAAAATAGTACCTGAAAACTCTGAACTGTAAGAATGAAGACTACTCTTTCCCTATTTGATAAATCAAACTGTAGTAGCAGTGGCATAAACTTTGGAGTAATAAACCTGTAAGAGTCATTTCCACAGTGAAGAAACTTTATTTCTTCTAATTCATGGCCCTACCCACTGAGTTTGCCAACTAGAGATCAGTAAAATTGTGTCACATTATTTTGAAATCTGTCCTCCAAAAACTGTTAACTTTGTTGTTCTGTTCTAGAAAAACAACTATAAACCTAGAGAATATGACTGACCACAACTGAGCAAGCATTAGCAGGATAATTGTTCTTCATGACAGAACCTATAGCTTCAGGTGGTCTTTTGGTACCTCACCCCAAGCACTGACAGTCTACAATAAAGGATGGCATAAAGGACAAGTAGCCAGAGGCAGCTGGTACCACTCTGTAGCTGTTAGGGTATCACTCCTTGAGCAAGGCAGCCTACAATGTTTTCAGTTTTCCTATTACAAAATGAATACTATTTGGCTCACAGGAGAAGTCTGTAGGTTAAGGGTTATATGGGAATGTGCACAAATAAAGTTCTAAATAAAATAAGTTTCTGTGGCTAAATGTGGGTATTAAATATCAGAGGAAGAAAAATTTTCTTAGCCAATGGGTATCTCCCTAGCTTCCCCTTCAGGTCATAAATGCTAATTTTGGTTTCTGTTCTGGAAGTCTAGCTTGCTGACAAAATTTTCTTCATATTTCTATTTTTGATGATCTGAAACCTTGAATTTATTCAATGCTTTTGACCAAGAAACTGTATTTAACATGAACTAAATTTTATCAAACAGCTTATTGAAAGAACAATCTCCCCCCTTTTTTTTTAATCCTCTTGCAAGCTATGGAGGTTCAGGGGGTTTTATTGCTGTTGTAGGCTCCCTCCCACCCCCACACCAGGTGTGACATTGTCTTATTCAACAGGAAAAGTACTCAATAGAAAACGGTGACTTTGTAAGAGCCTTCTGAAGTGCTGTACTTCCAATGAAATTTTACTTAAAAACTGAAGCTAACAATAGGTTGAGAGAAAAACATACACAAGGGCACCTTCCCTCTCTGTCTTTAAACACAAGCAATATTTTCCCTCTTTTCAAATTCAGAGAAATTGAAGAACTAAACAGGTTCATGGAAATTTAAGTCATCCTCAACACAACAAATTTCAAATATTACTAAGTATGAAGGAATTGCCTCTTAAATGCACCAAGAGGACATGTAGGTTGTGGTGTTGACTATCAGCAAACTACCGGAAACTCATTTGCTCCTTCCCAATGAAAGGCAAAAAATACCAGGTAGCTGACAGGGTTTCTGRGAGGGCAGGTTTTGACAACACAAGCAAACAGGGATTCTACTGCTGACAAAACCAGCTGTTTTAAATTGGACAAACTTTATTTTTCACCAAACCCTAATTTTCCTAAAGTGTATGACGGGATGCAGAAGGGAGGGGGACATGAAAGGGTCATGGATTTAACATGAGATAGCACATCTGACGTAACTTATTTCATTTCTGCCTACTCAGAATTGAGCATAGACTGTTTTGTACTTACAACTAAGGGTCTTTTGTGATTAGGAAAATTCCCAGTGATGGCTTGTTAATTACACCTACCAATAACAGGGAAGATGAGAAGTCTATAAATAGCAGTTGTAGAAGCTGCATAAGCAGAGCATTTCTTTTCAGATTTGAATACATTAACAAATATCAAAATACACCCTCTAAAGCTAGCACCTTACACAGCTGATGATATACATGTTTAGAGAACTTTTGATATTTACAGGATTGCTTCCAAAATAAAGCTTAAAAATGCCTTCTATCTCAAAAAACCCCAACCAAAACAAATCAAAAGGAATCTACTGAAAGGAAGGGAAAAAAAAAAAACAACTAACACAAAAAGATGTGCAAAAACATATTTACATGAGATTCTCAGATGTTGCATAAAGGGCTAAGGAATTTCCTAGAAACTGATTAATAACAAGACCTTTTAGGATGATTTAAAGCGACTTTTAGGGGAAAAACATCGATGGAGAAAGTAATGCAAACTTCAAAATAACAGATCAAAACAGTATATTTTAATAAGCACGCTTCTTAGAGCATACTGGTCATATCCAGTAAAAATGTTGTCTTTGTGTGTTTCCGAAGACAGGTTGGATCCTGCAGCAATTTTTGGAAACTGACATCTTTAAGAGGAAGCAAATTCCAGGAACGAAGAGTGCAAAATCACACACAGACAACAGTTAAAAAAACAGAGAGCAAAATACCCCAAACCCCAACCCCCCTAAAAACCCATTCCCTCAAAAGCCAAGACAATAGTAAATCCCTGCACATCACTGCTGTGTCCTCTAGTCAGTATTACGCCTTTCCTTCCTAGGTGTAATACTAACTAGACGGAGATGGCTTATTTACTCAGCAAGTTCTACATGCAGTACTGAAAGCGTAAATTCAGTGGAAGTTCATATAACTTGCTGACATTTGTGTAGATCTCATTAGAGTGGTGGTTTGTTGGGGGTTTATAGCTTCTGAAGCTAAGGAGGAGTTGGTTGTTTTTCCTTTAACAGCTATGGAGGTTGAATCTGGAAAAGTCACAAAAAGGTCTGTACGTTTAGGAGTTTTGCTAATGTAAGCGATGTACGAGGCTCCCCTAAGAATGAGCTCTCCTTTGGAGTATRGGGTAGAAGAGAAAAGAAGAACAATAAATAGGGTAATAACATCAAAGTTGGTACATTCCTGAGAGAAGTGTCCCTTATCCAAGTTAGGAATTTATAGAAAGAAAAAAAAAAAAGAGTATTTTTTTTCCTTAGACTAAAACCTACATGTACATAAGAAGCACAGTATCTTTAGAAAAACACTGCATTCCTAATATTTCTATTGTCATGAGCAAATTAGTAAGGAGAGCAGTGATCCAGACATCTATAATTCTGAATGTGTCATTGTCTCAATTAACTTTCACCTGGTCGGAGGAACCACTGACAGACAACTTTAGGATACATGTTATTACAATCATTTACACCACATGAGAATATCATCAACCTGCAAAGATAATCACCAACTAGCTGTTACAGCAAATCTGGATTGTCAGTGATAAAAAACAGCCCTAAAGCTCCATGAATTACTAAATATGGACTGTCAAAATCACATAATTCCAGTCCCTGGTTTGACACTTCCTCTGCTTGAATTCTGTTTTCAAGACCTGCCAGAGCTTGAGAAAGCAGGAAAGCCATGGTCAGAAACAGCTCTGCCTTTGAAGAGGGGAAGGATAACAGCATCTGCTGACTGACTTCCAAGTCAGTTCATGACAAAGTTGTCAACAGCTGTGCTCACACAACCCAACAGGTAGCGTAGGAGCAGGGACAGACACACAGATTGCTGTTTAAGCCACAAAAGGAAACACAGTTAGAAATACACCACCTTATGCTGTTGTTGGACATACAGTAACACCAGATTCCAAAGGTTAGTGGTACTTGGGAAATAAGGCTTTGTATTATCTAGATGCTCAAAATGTTATCTTTAAAATTATAGGAAATACTACTTTTGCAAAAACACTGCAGTGAATTTGCAAAGTGAATTTGGTAGAGGAAAAGCTTTTAGTCAGATTCTAGATGGTGAGAAAGAGATCAGCACAAACTTAGCATTTACTGTTATGTACTAGACTTACTGGTACAGCCAGTCTTACTGCCAAACAAACACATTAAACATAAGTGCTGTAGTTAGGGCAGCACTTCAGTGGCAGTGCCAGCACTGGCATCAGCCTCTTCTCTCATTCCTGTTGCTGGTTTAGGACTTCCTGACAAACTGAACTAGGAGAAAAAGGGTATTTGTTGTTTTGTGTGTTTGGGGGGGGGGGTTGGTGGTTTTTTTTGTGGTGGTTTGTTTTGGTTTTGTTCTGTTGTTTTTTTTGTTTTGTTTTTGGTTTTGGTTTTTTTTTAAAAAAACAGTCAAGCTCCCCCCATAGCTGCACAATCAGTTGTACCAACCAAGCCACAGTGTGGATAAAGTGCCTATGTCCATGCTGGCCAACAGGAGAATAGCAAGCACTACTCAAAAAGAAACATTCAACAAAACTACAGTACGAAGGTATATAAAGCCTTCCCTATTTCTGACTGGCTAAACATGTAAAGCTTACAAGCACCCAAAACCACATTAAATCTTTGTATTTCCTTTTAGATGCTCAGACAATAAGAGAGCTGTAAAATGGAAGCATTAATAAACAAATGAGCACAGAAAGCAGCTTGCCCAAGTCTAGATTTCCAATACCCAGCAATGCCAAAAGTATCTTTTGAGGTAAACTAGGGATTTATTCACACAATGTAAATAACCACAAACGTACTGTTCTTACAGCCATCTGAGACAAGGGGGATAAAGCTAGCCTGACTGAAAATGAGAAGCTTGGTGAAACATCTAGAAAGAACTTCAGTATTTCTGAAGGCACATCTATGCTTTTTGGTTTCTTGTCTACGTTTAGGCACACACATGCATGCTACGCTGAAAGGACCATAAACTGAGAGAATCTAGAAAACAAACAAACCAGAACTACAAACATTTCTTAGAGGCTGTCAACACTGCAAACAGAAACAGTTCACAAACACGCTGCTGCCAAAGAAAT
Source organism: Phoebastria nigripes (assembly GCA_035582835.1). NCBI lineage: Eukaryota > Metazoa > Chordata > Aves > Procellariiformes > Diomedeidae > Phoebastria > Phoebastria nigripes. The sequence goes on along the minus strand of JAYKAV010002808.1, from coordinate 538,472 downwards.
CTTTTCATGTTGGGGGTGGAGAATTTAATGCAGCTATGATGCCAGCCCTCTGTTAAAAGAAAATAATCTTCCTTGCCTTTGATACTAGAGATTCCATTTTGAAAATATTTACAGTTGTCACAAAACTAAGCATTAGTTTAACATTAAAATCCAGGGATGGCTTTTTTAACAGCAAGAATCTAAGACCTTCCTTAGAGTCATTTAAGAAGTTAAATATTTTTAAATAGCCAAGTTGGCAATAACAAGCTAGTTGAACATTCTCCTTAGTTTGGCAGACAGCTAAACTTTGTTTCTATGGTTGTACTTTTTCCTTCACTTTTGCTGAATATCCTACTGCTGCCACAACGAAGCTAAGAGAATCACTATGCCTATTTTAAACCTTCTGGGAAAGAAGAAAAAAACCAATATCCTTAAAATACTACCAAAACTAGTGCCAACTTGTCAGAGTTCACTCAACTATGCAGCAACGTAAGAAAGGGACTGAAAGGAAAAAAATTAAGAGAAACTGTCTGGGAAGCCTGATCTGTGTCTTCCTCATGTTTCACAACTGTCTAATGAAGAGAAAGAAAAACTAGGTGTAAATTGCATCTTCTGGTAATTACAAGAAAGTGCCTCTAGGTCAGGAAAATAAGCCAAGAAACAGCACGTTTCTCACAGCTTCTCTGCATCTCGTGGAAATGGGGAGATAGTTATTCACATTATTTGGGCAGGAGCCCTATAGTTTCCCCCACAGTGGGGAACACTTCCCTCCACTAAATTATGGTATGTTAATCTTTCAGTTTTGAATGAACTTCTCAGGTTCATTCAAGACCAAACCAAAAAACTACCACCACAGATGTGAAGGTCACAGCTTACTTGCAATCACACCAAATCACCTGGAGTAATCTCCATTCAGTGAAAGTTAATTTATACTCATGTCACTAACAAAAGAATTTACTAGGAAGTGATCTCAGTGCCCAGTTTCTTTGGTGGGGGAGCAAAATAAAGAGAGGAAACTCTGTAGACATCTGTTTTCACAAAATTGGGTAACTGACCTTAACAGTTCTACCATTACTTTCTGTCTGATCAATCACTTTCTTTATGTCACCATTTCCTAGTAAAGTGCTAGGAAATTATACATTAAACATTATTACTGCTACTGAATGTTTAGGCTTGTCTGAAAATTATTGCCTGAATCCGAGCTGATTACAAAACCATAAAAAGTGTATAAAAGGCAGCTAAAGGGTCCAAGCAGAAAGTCTGGGTTATTCTAATAAAGGAGGAAAAAGAGAGTTTAAAGCTATTTCAGAAATAGGATTTTTCTGTATGAGAAGCATCAGCCTTGAAGAACAAAGCAGTTAGCACAGTGAAGAGAATCATAAGGCACACCCCAAGCAGTTGCAATGCAGTAGCTGGACATGTCCTGGCTAGTAAAAACAATCCTGAGTCATCATGCTATAGCAGATTTTGTAGCTCCTCATTATTCCTTCTCTTGGCAGTGGACAGCCTGCTTTTTTTTTTCCCTGCTCCTTCCTTCCTCGCAAGAAAGAAGGAAACACTTCAGTTAAATAAATGGACCAAAACACTCTATGAGGATTGTCTCGCCTCCTCTGACCCCATTGCATCCCTGCATTTTTCAAAGAGTAGGGAAAAGAGTTTGTAGCTGCCAGCAGAGCAAAATATACTCCACTTTGAGACAAGATACATGAAAAACCTGCCGGCTCTCTCAGAAATATTTGCCAGGGGTGAGTATTGCTTTCATGTTTATGCAACTGTAGTCAGGAATGAGACATTAAGATGACTACGTCCTTGAAATTGAGGAACAGTCCCTGTCTTAACGTTTTCCAGTGTCCCTGCCCTAAATTCTCTTTCCACACCCTCACCCCAGTTACGCATAGCAGGAGCACTTCAGCTTCAATTTCTGCAACTCTGCTGAYGGCAAATGGGAAACACTGACAATCACATTTACTTTAAAAGGGATACTTTTTAAATTGGCAATGCAAAAATACTGTTTAAAGATCTCCAGACTTTTCATTTACAGATCCACCAAACCCCAATTCAGCAGATAGATGTGAATTGTTAAACAGGAGGAAAGAGTCGGTGCCCCCTTTTCTGCTCCTTAACTCTTCTTCCAAGGGTTCCTATGCAGCCTTCCCAACTCCCTATTCAAGCTGTCCTCTGTACGCCTGCAAAGGCAGCTGGTCACATTTTTCACCCTCAAAATTTGGTCACTTGAGATTTGGGGGCAGGGGGGGAGGAATTAAAATTCTGGCATCCAGAGTCATATCAGACGCTTGTCTGGGAGCTGCTCAACCAGTCAAATTCCTCCATTCATAGGGTCATTTTCTAATAACCGACTGTATCCTGAGCACGCACCCAGGCATTGTTAGAGCAAACCAGTTACCGATTCCTGGCACGTAGCAGCGGGAGGGAGACGTGTGCCCAGAATGTTTAAGGGCAGGCGGAGCTGGCGACAGAGGATGAGGTAATGGCTCTTTCACGGTTCCAGGGACGCTCGCACACAGTTACTGCTGGTCATAGTGCAGTCTTTCAAAAGCTAGATTTGCTTTCAACATTTGGTAAAGTTTATACTCCCTTTTAATGGCAATAAAGGGAATCCTTGTGCCCATATTTGAAACCGGCGCTTAAATATACTATTGGTTGAATTCTCAGTTATACATTTCAGCTGTTTCTTATGGGGAGGACACAATGTATCCTAATCAAAGCACCCATTTTGGAAAAAAAGGAGGAAAAATGGGTCCTCGGAGAAAAAATAAAACACGCACAGAACAAAGCAAAACACACAGAGCTTTTTTTTTTCTTTGGGTGTTCTCACTTAGGGCTAAACGTTTTTAGAAATAATGAGAGTCATACTAAGAACATTCTTCTCTTCTTACTAACTTCTCGGCATGTTAGAGGACAAGCTACATGGAGTGCTTTGATTTTAATTTTTGTTGGAACTGCCTGTGGCTGAATAATCTGCAGTCCAGATGTTGTAACAACAGTAAAGACCCTCTCACCATATACACGAGGATGGCAAATGGCTCTGTTGCGAAATCCTGAATAAGCCTCTTGTCCCCCCTTTCCTCTTTTTATTGAATCATTCCAAAAAATCACAGAAGATACACGATTTACAAAGATACTAGAGATCAGCTGACAAAAGAATTAGTTCAAAGGTAAACAGAACCAACTTAGTTTGATTTACACCTTCTCCCTCCTACTCAATCTGCACTTACAAAGTCTAAAAATCATTAGAAGTGTTTCCAGTAAGCTTTCAACTTAAAATTCTAAGTGGGGCAGTCTAAAAATACATGTTTTCAGACCAGATATTAGAATGCTGAATGGATGCCATGAGACCTGACTAAAAGCAATACAGAAACTATGTTCAGCATCTTAAGTGAAATTCATTAGGCATGTGATTGGTGTAAATGGAGGAACATCGGATTGGTACACTTACTACAATATTTAAACTAATGGCTACTTGCAAAACTTCTTTTTTAAAAAAAAATTAGTAACGTCTGGCAATTTTTAAGAATTTCAAATAGAGAAAAAGTTTGCAGTACTTTCTGAATGTAGCAGTACTTAGGAATCCAAATTACCTTCAATCTCTACCTATATGTAAATGATGGAAACTGTATACCTCTGTTGAACAGTTAAAGCTGCTTTCATGGAAAATGAAAAATGTGCCTTCTCACAAATATTATTATTGTGTGCCTCAGATTTCCAACACGAATTCCTCTAGAAATTGTAATTTGCAATTTTTTATTTGGTATAATCCCACCAGCACTCAGCAAATTCCTCTCATATCTGCTTAGTAAAATAAAGAAATACTTAAATTAACATTCCAAAGAATCTAGACATGTTTAAAAAAGTCTGCTCCTGGAATTAGTATTCAATTCATACCAATAGTGATTTTTAAGTTTTGAATAAAATCACCCTCATCATGCAATAAATGAAGCCGATAGGGCTTTCAGGGCTTACAGGTCAAAAGATGATACATCACTGCATAATGCAAACAGATACTGATGCCTTTTTAGCTCTGTCAATAAATCCTTTGAGAGAACTTTGCAATAGTGGGAACCTTGATAATAGCCTGTTATAAAGGAAGCTACAGAAAACTCTTCAAAACAGTACACTGTAATGGACTGAGGACATGTGGGGAACAGTTTTCCATCTGTCACTACCCCTTCCAGAAAGCAAGAGAGGACAAAAACGGGGTGGGGGGTGAAAGGCATCTGGGAAAACGTATTGTAAAAATATTTCTAGCCTAGCCTCTGTTCTAGCCAGGTAAAGTGGTGTTATGTTCATTTACCTCCAAGATGTACATGCAAGATTAGGCTGTAAAATCTTCAACAAAAACTACACAAAAAGAGCCCTCAAAAAAATTATGCCACAGCATAAAAAGCAGAGCAGCATGGTGCAAATGGCCCATGAGCTGTACTTCATAGTTTCTCTTCACCAGCAATGTCAGAAATTGGCACCAGCGCCAGCAAGACTAGCTCCCATGGCAAGAAATCACAATGCCACAGGAACACTGCCAGATGAGAAGACATTTAACAGCGTCTTCCAATATCTGATATCCCAAAGGAGATAGTAAATGTGGCTTCAGTCTCTGCAAGATTAACAAATAAGTCTGAGAAACACAAACTTTTATCTCCCATATTTTATAATACTAGGCACAGTTACATCAAATTTTCAAACCACTATAATGTTGTCCAAGTTTTGTTGAAAACACTTTATTAATACAGAAAATGTTTGTACTCCCTGCCCAAGAGAATGCTGAATAATCACGACATCGTACCCTATTCCACATGGCCCAGTTGGGTGTGTCACTGCAGTTTGAGCAGACAGTAATTGAGGGCAGTGTTACCAACAAACATACCTGGTAGCCACAAATACTTGGCAAGGAGCCAGAGCTACTGCCACCATCATGGTGGCACAAGAGAAGGGAATCTGGCAATATACTTCTTCCTACACATGCGCAGCTCTGCACAGAATTACAGTCTGCTAGTACCAACTGCAAAGTTGACCCAAGGGCAGGACATGTTTCCTCAGACGACTGAGGTTAAACCATTCGGTCCTATTTAATCTGTTAGAACCATCAGTGCACCAGTAGCAGAATGGAACCTGAAAATCCTACCAGATTGGGCTGCAATAACTGGTAAACCTGGTATTTCCAGCCTGCAGTCAAAACAAACATGAGAAGAAAATCACAGCCCTTTTTACTTTTTTTTCCCCTCTTCTTTTTTTTCCTTTTTTTTTTTTTTTTTTAAATGCAGCAGTCAAAAGCCCTCTTGAAGCCTTGTTTATAAGCAAACCAGTCTCAAAGGCTGGATTTGCATTGGCAGGGTTTGGAGCCTGCAAAATAAACCTTTCTAGGTAGTGTTTTCCTTCTGCCTATAAGGAAGGAATAGTTTCTAGTGTAATTTCTCCCAGACTACAACCCTTTCAAACTACGCTGAAGAAAATGCCTAATTCAACGCAGCTGGCCTCACCAAGCTTCCCTGGGAGCCTCCACACTCTGGGCATGCACCTGCAATCCTTCCTTTAGGAAGGCAATGAATGGTAACACACAATCTGACAGCCTATTGACAGGGTGAAATCACTACTGCCATTCAAAAATAGGAGAATGTGCAGAAGCTCTTAGTTGCAATTTCTTTGGCAGAAATCATTCCATTTGGGCGGGTGATACTTTATGTTCCAGTATAGTGGATACCAAAAAACATCTTTAAAAAAGTATACTTCTTTAATCAACACTAAGGTTCCAAATTGAGTGCCAAGTTATAGTTTGAAACAAATTCTATGATCAAGTGATAAAACTCCTAGAAAAATGGTTTTCAACTACCTACAGTTTTTTCTCTCTGTCCTGTGTTCTCCATTCTCCAAGGACCTTTGTGCTACTAATGTTTTGCATATAATGGTGATTAAGTGAACTAGACCACCAGTTGTGCTCAACTTCTACTCATAACTGGCTATTCTAATAAAGGGCCTCTGGTAAGAAAACTGCACTTTGGCTTCTGAAAATTATTATTGTAATAGGAAAGCCAGAAAAATTATAAAGCATCTGTTGAAATTTCAACTGTGAGGATAGTGACTTTCCATGCTTTTTAAAACTTCATTCTTTCAACACTCCTAGTGAACAAAGCAGAAGTATTTACTCTACTACAATTCATGCACTTCTTTAAGGTTCTAAACTCTGCATTTCAGCCAAGTTTCATGTACCAGAAAGAAATGACATGATTATTGGTTAATTAAGGTTTGGGATCTTAATTTGCAAGAAAGATTACAAAGATGCAATGAAATTAACATGAACTTTTTGTAAAAGACATCCCTAAAATTTCCTCTGGTAGATGCAGACATTTGGAAAAAACTTGACTTCTTGTAATGGTAACTTCAAAGCCACTTCTTTCAATTCTGCACACAGTCCTTCCACATGGGTGGAGCACACATCCTCTCAGGAGCTTGCTGCCAAGCCTTGTACTACTCCCTCATTTTATGACCATAAATGTGTCATGAAAGATCAGGTGATCAAAAGACATCTAAATGATTCTGCTGCATTGACTTGAACACTGGAGAGTAGACTAAAAAAATGTATCCCATCACATCGCGGGTGTACATCTGGTCACATGATAGGAAGCGCGAGCAGTTTGCAACATGGGACTGAATGCGTAGGCAGACTCTTGCTCATATGAGATGCTGAGCAGTTGCATTTTTGCCGTGTCATGAGAGAGCAACTGTGAAGACGGGACTGATTTGCAGAAAGTCCATCTGACCTGCTGACCCCCTTCCTGGCCTATGTCTAACCAGGTTGGGCAATCCTCCTTTACGCTATTCTGCTTGTGAAGTAGCAGCCTTGGCCAAGGAAATCGACATCTAGGACGTGGCTTGCTTTTCAAAAAACATTTGGACACACCAAGATGCTATGACATAGTTCATGTGCTGAGAACAATGAGTGTAATGCTCAGAAGTTAATTGAAACTAATGCACCTGTACAGCACACATATAAAAGGAAAAAGGATCTTCATCTTGAAGAAATCATCACCTGTAAATCCTGGCAAGTGCCTGAACACAATCTCTATCCCTTCACTTACCTCACAAAATGCAGTTTGCAATCCCACTGATACACTCTTAAGAGTCTCCTTCTGGACTTTTTGAAGAATAAAGCTTTGGAAGTTTCCCAGCTCCCTTTCAAAAGAGTTTACAGATTCATGCACCATCACATTCTATGATGGTTCAATACCTGACATTGCACAGAGGGGAAATAAGGCTATGAATGAAATGTCACAATCTGCGGACTTGAAGAGCCATAATCAAAACCAAGATGCATGGGATACTTGGGAACTGTCTGAGCTATCAATAGAATCAGAGTGACTTGGCAGAAGGTAGAGAATCTTCAGTTCTGTATCAATACTGGAGATAAAATGCGGTGGGGGAATGAAACAATCACACAACAAAAGATCACGCACAGAGGTGCTGCCTGGAGTTCTGTGCAGTGCTATCTTTTAGAACTCACTGCTAAGAAACTGCACGTTATCTTACAACCAGCCAATATAAAAAAAGGTTTATCTCTGTTCAAGTCCATGCAGCAAGATCACTTAGATGTGTTTCAAAYAACACCCTCTATTCCTCTCTATTCCTGATGTTTATTTTTCACTTTCAGCCTCCTACTGATATGGCATGTGCCTAGAAGCATCTGACAATTTCCAATGCTCTCATTCGTCTCTGCATGCTGCTTGAGCACTTTTTCCATTCACCTTTTTTCTTACACCCTTCTGCAATTGACTCAAAAGACTGTATTATCAAGCCTGAAGTTCACTGATCATTGACTGCTTAAGGCTTAATTACTGTGCAAAAAACCGAGCAAACACCAAGTCTTTTAAATGTCAGCCAGACAGTACCAGCACCTTCCTCCCCACCCTCCACACCAAGGATGTTAATGTTTTCAAATCTTCTAAAAAAAAAAAAAAAAAATTGATATATCTTCCTACACCATCTACTTCCTGAGCAGTAAAAGCTGCAGAGATCCTATGACTGCCATACCTCCAATTGGTTAAAAGCTTCTGTAAAGGCCTATTAACTTTTTACAAAGAGAAAAAGACAAACCTGAAACTTTTTACAGCCAAACCTGGCCAATCCATACTTAGTATTGTAATGCACAGCGTCACGTGATGGCATCAAAAAGCTTTAATTTTCTGCGATGTTACAACATACTATTATATGATGAACCACTGACCTATTAATCCAAACAAACAGATCACAGCACTGCTACCTGAAAAGGAGGGCTGAACTCATTCGAGCTCTAGGAGGCTGTGAAAGGTCTATGGCAGCACGCCGAAATATCTATTAGCTCTTCAGAAGCTACAAAATTTTCATAGAGAAATCCTGAAGTACTCTGTAGAAAATTTCAAAAACTTATACAAACACTGTGAGCTGCCAACAGTATTTTAAAGAAAAATAGGAACAAATTCTGGCACCTAGCATCTTTCATCTAAGTGTTCTGAGGAGTTTTATAAGCACTACTACCAGAAAAGGTTTAAGTAAATGATAGCCATTCTAGGGCAGCGAAATTGGCACRCCAGGCATCAACTGAGCAGTGAAGAAAAGCTAGGAATTCTAATGCCAACCACCTAGCTGTTCTTATCTTCCGATTATGATAGTTCTAATGAGATCTGTGTAACTCCAGTAATGTGAATACAGAGTTTAAGCAGTATATTATTTGCTACCCTCTATCATAATATTCATGGTTTTCTACAGCCACATGGGAGTGTCCAAAGAAGAAAGTATTTCAATAAAACAAAGAAACTTGAGAAAGTTATTTTATAGAAGTTTTAAACAACTCCATACATGGGAAAATTAACAGTCATAGGCAGAAATACAAATTTTATGACAATTTTTTGATAAATAATAAAAATTTATTTAGCGTAAAAATATTCAGCGCATTGTTTTTTAGTATCAAAGTTTTGATGAGATCTACTGAACAAATTTCAGGCCCTGCCTGTGTTAAACAGGAAACTCTCCTTACACTGCTTGTTATTTCTAATTCCCATATGACAAGTTTTACAATACCTACGTGATTAGGGCAGGAAGAAATCTGAATTTGCTATAACGCCAAAAATAGATCAGGATTAAGCCACCATACTTTTCAACAAGAAAGGGATCCGATCCATCCTCTTCAATAGTTTACTACCATATATATACACAATTATATTTTTTCTTTTCCCCTGAAGCTGTTTAACTATGAAGACGTCAACTTGTAAGTACTCTAACATGAACAGTTACCATGAGCAGCTTATTTTTTCACTGAAAATTCAGTATCAGACACCAGTCTTACTTATCTGATACAAGAAAAATATTCCTGGTTCAGTGGTTATGTTTCTACCAAACACAGAGAGAAAAGGAGGAAATGCTGTACTTACTTGTTAAAAAGGTTCAGTCCAATCCTATAATGGCGTTTCCTGATAACATCATTACTGAAGGCAGGGGAATCCCAGCTGTTGCGAGTTTCTTTGTGGTATGTTTGTTTGCTCAAGGTTTGCTCCCTTAGGCTGTCTCTAGAAGAAGATTCTGAGCTGCAATTTATGGTATCATTAGAGTTGGAAGTGCTGTTGATGCTGTCGTTGTCTCCATCAGAATAATCAGACTCTGATTTGCTTTGCCTGTTTGCTGTGCCATTGATAGCTAAGTGACTATCTATAGGCCTAGCCCTATGTCTTGCCTCCTGTTCCTCTCGGGATATAATCTTGGCAGGAATACTGTGAGGGATGTGTTTTGGGCTCCCTTGTTGACTAGTGATCCCTCGGTCATATGCGTTTTGTCTCTTTAATGAACCTCTCTCTGAGCGATCACTCAAGTCCACTGAACTGTCACTGGGTGGCTCTATAGTTAGCAATGGTAGATGATCCATTCTTATCCTCTGTTCCTGACATTCCAGTGACGGGGTACTCCTGCAGCTCGTATCAGTGTCTATCTTATCATCTTTGTGGGTCATGGACCAGTACTCTTGAGAAGAGTTCACAGACCGGAGCCTCAAATCAGATTCTGTGCTGGACGGTCTGTCTACTGACTGGGAAAGTGGAAGGGGTGGAGATAACTCTTCCTCATCAATATATAATGTAACATCACTGTATGACGCTGTCATCTCATCAAGCTTCCTGTGATCCACATTGTGAATTGCTGGTTTAGTTTGAGCACAACTATCCCTTTCCATTTCACGACTTCTGACTTGATCCGGAGTCTGGACTTCATCAGAATGTAGACTACGGCAATTCAGTGCATCATCAATGGACTCTGCAAGGGATTTCACTTGTCTCGAAAAAGCATCCTCCAGTTCTGTTATAGCATCAGCAAAATCAGTAGATGCTGCTGGAGACTTCATTGTAGCTGACTCTCCAAGGTCACCACATTCAGACGGTACCAGGGATCCCAGCTTTGACCCATCATTTGTAACAGAAACTTGTTTTCCTTCAAAGTAAGAGCTGTGGACTTTCTCAGGTCCTTCAAAGGAAAACTGCATTCTCATATTGGACAGTACAATGCGTCTTGACATACGATTTTCAGACATAGAACTTCTAAGACGCTCAAAATTTTTGTTCATCTGATACTGGCGAAAAGCCGTTTGTATAGTACGAGCAGCATGTCTAGTTATGAGACGGCCTCCATATTTCCGTTCTAGCATTTCCACCTGTGAAAGGATGAACACAATTACTTTGTAACTTGATGCAGGTTAGAACAAGGTTAAAGTATAACAAAAAAACCCCTTCTTTTAACAACTTTAATTTTCAGAAATTTTTCAAAGTGTATACTGTTTTTGAAAGTAAAAACTCAAAGCTCCAGACTAACAACTGCACAAATAGTGAACCGAACAGTCATTTGCCAAGTTCCACCATAAAAATACAGACAAAAATATGACTATGTGAATACTGTCATATAAAATTAAGGTGTTGGCAATTTGTGTGTGTGTGTGTGTGTGTGTTTAAATTTTGGTTTTCACACATTAGCATTGGTGTGCCCACGTCAAAGCAGACAAGATAGCACCCTAATACAGCATAATGCAGTCATTCTTTCTCTGTAGGGACAACTGTAGAGAAGTGAAAACCAAATATAATGCAAATTGCCATGTTTTGGGAGTAAATTCTAGAGGCRGCCATCACCTTTCCAGACATGCATCGCTTTCTACATGAATAAAAACCAGGTAGCATCGTTTCAGCCAGGCCTGATACCAAAGCAAAATGAGCCTCCCAGACCATATGCTTCGAGAGAGGTTTCTCTAATATCCACATACACAGTCTTCCTCAAACCAAGAACATATTTCACGCTTTCTAAATACAAATTCAAATCTATTTTCATTCTTGTAATTACACTTAACATTGCCAGTGTTTCCAATTAACAGAATGAATATGCAAAATAAATACATTATAAATGCTATCAATTTAACCTAGTGAAAATGACATGTCAATACTTTTGGAATACTCATTAGATATTTTCAAACCTTTCCTTCCAAAACATGAAAAGCATCGCTTATTTAAAAAACACTGTTTTATTTCAATTTTTTCCTCCAATATTTCATTTCTGTTCCGATCAGCCTTTGCTGGATCCATATTATTCACAAACACAAAACATACATCACAAATCAGTAAGTTTAGAACTACAATTAAACCCACCATTTTTCTGGCAACATTTTTGTATAAGTCCATGCAATTTTCATAATACTCCAATGATTCAAAAGTCATTTCTCCTCGCTTGCAAATTGTCCTGGTTCCAGCTGGGACAGAGTTAACTTTCTTCCCAGTAGCTGGGGGGGTGTGCTGTGTTTTGGGTTTGATATAATAGGATCGTTGATGGCCCATTGATGTTTTGGGTGTTGCTGGGTGGTGCTTGCACCAGGGACTTTTTGGCCTCCCATGCCCTGCCAGGTGGGAAGCTGGAGGGGAGCATAGCCGGGGCGGTTGACCCAGTTGGCCAATGGGGTATTCCATACCATGTGACATCATGCTCAGTATAAAACTGGGGGGAGGGGGGGGCCTCTGGCGTCACAGGACAGGCTCTCGCATATCAGCCTGGGCGTCAGTCGGCGGGTGGTGAGCAGTTGCATTGTGCATTGCCTGCTTTGTATATTCTATTATTGCTGTTGTTATTGTTATTATTACTGTTCTACTTTGTTTTATTTCGATTATTAAACCGCTTTTATCTCAACCCGTGAGTTTTCCTGCTTGTGCCCTCCTGATTCTCTCCCTATTCCTACTGGAGCGGGGGGGGGCAAGCGAGCGGCTGCGTGGTGTTTAGTTGCTGGCTGGGGTTAAACCATGACACAAATCCAGGTACCCTTTTTCATTAGACACCATGTTTTAATTACTTACGTTACATGCACATTACACACAGCCTCTCCTCCTCATACTTTGGAGATGTCTCCAAGTAATTGTTAAGTTCAGATATTGATGTGCAGAGGGGCTTCATCCCCCTTCTATGGAAGGAACTAAATGATACTAAAAAATATTGTCTAGTCCATTATGTCTACCATTTGGGAGTAGTTGATGAATTTCTTTCAGCGCTATTGCCTGGTTCAGCAGCTCCCATTCCCCTTCCACATTAAAGATGATCTCCTTTTTGGCTCAGTGTTTTTAAATGTGAATCACTAATTTTTTTTTTTTTTTTTTTTTTTTATTCTAGATGCAAGAAATATTATGCATAGTTATTGGCATAACTGAGGAGGCCAACTTCTCAGATGGGCTCAGATCAGGGTTACTGCTAAGGAATTGTTCTTTTGACTGTATCTTGAACCTTCTTTTAACTAAGCTCAAAAAGCTGTGACTGATCTCTGAGCTGGGAATCTGTAAATCTCTGCATAATTTTCTATAGTTTGTCTTTAAAAAAATCGTTTAGCCTTTCACCCCCGAACGGAGGTTATATTACCCCCACATTTGCACATGTCAAAGAGGCTGTGAGGTTACTTGTAAGGCATTCTGAAGATTAAAAAAATTATTAAGAACTTCTATCACAACCCTGCCACTGCCGCCACACATTTGCTGCTATTTCTATCCATAGTATACATTAGGTCACGTGTGTTTAAATAAATCATAAGAGATTATTTTGCTGGACTAATCTCAAAACAAATGATGAATTGTTAATTTAGTTGTCCTCTCAAAATTAAATGTCAAACCTAAAGAAAAGAAAACTGGCATAGCTGGTGTGAAAGAATAAAACAAAAACTAATATTCTTTAAAATAAATTATCTGGACTTTATTCTTGCAGACAGGCTGTCRTCCCTTCAGGTTTACATAGAAAATGACATCATCACTGATTATCATAAATTAGGGGGTTTTGGTGGGAATTTTAATTTGAGACTATTTTGGAATTTGCCTAGATGATTTACTAGACTTGTGACTAATATTTCTAATAAATTTTAATGCGCATTTAATGCACCTTTTTAATGCATACTTAATGCACATTGCCTTTAGGTAAAGCGTTGGACATTTTCCTAAATCGTTTTTAAGTATCTTCTGAGATTTCAGTGAGAGCTTTCAAGAGCAGTAAGCAACCCTTCAGTATCAAGCTTCCTTTATGTATCATTGTCACTTTTTATTGTGTAGGACTCCCTGAACAAATACAAAATAACACCTGCAGTCCTCATTCTMTATCAAACCGGCATAAAAGGACAGATGGAATTAGGCTCTGTGGAATATCTGCAGTGCCAGAGACCTCTTTAGTAAGCTTAACACTCTATATCAATTCCTTATGAGACATCTAGCAAAAATGACTGCCAAAGGTGGAAAAGGAAGTAACATTTTAGATCTCATAAGGGGGTCCAATTTAATAGCAGAGCTGGCATAATCTAGATCAAGAATCAGGAACTTGATATGTCCCCACTCCAATATAGAATTTGGTGAGCCTAAAGGCTAAACTAAACTCATACTTGCGATCCCAAACATTGGCTTCAACTTTAAGTCAGAGCTCAAGCTCTGTTCTTCCAGGTCTCTCTGGAACAACATTATATGATTCTCCAACCTGAAATTTTATAACAACAAACAGATGGCAAATGAGACTTAGCCCCTATAAATTTCACCGACTATCAATGTGTGGTCCAAAATCAGGAGTAGTTCGCTTCCTGTCTGTGGAATTTTGCCTCCTTCCACTTTCACCATGTTAACATACAAGTTGGAGTGACTATGCAATATACCACAATGATTCACAGTATATTCTGTGGCAAGAAAGATCTCACAACAAAAAGAAAAACCAAAAAACAAAAAACATTGATGTATTGGCTACTGTTCATCTATCAGTGAAATCCAGTGCATCCTGCATATTTGCTTACCTTAAGCTATTACAGCATCATTTTCAAATGATAAATATGAATTTATATGGCAAAAAACATCTTTCAAATAGGACTACATTCAGAATAAAGCTTAAAAGGAAGGGCTGAGGCTAACTGTCTTACAGAAGTGCCTTTTTAGGGACAAAGGCTTTGAACATCTACATAGGTTCCATCCAGTTCTTTGTAAGGCATATGGGAGTTTTGCCTAGTTGAGTAAAACCAATTAAGACCTTGAATTCACCCCACAGATTTGAGAGAATATCAGTTGCAGTAAGTTCTTCCTTTCTTTCAGCAACAACAAAGATATCCAGGTTTCAAAATGACTCATTTTCCTAGAAAAATATTTTGCATTATTACATTCTAGTACTTGTCGCAAGCATGAAACCATAATTCCTAGTAGATCTGTTTTTACTTTTAATACTATCAGCGTATCTTTTATGTGTTTCTTCAGGAAGCGGGGAAGGTGTATGGGACACAGGGACGACACAACACAGAAAAAAAGAGTCAAAAACCTCAGAAATGCTGACATATCACTATTTTGAGCTAAGCTGGTCGCAGGAAAAAAAAAAAAAAAAAAGGTATTTTCAGCATCACAACTGAAGTGATGCTAGAAAAGATTTTTCCCAGCTTACAGACATGTTGCCTTTGTCATAAATTAGGTAACAAAGCTCAAATACCTGCTTATCTTGTAGGTCTGAAGAGAGTTCATAGCTCTCAGAAAGTGATCTTGACCTTTTAATAGCTTCTTCCTCTGCTTGTTTTCGCAGTATGGATGTTGAGTGCTGAAGTTTCGGCCTCCGAGATCTTTGTTGTCCAGGGGAGACAGAATACAGCCCGTAAGCAGAATGATCGTAATGGTCTGGACTTATAGCTGAACTGTGTGTTATAGGTCCTTGATGGTAAGTAGATGGGCTATCCAAAGATGTGCCAGTTTCACTGCTTGGAGCTTCACCCTCAACACTAGACAGAATGAAAAGACAGGAAAACCCAGAGGTGAGCACTGTATACCAAAATTCTCAGCAACAAATAGCATAGTTTTGCTTAGTATCATTTTATGTAGACATCCAGCACATTTTGTTCAAATTCAGATGCAGTTAGTACAGGGTAATGTGGCTTTCATGTCAAACACCATAGTTTTCACTGTAATCTATGCAAGTCTCTACTTCTGTTGCAGAGGTCATCTTTAGAGCATGAGCAAGCAGGAGAATGGAGATTTCAAGCATTATTTAACTTATACAGTAATTACTAATAACATCCTGAGTAAGTCACTCAGCAACTACTGTGTAAAATAAAACTTTTCATTTCTTATAAGACTGCTCATTTCCAAGTTGTTCTACTTCAAAATGACAGACGCTTATTTGTGTCTTTCCTTGCTTTGACAAATAAAAGCAATACTTTCGTACTGTTATATTACAGTTTGACATAAAAGGATTACTTTCATGTTACTCAAAGGAGATTCGGGATTTAATGGATCTTGTGAGCTACTGTGTTTCTAGAAACTGAAGTTGGGAAAAAGCACCTACAGGAGAAAACTCATTTATTTCTCTGTTAGTGGAAGATTGCTCCCATGGGATACTTTTGGCATGCTTTGCAGTAAAGCATCCCAAGGGATGGTGATTCTAGCTAATGAAAGCAAAATAGTTTCAGGTAGGGAAAACACAACAGGAGCTACCTAGCAAATAAAACACTTCGTTTTCACATGAATGCTGTTATTGCTAAGGAATAAAGGAAAGGAAAAAAAAAAATTATATTAAAGGAGTTGTACACAATAGGAAACATTTTAAAACCGAGTCCTAGTCAAGGTTTATCCTGAAGTACTGATGACTAAAAGTAATTTGTATTTTTTTTTTTTTATATTTACAGTAGGGCATTCCCACATTGCAATAGTGTATGCAGTTTCACTCTTCCACAGTATGTCTTTTTCACGTTTCACATAAATATTTACTATCTGCCTCATCCTGTGTACACAGAGCATTGATAGAAAAACAAAATTTTACTTTTTTTTAATCACTCAAAAGACTCAGTAAACACTCCACACATGCATGAATATAAGCATTTGCAGTACTTCCCCTACCTTTTGTTTTAGGAACAGGTACATCCAAACTCTAAAGGAGTAAAATTCCACATTCCCACCACGCCCTGTATTTCTTATTTTGCTTTCATTCACATGTATACGAACATAAAAAATAAAGCACTGCTGTTGTCTCAGAAATGAAAGGCTGTGACCCTTGCTGCACACACATACCACAGCAGTCCCTTCAACAGTTCAAAGTACAGAGCGATTTCTGAAAGAACGTTCTCCACCGGGTCGCAGTGCCAGAAGATACCGGGTTACCAGGTTAACGCTGGCAAAACTCTCCTAGCTTGAACAGTGTGTACTTTTTAAAGTGAAGGAGAAAAAAGCCCCTTAGATTTCTCAAAATGTTTCTATAAACATGTAAAACTGAAAGCAAGTCCTTTCTTTGCCCATCAAAATATGACTCTACCCGAAAGGTATTTTCAAACATACTTTACCCAAGCTGGAAATATTTTCAGTGTGCACACATCACTTTTTCCAAAAAGGAAGTTGACAGGAAACTAATCCCTTTCCCTCTGTGATGCAGCTGGCTTTCAACTTAAAAATGATAAATTATCCAGAGTTTTGCTAGTGACATTGAAACTGTGTAACCACCCATTAAAAACAAACAAATCATTCTCTCTAAAGTATCCATTAAAGAAATTACTATGATACTGAACTGCTTCACATTCTCTCTTTAAATACTAAAATACGTTTCTCTGTTCTGCTAACTGTGAGGCCAGACTATTTTGTACATCACAGGTTCCTAATTACAAGCCTATTTGTAAGTACTTTTCATACAAGTATGGTAAATTTGTTTTTAACAGGAAGTCAGGAATTAACACTACTTCCCCCTTCTTAGGTTTTGTGACATTTTTTGCCTTCCTCGCCCTTCAATGGTGAACTATTTAATAACCCTTCCACACCGATTATAATCTCATGTTGACATTTTAATAATGATGCCTTCAATGGATCACTTAACCTTTTCATCAACAAAAAGGGTACTGCCCTAATCAGAAAAAATTGGAAAGGGGTCTGCCTGAGGCTCTGATTAAAGTTAGGGGTTTCTTCTTTATTTTTAGTTTGTCTTTCATACTTTTTCCAGACATAAATATGATCCTTGACTGACTGTAATGCCTGATCTCATTTTGCTCATAGGCCTATTCCCTGCCATCACATCTGACCTTTGAAACAGGGAAGTAATTACCTTTTACAACAGGCAGCCTCCTGCACAACAGTACGACAGCCCTTTAAAGCAAACAAGCATGCACAGTCAGTACTGCATATTTGAAGGCCGTCTCCCATTTGGCTCTTCCTTGTCCGTTAAGTTAAGAGCAGCTGAAGCTTCATACGAGTTATTTCATAAAAATGAAACTCCACTGACAAAGAAAAACAGCTTGCTTTCTACTTCTTACTGCTTTACATATGTTTGGAAAAGAAAAATATTTCAACAAATATGACTTGTGTGAAGCTTTAAGGATGACAAGATGTATTGCTCCACTATGGAGGAAGTGCACACAGAGCATCGTGGAGCAGGAGTGTGGAACTGAGAATCGTCCTGCCTGTGCCTGTTTTGAAAGACCGTATGCTAAAAAGGGTACGTTTGCTTCAAAACAGACTCGGAACACAAGCCAGTCACTGCAGGGTTACAAGGGCGATTTTTATCTGTCCACTTATTAAAAATGCCAACACACAAAAATGTCAGGGATTCTGCTCCGGACTTGCAACAAGAGTTACAGTAAGTCCTGCTATGACTAGGGGAGTAGTTAGACACCTCTCTAGCACTACTTCACTTCCAGTAGCCAGCCTGCACACACTGTCTTTCTCAGATGGGTGAGAAATTAAGTACATTAAGTACACTGCAAAAATGGACAATATAACACTTGACCCAGTCCCAACTGGAATTAGAAAAGACTTATTAGTAAAGGTCTCTGTTTTGAGGCATCTGCCACCTACTATACATGGCCAGTAGAATTACTGATAATTTCAATGCTTAAAAAAAAAATCTAGTGGATGAATTTGGTTCATCTCCCTGCAATGTGCAATGCCATATTACTAGGGAGACTGGCAATATGTTGAGTATTCCAACTGTGTAATATTAGGAGAATGCAAAACAGCTGAAATTAACCTTTCATTTTTAGAACTCCAATTGTTTTATCACACTCCTGTTTCAGCAGAAAATAGACATTCATTATCTGCCAAGCCAGAAAATGAGAAAAGTTGCTTGCCAGTATTTTACAAAGAAGCAGAGAATAGAGCAGCTAAAGAGTGAAAAAGGAAATTAAACATTTAAAAATAATTAGTACTATTAATATGACTTTGCATGAACAAAACTTTAAAACAGAGCCATGGAAAAACTTTGTTTCTTTGTACATCTAAATTACTTTTTTGAAAGAGTAGCCAGCACTGACTGAATCAGTATTTTATCAGAAATTGATGCTTGAAGTTTCTTCCTGCATAAACCTCAACTTGTAACACTGTTAAAAAAACCCCAAAATATCACTGTATCAAGGAACAATAGGGAAGAAGAAAGGCTTGCAGAAAAATGGAAACAGACTGAGTACAGTATTTTTAACAGATCTCAATGGATATGTAAAACTATTAGTGAAAATCAGATTAATTTTACTTTTTCTAATGACTATAAACCAGTACTAAATACCAAAGATAGATGGATTCAGGCATTTTCTTTTCTTCTGTGTATGTATGGCTCTAGACTTCCTGCAAGAGCTAAGCCACACACTCTGCAAACACTTTTAAATTAAAATACATCAGCTGAAGTGACATATGTGCATGCAAGTAGGATCTGTTGGCTTCAGCAGCAGGGCAGTGAGATAAGGGTCATCCCCGCGGTGCCGCTAACTGTATTTACCCATGATGCACATTGTGCTCTAACAGCGACAGAATCAAAGCTCACTGCTCCGTCTGAATCAAGACTAACACCAATGTGCAGGCAGTGGCTGCCAAAAGCTGCTTTTCTAACTTGCCTAGATGTCAAAGCTCAGTAACATAGTGCATGGCTGTATCTTTGGACTCAATTAGCATACGATAGATCCAAGCTGACAAACTGTGAAGTAGATGTTGTTGCTAGCTAGAAAAAGGTTGTGTTTTTTACAGTTATTTCCCACTATTCAGGTGGTAAGTTCATGTCAAGAATTACCTAGTAGGAGAAAGCTCTGTCTCCTTCTGTCTAATCGCCAAACGTAGTTGTGTGGTTAGCCATGACGAAAACAAAACACTTCCTCTCCGGGCATTTTAGCAGCATAAACCTGGCATGTCTTTTTTTCCCTGTCTCTCATTTTATACCTTCAGTTATTACTTCTGATCACAAAGGCTGTAATTAGTAACCAGTACACTAAAACCACTATCATATTTTAAAACAACGTATTATTCAGGATGTTTGAATATCTACTGTTCTTCTTTGATTTATTTTTCATTTTTATATTCACACCTTCCTTTTCCTTCAAATCTTGCCAAACTATTATCTTAGCAAAACCAAAAATAAGCACAATAAAGACAAAATTTTGAAAAACAAGGAAACTTCAACATTTGAGCTTAAAATGGAAACTGGAAAGAGTCCTCAAGACCTAAATTTCAGTACAGAACAAACCCCAAGCTTTTCCATGAGTATAGACTTACTCATTCCACTGACAATAATGGCAAAATTATCAGAGAAGCTGCAGGTTTGGATCCGTAGGCACAAGCATTTACCTCTCAGAGCGACTATACTATGAAAGAAAGAGATGATAACCAAAAAAGCAGAAATGCCCTTTTTACTGAGGCCCAGTACCTTATCTTTAAAACTACGTGCATGTAAAGAGGAAGTATATAGCAATAACATCAGATGCAAGGAATTACTCAGTATTCCCGCTCACTCCAGAAACCTCACAGTTTACAAGTAGTGAAGTGTCCTGGTGCATTTATACAAAGATAATGAGAACATATGCTTACAGAAATCRTCCAAATGTTCAAACCAGTATGTTGCAGATTTAGTTTGGAACTAAAAGCAACAAAGAAATTCAACATGCTTCTAAATAATGCAAATGCCAAACCAAAACTGCATGCAACGTTTTAAAATAGAACCAAAAGACCCTCCCAGCAAAACAGAGTAAATACTTGAGAAATTATTTTACCAATGAACAGTCTCTAGTCTCGTTAGTTATTTTCATCATTCATTTAGAATGGACTTTCAACAGTGTAATATAAAGACATGAAATTGAAAACAGGCCCTAACAACTGGATGGTACACACATGAGAACCAATCAGCATTATATTCATCCTGCAAAAAATTTGTTTTGGACATAAAGAAAAGTATGACAATATAGTAAGTTTGTGCTGCTACATCTTAAAGATTTTTCCATAGCATTTTAGAGCCTTAAAATTATGAACACAAGTTCAAAGGTACACTGAATCTGAATAAATTCCTTCTCTTCTAAATTGTGGAAACTATGCACAAGTATATGAATACAGTAAGAAAAACACGGCCAACTTAAAATTCTAGTCAGCATGAGATGATAACACCGGTCAGCTTCGCCACGACACTACAAGTGCTCTGTTCTTTAGGAAGCAGGCAGTTTTCAAAGCATGACTGTGGTAGAGTATCACTTGCCAGAGACAGCAGTCAAAACTCCAGGTAGTCTGCATAACCTGAATTCAAAATGAACTTAATGAAGCATTTATACATTTATTTTATTTGTTGTAACAGTGAAGCATTTGCATGAGTAGTTCTTCATGAAATTCCTCAGTCAAATCCATGCCTTCTCTAACTTGCCTACTTTTCCCTGAATCCATGTCATTTATTCCCCTCTTCAGGAAAAACRCACGTAAACCTGATTCCCTTTAGGTCATATCTACTGATAGAACAATTCAGCAAGCTTATTTTCTTCCTTTGTCCCAGAAGCTTTGCTGTCCATAAACATTAAGATGATACCTACAGCTGAAGTATCTTGATACCTAGGGACTCTGCCATATGATTTATAAGATGGATTTAAATGCAAACCAAAGAATGAAGCTTTTTGTATTAAAGCCTCATTTCATAAACATGATTCCCAGTAAAACTTCTGCCTCACTCAAAAATAAATATCCTATATAAATAGGCCCAAATGCCCAGGAAGGAAGAAGTGCTACGCATCTGTTTTACACCAACTATCTCTTTTTGAAATTTGCAGGTTAAAAAAGTCTAACTCTGATCATAACTTCTAATTATAGATACCCGCTTGAAATGGATCCAAATTCTCTACCTAGCTCAAAGAATGCAGACCAGAAGTCACCCATGGAACTAACTCTGAGTAACAGAGAGAAGCACGATGGCAGCTGCTAGAGCAGCTGGTATGGTCAGACACTTCCAACATGAAGCCTGAAAAAACCCATTTAAATGGTGAAAATGTTTAGGTCAAATCTAGGCATTSCACATAGGGACAAACCTCTATAAAAGTTAATTTCTTACATATAACTTTTGTCTCTCCAAATGCAATGAAGTCCTAATTTGAATGTGAAATTTTAAACAACAATTACAAACATAACACTGCTAACTGAAACTATGACTCCCCATACACAACTTAATCGGAACATAAGCATTCATTTGACACAAGGGTACACCCCACTGCTTCAAAGTTGGCTTACATTTCAGTACCTGTGGTGCTTTCTGCTATGAACTATGAGGTGTATTTAATTAAAGCTCTGATGTATGCACTGTATTATCTCAAATTACTCCCCACAAAAAGTTCTTAATGTAACTTCTTAAAATGCAAAACTAGCCATGTGTAGTTCATACAAGCTAGTTTTTTAGCATTTTTCTTCCCCTCCCAGATTACAATATTCCCCAATGGAGTGAGAACGTTTGAGCAGAAGTATATTATTAGTACAGTTTGCCACAGATTAGAATCTAGTTCTTAGTGCCATGTCTGTTTTGTACTGTCTAGTAAACAAAAGTCAATTACATTAAGAACTTATACAAATCCCCAAATTCAATAAATGCAATAACATTAACAAACCAATCTACCTTCAAATATACACTGTCAAAAGTTCAAAGCCATTATGATGGACAACAGTATACACAGGCACTGACAAAAGCTTTGATCCAGGAAAGAAATATTGACCAACTTGTTTTACTTAGAATGCACTCTCAATTCAGCTGTTTCTGTTAAAAACAAATGAAACCTTTGAATGCACATCAAAGTAACGTCCCAGGTAATTCATCTTACTGAAGTTAAATATCATTGCAAGAAAAATCCAGACAAAATTTGCATGTGTCTCAGAAGCAAACACTAACAAAGCAACCGCTTCATTCTGTAATGTTCTGTGTAATAAGACTGCCAATAACAGCCAGCTTAAGTTAAAACGCAGTCTGATGACCATTGACAGAGCGACCAGAGTTCCACAGACAAGTACCACTATCTGCATTGCAAACCTTCATTTGCCCTCTGGTCCAAGTCCTGGATTCAAAATTACAGGAAAACCCCAACATCTACTCACTTGGACACTACCAAGTTTTAATTCTCACCAAATAACCACATAAAAGGCATTAACAAAAATGTTTTTTAAAAAAGGGCATTTTGACCCACAATCTTATATGCCATTAATAGTAGCAGAGAGTGGGGGAAGAAAGATGAGAGATTATTTTCTCCACACCAAAACAGAATGTAGGAATTAATGCACTGTCTCTTCTGAAATGGAGATGCACACCAGCAAGATGAAAACAAAGAGCCAAACAAAAATCTACCCAACTTCTCCATTTTAGGGAACAACTTTTATAAAAGATTTAACAACTAAGAATATCCATTTGAAAAGAGCTTACTTGAGATTATCTTCAGCTTCCAAGGAGGAGAAGGAAGGTTAAACACCTCACACATCACCTTTGTCTAAGTCAAACAGTGGCAGCATATTGGCTAGCAGACACAAGCATTTACTACAGAAGGGTCAAACAAACAAACCAACCAACCCTCACCCAGTACCCCCTTAATGCCTCATGAAGCCTGTCTGCTAAAGGCAAAGCTGTATTTTATTTTCATTATTTAGCAGCTGTAAAGTAACAAAGGAGACTGACAGCATCAACAGAACTTGAGTACAGCTTACAAATGYTGGCTTCTATCTCAGGTAAAGACAGACAATGTCATTGTCTGCTAATCTGCATTAATCATCACCCAGCATATGTTTATTCAGCAATGACCGTATGCCATACTTCAAACTCTTTAAAAAATGGATAAAATATTACTAAAAGATGACTATGGTAATAATTTGAGGCTTGTGGCTGGAGGAAGAGTTCTTAAATTTATCAGCCCAATTTTTAGAGGGTTTTTTATGGTCAGCTCATCCTCTTCACGTGTCAGCATAAAACATACTAACATCAGAAAACGTCACGCATGCTTCAAAAGGATGCTTACCTTCTTATAGGGACTAAAGCTAAAAATTTTTAAGTGTAACTGTGTGTAAGTGTGACCATTTAACAAAATCTGTGAAGGTCTACCTACCACTGCAGACTTTGTCCTGTTCCTCCTATGTAAACTCTTACACAATAGGATAAGCTTCAGAAATCTACGGAGTTTCTCAATGCAGCTGTGGTAGAATTTGACCTCAACTATTTATTATTTATTCAGATATATCATTCAGCAACTGGAATCCTCTTATTTAGCATATCTACACTACATAAAACATGTATTTAAGATAGTAAGATATTAATACACATTCTACCGTTAATATCATGACATGACCTTTATACAATGCTAATTTTAAAAAGGAAGATTTAGTTTCTACAGCTGAGAAAAAACTGATTTGCACGCACAGCTGAAGCAGCATTTGATATAATGCAAAAATCCTTGGCGTCCTATACCAGCCGTCCTTGTATTTCACCTCTTGTTGTGGCTTCAGCTGTTGTGTCAAGCCCACCAGGGGAAGAGGTGATACAGAATGGCACTGCTGAGAAACCAGCTTGCTGGCAATTAGGTTCTGTGAGAGACTAAATACTAGTTTCCTCTCCCCATTCAGTCCTTGGTGGATAACACCCTTCTTTCCTCTCTTACATACTGTATATCATATAAACATGAATTAGTTTAAAGATCCTTAACGAAATCCTGTTTACTGAGTAAATAAAATGTTTCAGGCATTGAAATTTCATACCTAGAACAAAACTATATTCTCATCTTAGATCAAATATACTTGATAAAGCCTATCATTTGGCTCATTTTAAGGTTTTGCCCCTTTACTATTCAAAATAATTACAAATAAGATGCAGTACAGAGAGGTGGGAACAATTTTTGAGCAGGCCAGCCTTCCCCTTCAAGTATGTCTGTGTGCCTGGGCAGAGAGAAATTAAGAATCATCATAAACCAAAGAGCATGTAGATGGTCCACGCAGCAGAAATGACAACAAAACCGTCTTTTTGTATTGGACTCTATATCAGGCAAAGTCACAGATCACATCACAACTGTATTCATTTAGGCCATATTTTCACCTAAATAGCAAATGAATGTTATACAAAAAGACCTACTTAAAACAACCAAGGGATTCCATTTCAATTAGTTAATAATATATTGTTATTATCTAATGAGGCGTGCTTTAAAACAATGTCACTGATAAACATGAAATACTTTGTTCTCTCACTTAGATTTAAGAAGTAGTTGGCTAAAGTTCTCCCACTTTTAAAATCAGAAAGAAAGGGATTGTTCAACTTTTAGTGGTGGTTTGACTTTTCTCTGAAGTTACAGACAAACCTCATAAGGTTACAGAGCAATGTACTTAATAAAGCCAACCTTAAAGGAGGATGGACTGTTAAAAGTCTGATCAGAGAAAGACCTTTTACTGATCTAACTGAATCTAGAAGTACATATAATATAAAAGTATCACTCAATCTTAAACACTGCACAAACCCTGCATTTTGACTGCCAACTATGTTGTGCCAAGTCTGAAAAAAAAAAAAAACCAAACAAACCAAAAGAGAAAGAAACCCTACTAGTTTTCTCTAAAGGAGAACAATGTAATTTCAATATGCATAAACGCAAACGGGCATGGGAAACTCTCACCAGGTAGGAAAGAAAATGGATGAGAACACAGAACCCTTGTTCCTGCTGTCAGTGAAGTTCAGAGTGTTGCTACTGAGTTAGTGAGAACGGGAACTGGCCTTGAGCATTCTGCACGCGCTGAGAGAGGTTTGTGTTGTAACTTACTGGAACACAATCACTGCTAACCAGTCTTTAATCACAGGCATCCTCATAAAAGTGAGATTTTTATCCTCTGCAACACACCCAAGGTTTATATCAAAGTGTACAGAACATAATGTTTAAGGAAACAAAACGGTAAGAGATCTTTTGTAGGAAGTATGGAGTTTGGTGGAAAAGAAAACGTTTTAGATGTTACTTAGATTCAAGGCAACGTGTTCAAACACAGAAGATATTTGCAGACATACTCAGAAAGATATTCTTCACTCTTAGGACAAACGAGACCTCAGAAGATTGCTTACAACCTCTAAATCAGTTAAGGAGACGACAGATGTTTTTTCTCATTCACAAACTTCCTTCCTTTTACATTTCCTCTCCATTATGCTGAGTCTATATATTTTATAGTTCTTTCTCTGTTAGTGAGGAATTAAATGTAGGCTTTCAGTAGGACTTCTGACCCACCTCACTGATCACAATAAAAAAGTAACACAGGTAACAATTCCTGTCTTGGAAACCTATAAATGCTATTTCAAAGCTTACTATAAGCCAAGAACTTTCTCCTTACAAAGCTTATCTATTATCAAATTTTAAGACCTGCTCTATGTTCTAAGCAATTTATTAGCTACTTCCAATCAGTACCTAAAAATAGAGGATTTACTGCACATACACAGAATGAGAGTAATCATTAGGTTGTACTGCAGCGTGTAGCAGCTTCATTTAGATGCAGCACACAGATGCCCAGTACGGGTCTGCAACTCTTGCTCCCAGAAGCACCAACAATCTGCAAGGACTTAGGCTGATACAGCTTGCCTTAGCTGGGGGCTGCACGTGAGGGTGATCAACCGCAAAAGAACATTGGGTCTAAAATACAGAACTCGGATCATTCTCAGAATTTACAGGCTCTTTACCATGACTTAATTCATAGATTTTTCCGTAATGGAAAATGGTCTTTTAGGACAAGAGTGGAAGTCCAATTCCTGAAAACAAGAGTCACCATTTCATGAACTGAAAATGAAATATTGTGCAAAGACAGATTTTGAAAACGTCAACCAAAGACAGTCAGAAATGATCTTGTGTAACACGCTGCACTGTGGCAGCACAGGAAAACCTGAAATACTTCTTTTCTTCTAGGCTAACCTAATCAAAAACATCTTAATCACGTTTTAATAAGAAAAAAGAATCCAAGACTGCAACAGGCTGCCACCATTTGGGACAATTTCCAATAACTGCTGGGCAATCCTCTGTTCTCTCTCAATTTCACAAAGCATTAACTACTAGTATTAATAGGAAACTATTAGCTATAAAGTCCCATTCTCCCAAAACTTGAAGCATCAGAATCAGCTCCTTCTTGAAACCAGTTTCTACTAAATGCTCCGCATCACTGGTATCTTCTAAACAAGGTTCACAGAATAAATATAAGAAAAGAATATATAAACAATAATGGACTGTCTTTCATTCAAGAATCTAAGAACAGCTGAAAATATTATCTAACATTCATCCTGTGAAATGTTAACTTCAAAGCATGAGAATCACCCCAGACACCTCTAGAATGGAAATTCAACAGCTGTTTCACAGCACATTACAATACAGCAGAACCATGTAAGAAAGAAAAATAAAGATAAGTTTTATTCCCAATTGAAAGCGCAGAGGGAAGTTAGATTGAGAGAAAAGCTATTATTAAGCTGAAACATGACCAGAAAGTCAGTGGTTTATACGGGCCTGTTCTATGTACTGTTAGACCCCTAGGACCTGCAGCTGGACCAGGAACACTGCTGTTYGTCTCATTTGAATGATGACTTCCACAGCACAACCTCCCCAAATGACGAGGGAAACCCTGTCTTTGGTATTATCTTTAAAGGGAGGAGTGCTTCCAACTAAATCATCCATTCCTTCCCAAAGATTTTTCCTTGGAGTTCAGTGCAATCACTGACATGACCTACTCTGACTTGACTCATGAAAACCGAAGGGATCACAACTATAATCATTACGGCTGTAGGCTACACTAAAAAGAACACACTAAACTCAAGTTAAATACAGTCCAACATACAGCTGTCTAAGCTACAATGCCCATAGCCACTGCTGTATTTAACTCTCCATGTGAACTGAGATTGAGTTTAGTCCATTCTACTATAAAGGTGGGGAGTGAAAATTAAAGTCAAATTGTGAACTTTCCTGTAATGCAGTTTTAGGACTGGCTGTAAACATATCCCGCAACAGAAAATCCATCAGGTTTGCATCCTTGCTTCCCTTACACTGCATAAAGATGACCTGAAAGGTCACATATGTATCAACAAACAGAAGGAAGTTAGTTTTCTTTTTCTCTTTTCTTACCAAAACATTTAAACTCATGACACATCCATCCTTGTTAATCTGGTGAGTTTAGGGGCGACTGAAATTTTTTGGACTAACAATGCAAGTACCCCTCAAAACAAGCTTAGGGTTCTTTTTCTATTGCCCTGCCCTGTATGTAGCCACTTACGTAAAAGGAAGCCAAATTGTAACTGTTGCATTTTGTTTGTGCTTGCACAACGTAAGGCAACAGGGAATTGGGTCCTTTGTTTTTAAGCACAAGTTTAACTCGGATGACACTGAACTACTGAAAGAATCTGATTAACAGATATACTACATGAATTTCCTGTATTAAAGGCTATCAAAGCCATGATTCTAATTTTCCTTCTCCCACAGGGACAAAAGGGTTTGATTTTTTTATCATACCAAAGCTTGGCTTTTTCACTTTGTTTTTATTAAAGAAATCTTTACAATAATTTTATGAAAATGTTTCTAGTCTTTTGTCTATTGTAAGGAAGCAAAAGAAGATTTATTTAGCTAAATTTGCAGTCCCCTTTAAAGTAATACTAGGGCTTTGTGCTACAGTGGATTAAAGCAGCATCTGTTCTCTGGAAACCTGGAGTCAAATCACAGCAGTGCAGTAAACTTGCCATCTCTCTCTGTACCCTAACCAGAATTGTCCTTCCTCCGAATACAATTCAGATGAATTCCTGAAAGACACAAGAAGGGCCATGTAACTAAAATATTTTTGGTTAATATGTCTTGCTAAAAGCCCGTGATCAGTAACTGAGTTAAAAAAAAAAAAAAATCTGTATTTCCATAAGTTTTGACATGAAATGACAATATACAGGATGCTAAAAATGAACTTCCAAATCCAGGGCGCAACTCTGCTATTATAACTACACAGTCTTGTTAGACAACAGAAATAAAAAAGCAAAATTGGGAATATGAATTTGGCCTGTRGCCCATACTCTGTTTATACATAAATGACATCTAAACAAAACATGGTTAACAAAAACAATGCACCGAGACACTTTCTCCCCAAACCCATGATTCATCTCTTCGTAATTCCAGTTGTTCTGTTGATCAGGCAGTGTCTGGGTTAAGGGCACATCCTCATATATTTAATGTAACAAATAGAGCAATCAGGGCTGCATCTTGATTACAGTTTCTGAGGTATCCTGCAGTTCTGTTATTAAATAAACATAAAAAGCAATAATTGATTGACAGCTACTGTGATGAAAATATGCCTGGCTCTGAAATTAATGATAAAATTGTTATCAATTCTGACAGAAAAAGAACTATGTAAATGCTGAAAGAGCAAGAAAATTGCATCCTAATGTCCTTCATAAATTAGGGTAAGTCCTTGCAATGAAGAGGCACAACAGACACAACAACCCAGCTAATCTACGTCCATATATCATAATGCTCAAAGCAGCAAAGTGGTTTTTTTCTCCTCAAATTGTGGTCCTTCACAGTTTTTTCAAAAAATACAACATTCAAAAATACAATAACTTGAACCACTCCTTTGCACCTGTCAGAATCAGGCAGAATCTGGAAGCCACAAAGGTTTACAACAAAGAGGGTGTATTAGTCTGGATCTCGAGATTCTATGAAGGCTTAGTGGATAATTTCCAGGACATCTTTATGGCATTAATATATGCAAAATAAAGCCGCCCTGATAGCAGGCTAAACCCAATTTTACTC
The DNA here is from genome assembly GCA_035582835.1 of Phoebastria nigripes. NCBI lineage: Eukaryota > Metazoa > Chordata > Aves > Procellariiformes > Diomedeidae > Phoebastria > Phoebastria nigripes. The sequence goes on along the minus strand of JAYKAV010002808.1, from coordinate 508,984 downwards.
ATTGAGAGTCACACAGCTGAGGCTATAAAGTTAAGGCAATACAGTGAATTTCAATTGGAACACCACACAGTAGGCAAAAGGACATGTTTTACTAGGAAAGCAGTATCTCACTTCTAGCACTCTTGTTTCCCAATGTTCTGCTAGAGACACCTAAAGTCTGAGTATCGGTGGTGTTAAACATCAAGAAGCACAACTGACATATGTGAGGACATGTTAAATACCTACAGGTAGCATCTCCACACGTGTTGGTTTTGGTTCAGGATGACACCTCGCATCCACCAACAGGGGCCTGGCTACTTTTTTAGGCCAGCTTTTATAATTCACGGCTACTTCTTATTGGTGTTCAGGGCAAATACAGTTTGCAAGCATAATTAGAGTAATCACGTAAGTGTGCTAATCAGCTACACAATTATGAGATCTTCCTCTTCAGAAAGTTTGATCCTTGAATTCCAATCTTTATACTTCAGAGAAAACATGATCAGTGTAAAGGTAAACTTGTTTCAAAGTAGTTGTTCCACTTGAAGTCCTAGCACCTAACCTCTAGATCCTCAAAGGCACGAAACAATCCCAGCCTCCAAGTGATGGAAGAGCATTCTCATGAAGGCTAAATATTTAGAGAATACTTTCTATAGCCATATGAATAGAAATGCCATTCTCTTGAGAGAATTTTCATTTTGCAAATATGAAATGGTCACAGGGTGAGAAAAACCATGTAAGGCCACRGGGCTATCTGTCCTAAGAAATCACTTCCCAGTTCTCAAGAGGAACACCCTGCCAACTGCCCCAGCAGAGAAGGTCTGCTTGCCCAGCAGTAACTCAGTGTCAACACCTAGCAACCTTCCAATACAGATTAGTAACAAGAACAACAAATCAGAGTTACTGTTCAACTTGGTATTTGTACTTTTCAGGTGAAAAACTGAATCCTTGGGTTTCCTTACCCAAAAGTTGCAAATTATTCAATGAAACTGAATTGCAAATTGTTTATTAACTGCACCAGGATTCCCAGAGAGCTTCTAAAGGGGCAAAGAAACAACTAAACGCTGTTGATATGCTGAGTGCAATAATTTTCACTGGTTAGCTCCAGATCTTGTTCTACAGTTAGTATCTTTGATGATAATGAATTATTTCAGATTAGTAGAAATAGGAAAAAAATGGATGATAGCTGACTTCACACATGAAACCCCAACACTGAGCACCTATTTAACCAAGAGAAAAAAAACCAGCTGACTACTATATAACAGTACTCTCAATATCTGCAATTTCAGGAACTAGAATAGGACATCACAACAACAAAACAAATCTGGTACAAAAGTTTAAGTAAAATGGGAAATGGGTCATTTTATTCAGCACGGCTTAAGTTCTCCCAAAGCACTGGATAGATGTGATGAATTCTGTGTTTATATGAAGGATATCTGCCACAAGAATAGACACAGTTAAATACAACCATCCAAACTAAGTACTCAGCAATTCCTCTTTTAACACATCAGGCAGAATAATCAAGTTTAACTGAAAGGAAGTGCATAGAAATGTGCMAATGGAGTAAAAAAGTCTGAAACAATGACTGAATAGCAAAATGTAACTGTGTGAATACAGGCAAATCTATCACTAAAGTAACATTTACGAATTTTGTTTTGTAGCAAGCCATGCAAATGTAATATTGCTTATGCACACATTACCTACTCCACAGAGGAAACCTACAAGCTCAACTTTATTATTTTCCATAGGGGTAAAAATGGGCTTAAGGATCATTAAATGTGTGACTAAACTGTACTATAAAGCATTTTTCTTTATCAAAAAACATTTTTCCTTTCTTTTCCAGAAAAGACACTGTTGCATTCATATGTAGTTACACTGAATCCAGTCACTTCCTCCTTTTATATTTTGCCACACATGCACACACCCAATTTAAGATGTTGCCTATCTTTATTTAAATTGAGTATTTCTTTAACAGTCGATCAGCTCAGAATTTCATCAAATTATTTGGTGGAATAAACTTTCACGATGCATCGGAGATAAATTTATTTTGCAAGTGCACTTGCCAGGGTAACTATTTTAGTCTATCATAATCTACACACAATATTGCACGAGAAAAACTAGTTTGTACATCTAGTTTTCAAGTGGCTCATATAACAGAGCACTGCGTTTTTGTAATTTTGATGCACGTTATTTTAGTAGTTAACAACATCATCATAACAATAGAGACTGTACATATTAACATGACAAATCCCATTTTGTTTTTCTTGCATCAGTTATTCAGTATCCCTACTTTAAAGGCCATTGAACTAAACTTTTTTTTCTTTTCTTTTTYTTTTTTTTTTTTTTTTTTGGCTGAGGGCAGGAGTCGCAAATGATAATTTACCCTGAGCAGCATCACTGAGTTTCACGCACCCTCCCATGCCGACAGGTACAACGCCAGGTCTCCTGGTCTCCCCGGTCGATTTCGGACACCGGGAACAGTATGTACCAGAGCTCTGAGGTAGAACCCGCCGCTTGTTTGACACCAGTCATGTGATTTCTTGCACTATATCGAACTCAATGAAAAGAAGTGTTTTCATGCTTGTGTACACACATGCATATACCTTAGCGGCAATGCACACGCTAAGTCAGATCTCATCCTAACAGCGCCCTTCCCAAAAAGCTTCTGGCGGTTTTACACTTTGCCTGCCACCGACTAGCAACAACAGATGTACGGGTCCACTTTTGATACCACATTTAAAGGATTACGATTTCAAACTTACGTCCCTACAAGACAGACGGCACTGCAGTTATTCCCCCCTCCCCGACCCAGGACATAAGCTCCTCAACACCACGATCGCCAGAAAGCCGCCGCCGGCTGCGACCGCCGTGCGTTCACGATCGCTGCGAACTTCCCAGCACCCCAGAGACAAAGGGGGYGACCCCAGCGGCAAGCCGGGCCCTCTCCCAGTTGGGAGCGGCTCTGGGCTGCCGCTCCACCCGGCTTCCCCCAATTACAGCTTCCCGCAACGGCGATCGGCGRGGCAGGGCAGCGACGGCGCGGAGCCCTTTGTGTGACAGGACGGGGCTCCCGCCGAGCAGGGCCGGGAGGACGCCCGGGGACCGACCCCCCACCCCGCAGCAGGGCTTACCAGCTGTCAAGCTCCAGCTCCAGCAACGACTGGGTCCTCTCCGAACTGCAGTGCAGGCACCACATGGCTGGGCCGAAGTCGCAGGCGGGGAGCTCCGCGCCGCCACCATAGCCGCCCCTCAGGCCGCCCCGCCCCCGCGCCCGCTCCCCTCAGCGGTGGCGGGAGGGGGGAGAGCGCGCGCACCCGCCCGCGCGCACGCGCGGAGGACGGTTTCCCGGGGAACGCGAGGCGCCAACGGCCGCTCTCCTCACGGCAGCCGCCTCACGGCCCGCACCGGGCCGGGGGCCCCTTGGGCCGGCTCCGGCGGGCACCCTCCGGTGCCCGCCGGAGCCGGCCCAAGGGGCCCCCGGCAGCGGTCAGGTACCACCCGAGGCCCTTCCGGAGATTAAAAAACCTGCAGCGCTGCGCGTGCCTAATTAAAACCAGAACCCTATTAATTACACGTAAAGTGCCTGGCTCCAGGACCCACAACAGACCTCCCCCGGGGAACGCCTCGGCAGCAAGGGTGAAGTTTTAAAATAGGCGCTGGGGACTTTTAAAATAGACGCCTTCAGAGGAAAGGCGTGGGTCAAGATTCAGAATTTATATTGGTCAAGGAACGTCCAACTGTTCTCAGTTCTGCTTAAAAAAAATAATTGCAATTATCTTTTGAATTATTGCAAGTGAAAAATTATACATAGACACTGGAGGCATCTGAGAGAGGGAGATAAACTCCCTCTGATGAAGGGTGTGGCTGCATTTTGTTGAAGGCTTCTGGCAGCCACATTGAAACTCCCAGAGATGTCCGCGGAAAGAGCAGCACCAAATAGCAACGCTAAAAATATTTCAGATGCACAGAATAAGAATGTGAAGAAAGAATTTAGCTTGTTAAAAAAAACCCTGACTTGAGGCAACAGCAGCAGCTGTGCTGGCGGCAAATATTCCAACTCTTTCTCCCTACGCTTATTCCCAGGCACACAACCAGGTGAGGAAATTGAGCACTTTTGCCAACATCACACACATTCAAAACAACAGYGTCTGAACTTCCCTGTTGTTGTTCTGAACATTAGCACGATAATCCAAATCCTATTTACTTTCCATAAAACATTGTTTTTACATGCGTTACACTAGTATGAGGTGGTTTGAGGTTTGCAATTGCAAGGCAGAATGTGAACCGGTGCTGTGAAACGTGCAGAAAGCAAATATACACGACATCATAATACATTAAGTGCTGTGGACGCCTGGTGACAGGAGAACAATTTTGGAAAGAGTGGTTGATTTATGATTAATAAAATACCTATCAGAATCAGAATTTTGGATAAAAATGAGTAATTCAAAAAAGATTTTAACTATTATCCTTTGTTGCTCCACTGAAACCTGACCCAGAAAGCTTGTGGATTTTGCTGTATCATGTCCTCAGTGTTCTCACAGCATTTGTAAATGGGAATGGAAAGAAACCTCCACCTCCTCCAAACACACGGTAGCTCGATAGTAAAGCTAGTTCTGGCAAGCAAGAATTCCTCAGTAGGATTTTAAAAAAACACCACCAACTGAATTTCATCATCACAGTATTTGATACATGAATAACAATCCTTCCTAATTTTTTTCAAGCAGATTCACCATGCAGTGATTAAAGTATTGCAAGAAATCAAGTCTAAACAGAGTTAATTGTAACTTAGTAATTCATAAATGAAAACCATCTCATCTCCTAGAATACCGTAAAAGGTGCTTTAATTTATATATATGCCTCTTATGTAGAAACCACACAGCTGCAATGAGAACACTGAAACTATATAATTTTCTCACACACAATAACATTTTACACACATATTTTAACAAAAATGCTTATTCTTCATGATGCTTTCCTAGCCTTCCTCCCCCAAAGCCTAGAAAAGAGAAGGGTTTGCGGTGTATCTGGAAGGTTAACCCGAGTGCTGAAGAACTAAGGAGTCAGCCAGTTCCAGACCTTGTCATCCCCAGGGAACATTACCTTATCAACTCTCTGCTCCTGTTCAAAATGCAGCCTGAGTTCCTCTGCTGATCTAAACCACAAATAATTTTGAAGAGTACCTGCTAAGTGACAGCTTCTTTGGTAGACTATTCCTACAGCAATTTTAGCTTTACAGGTCAAAAGAAGAGCTAAAACTGCACCATAAAACCAGTAGATAAATAGTGCTACCTATAGGTACAAAGAAATCAGTGTTTCAAAAAGTAGTAAGGCCCATATGATTAATATCCTGTAATAACTCAAGAAAGCAAGACAAGTTTTAACTTTGAGGTTTCCTGTTTCATGGAACTATCAAAACAACTTGCTTTCCAAATTAAGTTTCCCTTCATCAAAATAAGCATCATGTCTATGTAAGCTGGGCAAACTGTCTAACCACAGACACTCCTTGCCTTCAATTAGATGCCACGGTAGTGGAGAAGGGGAAGCTAATTAAGAAAACAAGAACCATTCGGGGGGGGGGGGGGGGGGGGGGGGGGGCAGTTGGTAAGTTCACCACTAAAGGCTTCATTCATAATCGTTTGCACAATATTTATTGCAGTTTTGTGTAGGGACAGAGCAATTTGCACTATAATTTTTAGGAATGGAAATTTTCCAGCACATACAAGAAGCACTGGCTGATCTCTGTAGTTTGGGGAAACTCAGAAGTTTAGTCAAACTAAAAATGTTGCTCAAACAAATGAGGCACAAGAAAGAGCACAATGAAAGGCCCAGCTGTGCCCTTGTGCTGTATATACAACATACCTCTTATTTACAATACATACCATGACAGCAGATCACATCTTTCTGGATGATAAAAAGAATCAAAGCAACTTTACTTAAACCCAGTTAAACATTTGGATCGAATGTGCATTTTGCATAGTTTCCTAAGGAAGCATTAGGCATGGATTCCAATAAGCCTAGCTTTGACTAGCTTTCAGTGAAACTCAAATATCTTAAGGAAGGACACACCTACACTGACTGTTTTGATAGTAATGTCACTGCAAGTCTATAACCAGAAACTATTTACACTGCAATGCCTACTTTCAACATCTAATGGTTATCCAGACAGTCTCTTCCCCACTGAAGTCTTTGACGTTCTGGGATAGACAGACGCGACAACAATCCCACATTTTTCTGGTCCTGACTCAATGCCCTCGTGCACCAAGCTTCATCTCCACTTGTAAACAGAGACAGATCCAAAGCAGACATAAGCAGTCCACAAAAGTCAACTGCTAAATGGAAACTGGTTTCCAAAGAAGAAACCAAGTGCAGACAGTTTTAGCGTGGGCTGTGAAGGAGGATATGTACTAGAAAGGGAGGCCGAGAAGCTCTGACCTCAAAAGCAGTCACAGAATTTTCTGAAGAATATGCTTTTCTGAACCTGCTTCAAACAGAATCTTCCTTCGACGGATACGAATGAACACACTAGATAAGCAAACAACCAAGCAATACTAACACATCCTGTTTCAAATACTAGGTAGATAATTGTTACAGTTTTACCCCCTCCTCAACATCAAGAATCCTGAATTCTCAATTTTGTTAAGACCATTCTGCTACAAAGTCTTTGTTAAATCACTTCTTGTTTTAGTGAGGGTCTTTAAAACCTAAAGTAGATAAATGCCAAAATCATCTACATATTTAAGATCTCGCATGTATTCCAACAGGGGAAATTAAACACAGAAAAACAAATTCTTGCTGCACCACGCAGATGGCATTGTGGTTTCCGAGTCAAGGCAGCCTGATGCAATTATTTTTGGAGAGATTTTTTGGTTATGTTTCAACATTCCAAAACCATCTTCTTCGAACCATAATCCATAGTGCATAATCCAGCCTCCCGCAGGTAACAGTAACCATATTCCACACTGCATAATCCATTCTCACTCAGGTAACCGGTGGTGATTTTTCATAGACATCTAGGCTTGACTTTTTAGGACAACTTTCTGGTGGCACGTAGCTAGGTATTTTTGCTATCCTGACTACATAGATGCATGTTTCAGGCCTTAGAAGACAGGGGCAGGAGAGGCTCTTCTAACAACACAGAGCCAATGTGGGCTTCTATATCACTTTATTTATCCATGATTGTATAGGAACCTTTGGCAGAACCAATAGGACATATAGAGGCTATATACTCTGTTGTTCTCCCACTGCTATTTTGACATCTAGCTAGCATGCTGCCACCAAGATACTGTAGTGCAGGGTAAGGAGATAGGAAAGTAATTTTTCATATCTTAGTATCCTTATTCCTGGCAATTTGTTGGAGCACAACTAATAGTACAACACGAAGTTATCTTTGCTCCACTAAAAAAAAAAGATCAACTTGACTTAACAAAAAATTAAGGAACTAGAAAATCTCTGTGCAAGAGAAGTAAACAAAGATTTCAAACTATAAACTTCTTACGCTCACTAGATCAGTCCAGAAGTTTGAGGTAAATAATTCTGAAGCAAGCAGGCTGGCTGACTACAGGAAGAGCTTACTGCTGACAACCGGCTCATTCACTGTAGTTGCTAGTTCATTCACTTCATACCACTGTAGTTTTCAGTCAGTGTGACCAGTAAATACTACTGACAGACTTACAAAGGCGGCTCCAATTTTGTTACCATTATCATGTTTAACACTATCTCAGTAGTGGATGTTATACTTAGACTATTCAATCTTCCTTGCTAAAGCTAACCGTATTTTATTTCTAATACAGAAATATAATTAAACCTTAGATTAAGCACAAGACTGAAATTTTGGTTTATCCAGTAATTGACATAAATCACTGTTATTTAATGTGTTAATAGCTAAGATAAAGTTTATAAACCCCCAGAGTGCAACAAACTCAATTTGTAATTATGAGCACACAGCAATTTGTGTAACATGCCATCTAAATCTACAGTAATTATGACCCTGCTTAAGGGTAATTCCCAACTTAATCACATGTAATACACCATTATTTCCAAGATCTAAAAGGCTGAAACAGGCATTTATCTTGCATTTTGCTTGAATAAAAGCAAAGGGTTTCCCAGAAAAAAAAAAAAAGGAAGAAACTACTAGGGAGTATAAATACAGCCATGTAGCCATGCAGCATTTTACAATAAAATGCATACACGGGTCAGAATACATGTTATTCCTCTCACAGTGGGCTTTGGGGGGATATTAATCCAATTCATCCCTTGAAAAAAATATGCTAACTCATATGGATCCTCCACCTCCTCCCTCCCATGATGAATTCTCTGCTTCTCATGCTCTCCCTCCACCCATGCTTACCTGTACACCTAACGAAAACTAAGTGTTCTTTAAAAAAGTATTGGGATGTATCAGTTTCAAGGACATACAGCACAATGCTCTTTCACAATATTCTCTTTTGGTGCATGATGGGAATTATCAATGAACAATAATTGATTCTCTAACTGTATAAAACATAGTATTTTGTGATAATTTTCCCACGACCTGGAATTACATAGGAATTCTCAAATATGCCAGGTAATTCTTTAAAAGCTAACACGTTACTGTACTTATCCCAGTTCTGTGTCACCCCAAAATGGATTTCTTATCTTCCCTCATACACATTTCTTCCTTTCCTATGGCTGCGTACTGGTTCACTTATCTTTTTAATGCTGATATACAAAAATCGGCACTAAAACAATAGCGACAACTTCAGTTCATTTTTTAAACTTAACTTATAAAGCCTTTCAATAAACACATCTGGGAAAAGGCTTTATGTTGTCGGTTGCTATGGAGTAGGCAAAACAATGAATCTTAGTAGTCATTTTGCTCTTCTAAGAACAGATCCAAAGCCTATTTAAGGCAAAGGAAATTTCACTGACTTCAAGGGTTTGTATACTCAAAACCGTACTTTTCAACCACCTGTCTCAAAACCCCCCACCTTTACAAAATATACAATAGCATTATTCCTATGTGAAGGATGGGAATATCCAAGCACAAGGAGCATAAACCATAGCAGAGGAAAATTAGAATAACTTTTCACAGTCACCTTGCAGATCAGTGGGAGAACTAAAAATGAAATACATCTACACATTCTGCTTCTTTACCCCCTCCCATAAAACAAGATACTTAGCTCTATAGAGGGAGAAAAGAAACAGGTCTGTCATTAGCCCTTCAAAAGAAACCCTGCCAGTGAAAGGCTGCTCTCTGCAGCAACTCTCTCCTTAGCCCTGGCTAGAAGATTTGGATAAGGGGCCCGATTTTGGAACAAAAAAGGAAATTCCACAATGATAATGATGTTTCAAAATGCTAAGATACACTGATTTATCCAGTGTGGAAGCATGCAAACCAGACAACCCTGTAAACTACAGCAAGCTGTAAAACACATATACAAAATCTCAGCAATGAGAAAAACAAAGCATAAAGAGGACTAGATCGCAGTCAGACCACTAGACCAAAGCCAGGATTCCTGACTCAAAGTTGTCTACTGTCAGTGCTCTGACCTGGTTTTGTCCCCCAAAGTCAGTGGTTGATCCTACAAACCCTCACTTGGGCGGAGAGCTATTGTAAACTATGTTATTAGGTGCACTACAACACTGACTATTTACATCCACAGGAACAACATCGGAAAAAATAACATTAGGCAGAGCTTTTATTTAGTACAGTATTTAGATATTTCTCTCAGAGAATGCCGGAACACCGGTCACGCTGCTTCTGAGCTGATGTTTTCATCCTCTCTGGTTCTGCCTCTGCTCCCCTCACAGCAAGACACCATTTTGGTTTTCCACAAAATTTGTCAGTTACTAGATAACTACATTTCATTATAAGACTATCAAGATATTTAAAATTTCTCTTGACAGATCTAGAGGCATGTGGAACAATTTTTTTTCTGCAAATACCATGCAACCTCCCTTTCAAAAAAAATTTAGCAGGAGACTTTCAGCAGTCATCAATGTTGCCATGACTCACCCCAGCAGTGAAACCATACCTGAGAAGCAGAAGCTGCAATCTAGGTCAATCAGCCACTGAGCGGTGGTTCTTCAAGAGAAAACACTTTCTTCTCACAAATCCATGGACGGAAGGACAGTGGATGCTTGGAAATCCCCCAAAGAAAGTACAGGGGCTGACAAGGAGCCAGAGAGCCCCTTTAGAAAGAAGTTCATCCGTAAGCCAAGAAGGCCACTCCACTATTGCCAGAAATTGTAGATCAAAATAGACTAAAAGGGAAAGCACAACCTTTAATCTGCATTCTTGGGGGCAATAAAGGCAGGACTCTGCACCACGAATACAAGGTGACTGCAATTACAAGTTTTCTGATACCATTAGACATACAATAGTCTGTTGCCTCTTAAGAGTGAAATATGTACAAGAGTGGCCCCTTCATCTTCCTCACTTGGAGTGCCACATTCTCTGATGAATCCCGAGTTCCCACAGCTTAGGGCACACCTAAGCATTTGCAACACCAAGTCACTGGGTTCCAGGATTTTGCTGGCTGCGCGTTCGGTGCCACTACCGAGCAAGGTCCACGTGGCTCAAGACTGAGAAACTCAGGAGGTAAGGAATATATCCTGGTGCTCTAAAACAGCAGACCACACAGAGAGAAAGCTGAAGCCACGCACTCCCCCTTCCAGACTGTTACTTAGTCATAATAAAGTACTCAAAAAGTAAAGTAATTCTCCTTTACCAGAGAAACGGTGCAGATTTGTAGTCAGATTAAGCTAGTACTGCCATGGAAAGAAGCGGCTTTACCTTCCCCTCACCTCTGCATCTTCCCCACGCCCCTTGCAGGTGCATGTGTTCATGTCGACATGATGGGCATGAATAGATTTAAAACAAAGTGGGTTTTGGCAGGTCAGTTTGGGATGTTTCACCTTATATAGGGCAGGGACATTTGTCAAAGTTGCACACTGAGTAGCAATCGGTATCAATAAGACCCACTGAGTACGCACTTAAGGCACAAGAGAAAAGCAATGCAAACGTTCACTTTTGTTCTTTACCTCTAGGYATTGTCTCCAAACGGGACTAGAATGGAAAGATTATTATGATTTGGAACTTTTTAATATTACAAAGTACCACTGTTAAAAAGCCATAAGAAAAATCCACTGACAGCGGATGATACAAAGCTCCGTATACAACCTATGCAGTAGTTAGCCTACTTGTCACTGAATAAAATATCTTTAAATGAAGTTGGACAGAACACAAACATTGAAATGATACATATAATGCAGGCAGCTAACACAYAGTATATTAACACTCTTGAAACACCCTGTGTAAACCAACTGAAACTGAACCATCCTTTAAAAATATGCGATACCACAAGGTTCCCCAAAGCCTCCTCTTTTTTTCTGCTTTCATTTTATGGCAGTAATAATGTGCTTTCTGCAAAAAGCATTTCTTTGGGATTAACGGACAGCTGAGATTAACAATGCTTAGTTATGCTTCACGTCATCAACATCTCAAAAGCTCTCAATCCCCAAGAAAAGCATAGTTTTGTTTGCTTAGTATTTAATGTTTTTTTTCCTGTTTGAATGATTCACAAATTTAGTAAGACAGGTAAGCTTGTGTAGGCACATTGGGCTTTGTGCACACACTAAAGTCAAGCAGAAAAATACATGACTGATTTTAACATGGCTTTACTAGTATTTTCTAATTCTGGAAAATACAGAACTGTGTTTCTTCGAACAAAAATGTGAAAGAATTACAAACCCCACAAATAGCGACTGAAAGCTTATGAAAGTAATTACCAGTCAGTACTAAAGTAAATATCCGAATGTTGCTAATTTATGTTCTATATCGAACTGTCTTTCTATCAGCATTTGTGACATCCGGCTCAGTATAACGTGCTACATTGAGAAATCACGTGTACTGTGCACACCATGTAGAAGCACATATTTTCCATGACTTGTCTTTCTGCAAGCACCATTCTAAACCCAGAAATTTTTCTACTTGAAGCTCAGATTGTGTTATAGTTGTTTATTTTGATAGCAACCACTAAGTTTAAACTATTACTAAAATGACAAGCATCATTGAAATGTCCCATATATAAACAAAAAAAATTGACGGAAATCCAATTTTAAGGTAAAGAAATCACTTTTTCATTGACTGCATATTTAAACAAATGAGTAAGAAGAAGGTTATAAGGAAGGTCTTATTATTGACCTAATAAAGTTAGATTTAACGGTATTTTATGAAAATATTTTCATGGCTTCTGTATTAGTGCATGACTGTGCAGTACAACAATTTTTAATTCAGGAAGGATATTCATCTACATTCACATTTTGTCAAATGTGTCAGCATGGAGATGCASTGTATCACTCAGAAAGAAGACTCGATTCAAATGCAGAAATATTTACAGACACGACACTTCTTTTTGGCAGCTGCACATCCTTAGGCTGATACTGCAAGTGACTGTGCCGGCACTCTAGAGTCCCTTTCCACAAAATTCAGCGAAGGCTGCACGCTTACAGTTTTATGCATAATGGGTGCATAGGGTGATCACTACGGAAAAACAAAACAACAAAACCACATTCCCCAGCAACGAGTTACTGTACTAAGGCCACCCTATATATATATACATAACGTAGGAAACACTGTAGCATTGACAGTACCACTGTGTGAGGTAACAATGAGCCTCCACTAATTGACTTAAGTCSGTGGACTAGATTCAGTAACCATAAAAACTCAATCCTAGAGTAAATTGCGTAACAAATATTGACTTTTTCCATGGTAACCTTTATAGCTAATAGAAACTTTGAATGGTGTTTTGAGCCAGATATAAAATAAACAAAAATAGGAGAGGAACCAATAAACACACACCTCAGAGAAACACTAACACAGAATGAAGAGCATTAAAAAAAGGAACATTTTTGTTCCACAGTTTCCTGCACTGGAGCCTGGAGGGCAGCACAGCACGTTTCAGTGTCCTCTCTATGGAATATGATGAACTCTCAGAAAAAAGGCTGGGCAGCACTGGCCACTTTCACAGGGAGACGGGACACCTCTGCCTGTCCTCTGAGCGCAAACGTGCCAGCCCTGCCCAAGCTCTGAGCAGAGCTGAGACAAGGCACAGCAGCTTGTGCTCACTGCCCTGCTGGCTGCCGCCGTGCAGCTCCCAGCCAGCTCCAAATTCATATACCTGAAAATACATCTGCTGTACACCTCTCTCTAAACTTGAAAACAAAGAGGCAAGATGCGAAAGAGTAGGATAACGTTACGTTACCTTGCTAGGCATTATTAAATAAGAGGGAAGAAATGATCAGAAAATACCACATCTAAATGATAGTACTGGATTTTACATGCAATGCATCAGGGATCTAGAGGCAGGTTATTTATTACTACAGAGTGATAAATTCAAGCATAAGGAGACTTAAATATTTGTTCCATTATGCTCATTCACAGATTTCTCCCTAACACTGTCCCTTTGCCTGTCATGCTGAGCATGCCAGTATAGAACACAGACACATAGCTACCAGCATATCAATGAACACATACCTTCAACTTACCTTCTTTATAATACTGACCTATACAGGTACGTTAAGGTAATTCCTCTTTGAAACTCTTCAGTGCAGAAAACTAATTACATCTGCTAATATGTTAAGTGAAAGAAGAAATGCGTGTCCCTGCTGTTAGATCCACAGGGAACGCCCAGAAAGCAGCCCCTGTGACACAGGCCTCTATTTAAAAAGCTTATATGAGATTTGCCTTAAACCTCTGTAAGGCACCATTAGCAAAATACCAACAGAAGAACAATTTGCATATGGCTATGCACAGTACATATTTGTTCATAGCTGAACAGGATATGGTTTGTTTCCTTTTGGAAATGCATAACTCCTGAAGTTTTTGTCTTGCACAAGGGTTATATTTTGGCACAACTACACACTGACTAAAGAGATAGTGGGAAGATAGCAGGGTGCTAAGTTTTCGTCTTTTAAAGTTATTACTTACTGCAGTCCTTGTTTTGGATCTAAATAAAAAAGAAGAAAATGATAGCGCCCCCCCCCCCCCACTTTACATGAAATAAAGCAGTATTTGCTAAGGGGAGAGCAGAATCGTTTCATTGACTGGCACACACCGCTGTGTGCCAGAGAGGGCAGTCTGCCCACCACCCATCTTCCTTCCAGCAGCCCTCCACCCCTCTGAAGGAAAATTTCCACAGAACACCAACCGCCACTTGCCCCACAAGGTGAGTAATAGGGGACCTATACCATAAACCAAAGCATATTTTAAATCACTGCCTTCAAAAGGCAAAAATGGCAAAAGAAATCACATTTTTGTCACCCATAATAAAAAGGTTACTTTGCAATAAAYTACGTTACTGAAGGCACTTTTAACTTTTGATTGACTTCTTTCCCTGTCACACAAAACATTTAATAAATTAAATCTCAACTAAATCTTAGACAAAAAGAAAATGAAAATCCATTATGCTAATTAATTACATGGTATAGTCAAGGGTAGGTACCCTTTCAAATGCAAACAGTTAATTTACAATAAAAACCACCCCAAGGTGTCTTAGGGAAACCTGCTAACCAATCTGGAGATAAGAAACAGGAAGCAATTTCAAATGCAAATTCATTTTCTTTACCACCATAAAATCTCCTTTTCCCCCCTCTAATCCAGGTGCCCATGCTACAAATTGCAGTACTTTAGCAAACAAAAATGACCCTGAGGCAATAAAAGAGAGGAAGAACGCATTGTAAATGGGTGATCTTTGGCACCCACCGTAAGATTATTCAGTGAACTAGTTTATATCAATGTTACTTATCTTCATTAATATGGAGGAAACATACTCTGGACTTAAAGGGACTCCAATTTCTCCTCCTCCTCAGCTCAACACACATAGGACTGCAAGAGCACTGGCAATTGAGGCAATTTGTATCCTTTCATGTTAACTGACTAGAGAGATTTCTTCCTTCTCTAGGGTAGAATTTATCTTGATGTGCTCAAAGCTTTGTTTGTCGAGAATCTAGAAAACTAAATTACAAGAAACATTTTATTTTGTTGATGGGATGCACTGTGGTGGGTGAGGGCAGAGCACGGCCAGTTACATGCAGCTGGCATCAGCTACAAGAGACATGGCGGGGTAAGAGAAGATGGATGCAACGCAGTTCCAGCCAGTGTTATGCTATGGAAACCTGACCATGGCTTTCTGATCTGATGAGCTTGACAGGCACTGAAAGTACAGATGAAGATGAAATAGGCTATTTCATAGACTGGAAGGCATCTAGAGTCCTGAGAAGGTTTCTAGCATGAACAATATTTTACGGACTGCAGATTTGAACTCCTACCCTAAATCAAATATAAAGCTAAGCTTAAGGTGCAAAACCCACTATGCATATTCACAGGAGACCACAGCACACTGTCAGGGGAACCAAAATGGGTGAAACCAAAGAGGTGGCACAATCTAACACTGTTGGTAAATCTGTTTTCAGACATTGCAGATACTTTGTTCTTGAACAAACACGGGGATAAATTTTACTGAGTGAAATGTCAGCTACTGCGGCCTATGTGCGAAATAGCCTAACCCCTCCTCATTCTTCAGCAGTGTTTGAGAACGTCTCCTAGCAGTGATGTACAGGGACCAGGCCTCTGTAATCCATGTCTATAATCCCAAAGAGACGTTTATAATACCTTATACTATCAAAACACCCCGTTACATTCACTGTGAGCAGACTACTGCTTTGGGCCTGAAGTCTGTAACACAAAAATAACCTATTGAGCTAGCAGGCTGACTGCTGACACACTCGCTATATAACCTGAGGAGTACACAAGTGTACTACAATGCAAGCGTGCACTTAAACCTATGGTTATTCTGATAACCCCATGTTATTCCTGTATATGCGTAATGCAATGGTTATTCCTGTTTGCAACCCCACTAACAAGAAGCAAAAAAAGCGCAGGATAAGCACTTATATGTTTAGTTATCAACTAAAACAAATGGTATTTAAGTCTAGGAAGAGACTTGTCTTCCTAGAGACGGAAGAAAAACGAAGATAACTAGCTCAAAAAGAAGCGTTAGAAACCTTTTACATTTACTTGATTGGATCACCAGCTTGGATATTATGCCATCTTTCGTTTAAATTATGAACTGCAAAGTAATTGAAATGTGAAGTATTGCTCAATCAGTTTAAAATTTAATCTCAAGAAATTCAGCCATACTTGATTTAAAGTAATGTTATTTTTCTTCCTACAAAAAAAATAATCAGAGAAATTAAGAATTTTTGATCTTGCTACTCTGTATTGTTTTCAGAATAACTTCCAGATACTCTCAACTGACAACAAAATCCTCCAGTTTTTTATAGGCAGATGATTACAAAAAACTTTAGAAAAATAATTGCAAAAATAGTTTAATGGGTCCAAACCGTATCAGTTTCTTGCTTTACAATCATTTCAGTAATTTTTCTCCTATATCACTTCACAGTCTTTTGTTACCCATCACAATAAGTTTCAACAAGTAACTATTTTCAGATGCATGACAGATCTTTAACTCAAAACTGGCAGCAAAGATGCACCTTATTTACATGGTTCTCTTTCTGCATATTGTAGACAAAGTATTTACCTGGGCTAAATATAAATGAGATCATTCATTTTGCTTTCACCTTGCTTATAAAGCCAGCAGAGCCTATCCTGATATTCTTCAGTTGGTGACGTTTCCTTGCATTTATTTTCTATTTACTTACAATTTTACTTTTCTATTTCCTTACATTTATTTTCTATACTTACAAGCGTACTCTAGCTATTAAGGATGAAAGTTACTTTCAGTATTGATAGCAGGAAGGTGTTTGTTATGGTTTGGGGTTTTTATTGATCAAATTAGCTTTCACTAATGGTGAAATACTCAAAGCATCCCTTTTTGTACTGTCCTGAAACCTCTCCCATGAGCCAGAAGGAATGAAATAATCAAACAATCCAAGCTGGAGTTATTTCAAATGGATTCTTTTCGAAATCCACAGGAAAAAAGTACATTTTGAAGGATGCGGAAAGATCATCTGAGTATGATGTACAATCTAAAAATCTTTTTTTTCCCTAGAACGGATATTGCGTAAGTGCCCAATGGCACCTATCAAGCCTTTCCCAAGACAGATTGAGTAACCTGAGAAGACGACAATTGCTCATTTCTGCACAAACACCTGCTTAGTACTATGTTGAGCCATAGGATGAAACCACAGACAAAAAAGACTCCCCAGCCACATCTATATGAAAACTGAAAGGAAACATAAATGGTTCTTGGGCATCCATTTTTCAAAGCTCCTGCCATTACCTTTCAATGATAGAGAGCTGAGAGGTTGGGTTTCTTTGTTAGGTCTGAAGAAAGCRTTCAAATGGTGACATATACTGCTAGTATTTGCGTATGTTATTCCCTGTACTTTGTAGCATCAGGGTTGTTGAAAGGAAGTTGCAGCTTAGAATAGTTGAAAGGAAGAAGTAACGTTAACATTAAAGAAAGGGGAAGCCTTCCATACCGTGACAGAATATTCAGTGGTACTGTGACCCCTTCAGGCTGGCCTTCAATCAGCTACGACTTGCCTAAAACATAACCATAAGAGCTCTGACAAAAACCTGCCCATTTCACAGACCTAAATTTACCCTCCCTACAACGCAAACAAATATATGTAAAGCAAAAAAACCCCAAATGTTTAAAATAAAAGGTGCTGAATTCTAGCCTCACAAGCACTCGCTGCAACAGTATTCCACGCAGAAACTGGAATTTAGTGCAATTGCTGCTTCTGTCTGGATGCTCAGAAATAAGATTTCTCTTTCAAATGGTAACAATGCTACAACTTTCAATCCTGCTCACAGACAGAGCCACAGGACATACATGCTAATAAGAAAAACGTCATTGATTGTTTCTCCCAAATTTTCAAATGTTATTTTACTGTGCAGTGGGATATACCATTCAAGTTCGTTCTCTCCTCCTTTTCCTCCACCACCCAAACATAAGTCGAACAGTCTGTCACAAATTACCATCTCCTTGTAAGTCAAAGACACACTCTTGAGCAGACGTCTGGTGAAAATTTCTGCGTACGCTGTGCATACCTTTACATAATGCTACGGTGGCCCTGCAGGGAATTATAATGGCACATACATTCTTCAGTTAATTCATTTCTAAAAATGAAGGATTAATTATTTTTAAACCTGTTAATAAAGAATCCAGACACTTCTGTAAAGTTTTCAAATAAAAATAACTTCCAGTCTGTTATGGATCTTACTATACCAAGTAAATCACCATATAAAAATCTCAGGGATTCATTCTTTACTCAGACTAATTCCCATTGCGTGTCAGATTTTCTCTATCCAGAATACATTTTTCCTTAGAATACTCAGCTCTGTATTTAGAGGGCTCCACGTGCCCATGCCCTCACACACACGAATTCTACATAAAGCATTACATGACTGCATCTACAAGCACGTGATATCAACATAAAGAGGGAGGCAATAAGCTTTCAAAAAAATTCACAGATCGTTTTATTTTGGAGAATATATTTCTGCATTTAAGCTTTTCAGAACATGCTGACTCACGTGTACAGTTGTGGTTGACAGAACAGCATCTCTTTTATAGGTGGCAATTCCCTCTGTGTTTGTGAAGGAAGTAGAGACGACCTGACTTCACACGAAAGCAAAAGCTGCAGAATTCAGATATAAGCGCTAGCTAACAAGGCTTTCTGGATGTCTGGTAACCACAGTTAGTGCTTTGAATAGCTCTGCTAGCAGAGAAGAGCTTGGCAAAATCCCAGATGGGGGAAAATGCCTAAAGCAAGTTAGCTTCTGCTACAGGAAGCATCCGGAAATACACTGAATGTTCGAAGTCTGTATCATTCAAAACATAATTTAATCAATTTACTAAAGCCATTAGAACATTCCCCTCCGGGTGAAAGGCAAAGGCACAAAAAAGCATCTCATCTTGGCTCATTTCTATAAAGTGTGGTCAGACATACTCTAATCAAGAGGCCAGACAAAAACTAGCATGATGCTGAAATTAAGTTTTCCTTGCTGCTCTAGTAAGAGAATTTAAGATGTGGTTTTTATTTTATGTATACACTGTTAGCCGGTGCATGTAGCCATGTTTTGACAGCTTTCTCTGCACCCTTCTCTCTTTTTGGACCTCAGTGGGCTTATTAGAATTTAAGTCACCCAGACTCTCTCTGCCATGCTGTCAATACAACAGTTATATAAACCTGCTTGCATTTTATTTGTTGTGTTCAAAAACCAGGAGGCTGTTAGCTGATCTTGCTACTGCAGACAGTTTTGAAATAAAATTAATATTCCATGGACTCAACCAACAGGCAAATCAGCGTTGCCATTCATAACCAGATGCAAGCTCCTCCTCAGCAGCAAAAGCACCAGCTTCAGCGGAGCTCAGCAATCACGGCCGGCTCAGACTGCCTGGCTCAGGCTCTGTAGCTGCCTCCACAGCACAGAAATCAGGACAGGACTGAGACACCCACCACCTAAGCAGCAAAGTCTGTACTGAGCTATTCACCGAGAGAGCTGCATAGCTACTGATAAGCAGTTCAGCTCAAAGGAGTGAAGATGCCTATGTTTAACATTATGGCTATATTTACAGCTAAAGCGTAACATAGCAGGTATATAGCCTGAAATCTAGATACAGCTCTCGGTGACCGTTCCTAAAAAGTTGTAAATCTAAAGCTCTGTTAAGTAGCAAGCAACCTCATAAAAGTGAAAGTTTGCTGGGGGACACACCCTCTTCACTTAGTCTTCTGATTCTATTTAAATGGTACAAGTAATATGGATTTTCCAATTAATTATATTAAAATAGATAAAGCTTATGATTTCTGATAAAAGGCTCAATATGGATGTACATTTTTGTTTTGTCCAAGCAGCCTTTCAGGTTGAACCAAGCAACACAATGTCATAATTCCTCAAGTAGGATAATAATACCACGTAGCTGACAGTAAGCAGAATAACCTTAGAGGCTTGAGACAGGTGCTGAAAAAAGCTCGAACAAAGCCTCTACTGAAATAGCTCAGTATTTATGCCCAGCTCCTATAAGAATATGAGAGATTAAACTTAGCTACCTTTGCTAGATGAAAGCAGAAACAAATTTTGCTTTGAGAAACATGTCTATCTCTGCTTCTTTCTGTTCATGTAAATCTGGCACTTCAGATTAAAATTCTTCAGCCAAGTAGACTAGGTATTATTTTACCTGACACTGCTAAAGAGCATTTAGGTCAGTCTGCATAAAGAGTCAGAGCTTTCCTGGTGTCAGCTTTTTGGCACTCTGTCTGCCTTTGAACGGTTTCTCCTGCTACTCTGTGTTAGCGTTTGCCCATATGAGAGAATTTAAGATCAGGTGACATACTATGCATTTTGCTTCAGTTGTATTGTTGTAGAAAAGTAAAAGTCTATCAATATTTACTTTGGAAAATGTTTTTCCTCCAATCTCTCAGAYACATCTTGCTAGGACTTACTCCCAGCTGGCCAGAGAGCACTGTATAATCACTATCAGAACGATAAAGTAAGGTACCTTCTCCTTCACAGACAAACTTGCATTGAGATCATCCTGCTGCAGTGTGGGCAAACGGCACAGCAGCTTTGCATAAAGCCTTCCCTGAACAAAAGGTTTAAGCACCTTTAGGTACTTTGCCTAAGATGAAGAGAGTATTCTGGATGTACAAATATACATATGGATAAACAAGACAGGGATTTTTTAGGGCATGAAATACCATGAAGATTATTATTAGCAGTATTATTTATCTGTGTTTTTCTAATATGGTTTGTTTCAGAGTTGCTCTTGATTTACAGATGAATAATGAAACAGCCGTGCATCTTACTGAAGCAAAAGCATACKAAATGAAGGGAGAAACCTTGGTGAAAAAGGCAGTAAATGTATTCAGCAATGTCCAACACTTGCATAAAACTTCGTAGCTCCATTGAAACTGAAATGGCTGTTATCAAACACCAGCTGAGTATCCCAACTGATGAGATAYAGAAGAACTGTGTTATTTTGTTCATATTTTCTAAACCACAGAAAGAAAAGAGTGAATTTAAGAAGGTTAATAAACACATCACATTTTAATTATTTTGTTTCTTCTATGTGTAGTAAAAGCTAATATATGTTTTTTATTGCATGTTCTAACTCAGATTTTACTTTCATTATATTAAGGTACCCTGTAAGAAAATACAAAATCTACATTAATGCCTTAAATGCAAGTACGTTTTGTAGAAGAATTTATAAATATTAACAAGATAAAATTTACAAATGCAAAAGACACCATTTGCAGCTATAAATGTTTAATTCTGAGGGAATGGGAATAACATTTCCATATTCATGCAAGGCAYAAGCTATATTAAAAGAATACTTATGTATGAAGTGTTAAAATAACAGGACAAACCAGTATTGATCTGAGGTGATTCAAAGTCTTTTCTGCTAACCTTTCTAGACTCAGTTCAATATATGACTTTTAGGTCCAAAATATCTGTTTGGTATTGGTAGGAATCTGGAAAGTGGAAGCCCAAGTGATAATATTAGTTTTATTAATTCAATATACCCTTCCCTGGCAGAGTTCGTCAATATTACTGCTAATACTAAGTGCTAGGCTTTATAAAACACCTTTCATGAACAGACAATGAAAGACAAAGTTTATCAAGGTCCTCCTTCAATAACCAATCTGGATGAAGGGTCACAGCACTCATTGTTTTGTACATGAGCAATGGACCAACATCTTCAGAAATTAGTTTAAAACCACAAATTAGGTTTCTGCCTTTTTTTTATTTTCAATTGAGCAGTCATCTTAGAAACCAAGTCAGGGTTCAGAGCTTCTGGAAAAAGACTGAAATCTAGTTCCAGGACTGAGGGTGGGGATTTCAAAGGGACATTGGCAGTGCCTGCTTCTCATGGGATACCAAAGGGCGCTGAAAGCCCAACTCCTATTTGTGCTCTTGAAAATACATGCCTATAACGCTGACAATACAGGGCTTTGCTTTTGAAAATCTCAGCCATGGTACCTAAGTCTAGACAACTTTGTTTGTTTGTTTGTTTTTGGCAAATAGTTGCAATAGTTGAACTTTTCCTACAGACAAAACAAAACGTTATCATATTTACAACCTTTCCACTCTAGAGACTCCCTGGCTGGAGTAGCAGGTGAAACTAAAGCATTTCAGTGGCGCTTGCATTTTTCTATCCCTGAACTAGAAACTTGAGCTCTCCTGTTCCTTCAGGGCCAACGAAGGTCAAGACCACAACTCTCTCCTGAGGTGGTGATCTGGAAATGACCTGACTAGTTGAATTTCTCACTTCTAGGATCACCAAAACATTTGGGAAAAAGACGAATGGAAAATGAGAAAACTCCCAAGGATCAGGTTTCTAAACAGCTCACGAACTCACCTGGGGCACTCTTCCTCCTGCACACAGTTACTGCAATACGCACTCAAATTTGAGAAATGTATACATGTTTTTCTGTTTGGTTACTTTAATTACATATACAGCACCCAAGTCCCCAAACTACACATATATACTACCAGATTCATACACAAAGAAATAGGACGATAAACATTCAGAACAAGCCGTAACAGCTTTGCCTTCGTGCTCACTGCAGCTCAAAGAGCACTAACCATAGAAGGGCTGTCCCACACAGAATAAACCAAGAAAACTAACTCACAGTAATATATTATTAGTCTCATTTTCACTTCTAAGATCCAACCAAAGATATTAACTTAAAAGGAATAAAGAATCTGTCAGTTATGAACAGAACTTCCCTGGCTGTACATCGTACAAAACATAATTCTGCACTATCCTGCCACAGGCCGATGCAGAGCAGCATCAGTGAAGCAACGATGGATTGGGAGAAGCATCCCTTTGGTGATGAACAGGTATAGATGAGGCAGATTGTCAGGTTAGTGGTCACTCAAAGTCAACATTTTAAATGGCTAAATGGAAAGGTATGCCATAAAGTACTAAAAATCTAACTCCTTAAGAAGAATACTTCCAGCATTACAGGGATAACTGAAGTAATTTATAATCACTTTACAAGGACTATTTATTTCTTCATTCTAACTAGCATGAGGTATGGGGTTTTTTTTTCCCCTTGCATCTGTCACTTAACATATAAGTTCAGAAATAACAGCATGGAAAGAAGAACGCAGCGCAAAAGAGTCAATGCAGGCTGTGACACAAAGCATCACAAAAAGCAAAGCATTTAAGATGAAACGGGACTAAAGAAAATTCTTCCATATAATCAAACTGCCATTCTCTGCCTAGGCCGACTCCTGCATCATCAGCAGTAAATACGTGCTGATTTGACAGATAATCATACTGTCATATCACCCTCATCAACAAATTCTCTTCAGATATTTTCCAAACCAGTAAATAAACAACAACATAACAACCTAATTCTCAGGTATAAACATGCAGGCAAATGGAAGATGAACTGCATATTGTGCTATTAAACTCTAAGTACAATTTACAGTTAATTGCCTTTCACAGTGGAAAAAAAAAAAATCCCCCACAACCAGCTCCATGCTAGCTTCCCCAAGCTTTAATTGCTTACTCAAACTGGGATCAGAGGCTAATGAGAATCTCAAGCACTACATTCAACAATGGCAGCTCACCAGAAGTGTTCAGTTTTTGTATTTATCTTTGATGCAGGCCAAGAGTTACAGGGAGTGAAAGCCTTATGTCTTCCGTTTCTCATTAAATGTTGGTGCGCCGTCGTAATTACAAAATAACATCAGAGAGGCCTTGCAGTCCTTTTTCAACTCCAAAAGTCAGCTTAGACTTCTTATTTCATAAACAGAAGAATTGAAATAGGTGGAAATGGTGTTTTAACAAATACATTCATTGTAGAATATTACGACTGTATTTATGAGATGATGCATTATTCATGCCCCAGAATCCAGTTGGTTATTTTGCTCTAGTCATTCCACCACAGCACAAAATGCCGTAGTGTTTACTCTGGGGTCTAGAAACTGCTGGAGCTACGCGGAGTCTTGGCCCTGAATTGCCCGTGGCATTATGCTTAAATCTTTAAAGAGTAAATAACCCTTTATTGATTAAATTCCTTTTAAAAATAGTATTTTAGTCCCTCGATTTTGTGTGCGTACATATAATTTTGCAGACTTGCATAATATGCTTTTTTTTCTTCTCTCTTGCTCTCAAACCCCAAGGGTGAGGCAGACGAGACAGTAGTGCAGGGTGGGATGCAACAGTATTTTTAAATTATGCTACAATTGACTTGAGAGCAGCATGTGAAACAGTGTCCTTACAGGGCTGAAAGGTCATCCTTAATGAATTCCAAAGGAAAAACATTTACTTCTGAATTTTCACTTAAGCAGGCGCCCAAAATGCTGCTGTGCACACTGTAAACAGTTATGTCCTATGAACGATAATAAAAGTAATTTACAAGATAACCAAGCTCCACAATTTATGTGGTACGTATTCCTGTTTCAGGCCACACACTGCAGGGGACTTTTTGGCTATTTTTAGAAATGTGCTTATGCTAACATATTCTATTTTACCCCATGTGTATATACCTAAGTATCTTCTAGCTCTCAACAGCTCTTCACCTGTATCAATTGTTCTTCTGCCATAGGCTATAAGGCTGTCAGTACTCCAAGTCATGTTTACTTTCAGGTCAAGTTTCCTACGGTAATAAGTACATCCTACTTTCCGTAGCAGTTTTATATTGGTAACCTGCTTCCATTACCTCCAAAACAAGCTGTAAAAATGCATTTAAAAGCCCTCACTTCAAATTTATTTACACAGTGTGAATATATAGACTGGAATGAAAACTGGGCAAGTTCTCTTCTCATTTGCTTTCTGGAAGGAACAATAAAACTGCCCAGTCCCCTGCACGATACTGCTTAGTTTTCTTTATGGCATTCTGTCCAGGATGTACTCCCGTTTTTACAGTCCAGCATAGCAAGGACTAGACGGTTTTGGACATGGGCATTGCCACATGTCAACCCATTCAGAAAAGAGCCAATGTGAGTAAAACTAAAATCTCTTCTATTCTTTCCCCTTACCCTCCATCCCTCCTCCATGAAATAAACTCTGTGGGAGCCAACTCATGGTGTAGGGGAAGAAAGGTTACATCTCTGCTTCGAAAGCCATTCTTGGGCCTCCTCTCTTCTCTATACCTGCTCTGTATTTTACTATGCCAAGAAAGGGGGAAGAGGGAGCACTCAGCCACCTGTCATGAGCTAAAGTATCAGCCCGTGAAAGATGGTGGCCATTTCATTCGCACGCTGACGCAGTACTTCCCTCTCAACAGCAGCGATAGCGCCTCGGCAATGTGGGACAGCTGCTCCATGTTTGTATAGCTGCAAGAATTCAGGCTCCTCCATGGGGAAAGCAGCTGCAGAAGTTTATCTCCACCCACCAGAGCCCGCAGTAATTTTAGGAATCAGGAACAAAAACTTGAACCCCTTCTGCCTTGAAGTCGTGACCCAAACAATCAGATTCATACGAATTGGAAGATGTAGAGCTCTGGTGCCTGGGTGTCCAAAGCAAACCCAAACACATACTAAATCCACTGTGGCACACTCCAAGTCTAACACGTGAGTGCTTATGAATCACTTTATTTAACCTGACTAAAGAGGCTGCCTACAACGCTGGGCTGTTAGAGCAGCTTTTCAAAGGTATTTTGAAAGGACCCCTCCCAAGCCAGGCGGTCTTCCTGAACTTGTTATGCAACAGGCCTACAAATAGTTCATTCAGCGCAGTCCTGAGGATTAGTCTTGTTCAGCTGGACACTTAGTGCTTAATCCTCGCCAAGCAACAGAGTGTGGTAAAGGCATTCCTCAGATTTGCTGACAGGAAGAATCTGCTGCCAGAAGTCAACCAAATATGTAAGCTTTCAGAATACAGCGTTTCCTTAGACACTCAAAACGTCTATTCTCTATTACTCCTCATAGTAATTACATCAGGCAACTTCACGTTCAGTTGTCATGAAACGCCAGCTTGCTCTAGGAAAAACATGTAAGGTGGCATTTTAGTCCTATTGCAAATGACAGTTCAGGGTCAGCAGCTGGCCACAGCTGGAGTAAACTGTATAGAGGAGAATTTCACAACGCTAGCAATAAAAAGGGCTCTGCTGCAAATTTTAGTAGCAGTTTTCTCTGAAGTAAAGCAACGGTTAAGCTTTCAGTGAGTAAGAACGGTGTTGTCTTGACTGCCTGTCCATATATGCACATTTAATTATTGTAGACCCATAAAAGAACCACTTATATTCCAATTTAAACTCCCTCTCCTGTTTCTGCCCTTTAATGTGCTGAAAAATAAAAGCATGAAATAATTTGTATTCATCATCAGAATGGCTGGGAGAGGTTCAGAAGCTTAGAGATGCAAACAGGCCAGGACAAAATTGTTCATACTCGTGAGGGAATTTTAATGGCGGACGTTTTGCACAAGCTAATAAGGAATCTGTGTGCTGAGACTGCAAGAAAAAAAATACTCTGAGAGTTCTGCTCTAAATTTATAGAATTAAAAAAATGATGAACATTAAATTAGGATTACATCACAACTGAACGTACAGCCAACAGCTCATACCTCTTGATGATGGTGATCTCAACCACAAAACTCACTACTCCACCCTGTTTGAGCAAATAAAAATAAGCAGATGTTTGGAGCATTTTATGAATATTGAAAATATATTTCCTCATACTCCAGTTAAATATTTCTCTTTTTTCTGATAAAAATGAAAAGAAAAAGACCTTCAATTATTAGAAAAATGCATTCCAGGCCCTCTAAGGATGTTACAGTGTTTGTGGACAGTTTCTGGAACCTTACTGAGAGGGATCAAACCTGCTTTTGTAAGTCTTGCTTCAGAAGAACTCCATATTAAGATATACATATATGTTATTCTAACCAAAAGTTCCTTCCTCTTAATTTAAAGGTCAGAAATGTGCAGTGCTCTGGCAGCCAAACAACATGGATATTTTTACTCAAATAAACCCTTCTTAATTGTTATAGAAAGAGTCTTGGCAAGCATCTATAGCAAAACATACATCAGAAGCTAAAATTTATATTACACTTAAGAGAAACTGCCGGGTGGCTCCTCTATGCTGACAACGCAACTATGTCATTCAGGGGTGGAAGGTAAACTCTGGTTTAAAATTAATTGTTTAGTGTAGGAGTCAGCTCTGCAAATGAAGTGAGATGATTTGCCCTTGTGCAGAACATCATATGAAGTCTCTGCTGACAATTAGCAGTTCCATCTCCCTTGGTGAGGTCTGTGCAACTCTCGCTGACCATACTCTCTCTGAGATCGTCTCAGAGCTAGCATAGTTTAGCATGACAGCTGCTGTGCTTCGCAAGAACATCACTAAAGTATTTCAATTTGAAAGACAAACATGTTTGCACAATTAAAGCGCCTATTCAACAGAAAGCAGCCTTTGTGGTTTCTGGCCCATAAGGACTTCACACAACTCTCTGGCCACACAGCCATAAAAACGTACCCTTATTCAAAAGCTGCACTGCTGTAGCTATACTGCTTCACGACGTAGTTATGCACAGTCCCACCAGCGATCTGGGGAGAGGAAACCTGCTCTCTATTTCTAGATCAGAAAGGCCCGGTCCCAGAAGTCATTACATAAAGCATCTCAGCTGGCCAGACTTGATCTCACTCAGGGTTAGGCAAGGGTTTCTCAAGTTGGGACTGCCGGAATTTGGCAGATGAAGGTCAAATTCAGAGAAGGGAGTTAGATACTGCACAGACATAATTTAATGTCACAGAAATGCCTTCCAGAGCTGTTCTACCATTCTTCAGCTAATAGGATGGCTATTTAAAGAAAGAAGGCTCTTTGCAGTGATCCAATCATTTTGAACAGGACTGCTGTGTGATCAGCTTTGGTCACAGATTTTTCTATTCTTATTTAGGGAACAGAGACCATCTAGTTATTTCTGCACAACTGAATAGATCAATTAAAATATTAATTTCCATTAGTTCTAATTCTCTAGAATACTTCCAGATAGAGTACCCGTCAGAACCAAACCAAAGGTAGCACGATGCACAGGAAGTGCTGAATAGTTCGGTATTAAGTCTCTCGAATATTTTCATTTCACTTCACGCTCACTAGCCTTTATTTCTTTTACGTTACCAACAAGAGGCAGTCTCTGCTCTGTGCTGTCAGGACAGAGTCACAAATTAGTGTCTCTATCGTTAGTGAAATAGTGCTTTGACAAGTACAATCAGGCAAGGCAAGCCCTCTCATTAAGTGTTGCAGATGCAAGAAAACAGGCAGGCATTTTTTCCTCTAGGAACCGAAGGAATTAAAACACACCAAATTTTAGCTATGAAAGATCACGTATGCACATTTAAGAGATCTAGATAAGAGTGGGAGGAGATGTCCACGACATTACCTCAGAACTTCACTATTGTTGTTAACATTTAGACTGCTCGCAAAATACATTCAGAGGTACAAACCACAAACTATCACACAGCAAGTCTAAATTCCCCTTCCTGCAGGAATGGTCACTTTTGCATTTCCTGATAGATCGTATCTGATGGCTTTAGGATATTAGATTAGCTTATTATTTCACCAATTGGCCTCTGTAGACTTCTGTTTTTAATGTTACCCACTGCTCTAGCAGAACCCTAACAGACCCACAGTTTCTCCTCCTCTTTTTACTAGCACGCTTTTGCCAATAAGGTCCCATAAGTGTGCCCCAAAAGTAAAGATTCTCTGTACATAGTAAGCAGACAGAAACTTTTTTCAGACACCATGGTTATCTCAC
Organism: Phoebastria nigripes; assembly: GCA_035582835.1. Classification (NCBI taxonomy): domain Eukaryota; kingdom Metazoa; phylum Chordata; class Aves; order Procellariiformes; family Diomedeidae; genus Phoebastria; species Phoebastria nigripes. Next base: position 480,293 of record JAYKAV010002808.1, on the reverse strand, counting down.
ACACTGGCTGGTGCCGTCCATGGCGTACAGGACTGTTCGCAGCGAGTTTCAGTAAACACCACCACTGCTAGCCTGAAGATTGTACGCTACTGATCAGCTGTTTGTACGAAGCARCGAATCAAGGTTGCAGGCTGGCTGGCTAACAAAGATTATAAAAGAAAACCCTGCTATATCTTCATATGCTTTAGAAGTACGAACATTTCTCCACTTTGATATGCTTCCTTGTTTTCTGTACTGCTTTGAACTGCGCAGTTCATGCAGCAGCCTCATTTTTAATCTCCTGCACCTCAAATTCAATACAGGTTGTGTGAGAAACAGCTATTGCTTGAAACACAGAGGTCAGCAGAAACTTTTACCCACCTACGTGGGTGCTGTAGCTACCTCTGGGCGTACCCAGGAACCAGTGATGCTTACACGGAGACACGGAAGGATACACATTCAGCTACTGCTCTGCAACTACCTACCAGGAGGGATGAAGTTCAAACCAGGGCTAGCGATGAACTAATCACTTTTCTCAACTTCTTGCTTTTCCCTCGCATTGCCATCTGTGGTACCCTTGATACCAAAAAAGACAGGCAACATCTTCAAGGGAAGAATCAGGCACATTGAACTCGATTCTAAAAGTCTAATGTGAGAGAAGTCATGAAGCGGTATGAAGTAGCAGCTCAAACCTGGGGAGCGGAAAACATCTTTCAGCCCAGGAATTGATAGACATAAGCTTGAGACCATCTCACTGGGGCCTCCATGTAGGCAACTACATAGAAAACTGGTCCTACATATGAGCTACGTATTAGGATATATTTTTTTCTCTGATGTCCCTCAGTAACCTCATCATTGCCCCCTAAAAAAGGGTAACTGCACGTGATAGTTTTTGCTTGCATTTGCTGGTATGATCACAATGAATTTTACTCAGGTGTGATGATGGAGAGAGCAGACCACACAGAAAGTTAACGTACTGCTGGAGAACCGAGACCAAAAGAGGATCTTCAGAGACCATGAAAATGGCACACGTGCAGATGACCCCAAAATCATCATATCTACTGTATTCATAAGTTTTTAGAAGCTTTTAGAAAAAATTTGTTGCATGCCAAATATTTTTTTCACCCAATAAACTATGTATTTACAGTAAAAAAGCTTACTTTTTCAATATCCTAAAGCATGGAAAAAGAATAAAACCAAAACTGTGCCTATAATGTTAGATGCATATACTCCAAAAAAAAAAAAAGTTTACGGAAAGAGTTAATATTTGATTTACCACATCTGACCTACTATTTTCCATTTTACAATTTGTTGCTCCAAGTAACCAAGCTCTATTAGATATGAGCCTATATTTAATATAAAGCACCCAGACAATCACTAGACAGTCCTTGAATTTGAAAGACAGAATTTACTCAATTCCATTTTAATTTCTATTGTGTATAAAAGTGTTTAGTGTGAGCCTTGCTAAGAGATGACAGAATATCATTATACAGTAATTCAAACGCTTTAAAGGCTGCTAAGAAACCTCCACTGAAATGACAGGCCTTGTGAAGCGCTTTGAAATGCTGTTTCATCCATTCTAGACGGGTTTAGGATAAGAAAATTCATATAATAAGATCATATATTTACAGCACATAGGCTAACCTTTAAACTATTTCTGTAATCGTATTATCCAGAATTGGGTAAGACTTGCAGCGTTGGTATCACATGGTCTTTCTGCGCTGAGATTTTTTTAGTTTGTTATGAGAACCAGAAAATCTGGGAGGACGTTCTTGCAAGATGGCATCGTTCTTCTTATCCACAGTCCTTCCATCAAGTTGTCTGAAATTCTTTAGCAAGACTGAACATTAGCTTCCTTCAAAAACACTGAGCTCAGGAAAGGGGAAACAGCTTGACTTAGTATTTATGTGCCAAGATAAATAAAAATGTCAGAGGAAGCGAACATTTTAAAAGATTGGGTAAACATACCCTAAGAGGGTGGCTCACTTTTCCTAGATTGTTCAAATACCCACACTTTTTTTTTTTTTCCTCTCGTAAGAAAACCAACTGAAAATAAAATCTATTCAATGGCACAATTCTACTGCGATCACAAGCAAACAAAAGAATACAGCCTCCATCCAAGATGCAATTTGGTCAGATCMCATTTGGCTACCAGCAATACTGTTTCTTTTCACCAGTGTTTGGTTTTCTTTTCCTGTGACCGCATTCTTACCRTGGCATGTGTAGCACCTACTGACTGCTTTGTGTTCTCCAAAACATCAGTCAGCTGAAAGTGTGATTTAGCCCTGTTTTGATCAGAGAGCCAATCTTCTATGGTTCAGCCAAGATATTAGTCAATCCAGGCAGTAAACATTATATACRGTTTTATCTACTGAAGTCTGAGCAACAGATAAGGGAGACAGAGCAGCACCGTAACGATAAATCAAGGTACACAGTTCTCCAGCTTTCATCCAGTGAATGAAACTCTTTTCATCAGTTTGTCCTACTCTAATACCTAACTTGAGACCAGAAGGATCTTACTATATTCACTAAAGGATATCCTTCAGAAACGTATATATCAATATTGTGTTAATCTTGGTTTTGAATGCTGCTTTCCCTTTTATAGACAAATAGTTTTCAAACAGAAACAAATAAACAAAAGTCAACTTTCTACATATCTCCACTGTTATACTTCCACTGTACCCTCCAGTTTATGCTCAGGAGAGATGAGACAGGCTCTTTGCCCAAGCTTCTAAAGCAGTTAATAATAACAGTCTTGAGAACATGGACACAAGTGCACTAGGGAGACTGGATAGAGACAAACTTGGCTGTTTGCAATCTGATTAAAATCAAAGGCTACATAAACAAAAAATTCCACCCATTTGCTGGTTTGGTTCACAAACTGGATTTCTCCAAGAAGTCCTGCTTGGCTTCCAGGAACCTGTTTATCTAGGCAGAAGCAGCTGGGACATTTTGCTAGGTGCTGCAATTTTTTGCAGTGGGCAAAACTATTCAGATCAGATGTTCTGAGCAGAAGAATATACAAAAGGATGATGTAACAGTACCCAGAAGATTGTATGGAAGATCTAGCATTCAGACAAATAACTGGAGTTCGCAAGAGAAGAAAGCTTGCAAAGCAAACGTAAGGACTAACTGCATGCACAAGTGTTTCAAACACTGATATTGCTCCTGACCTCAAGCACCAGTTATGTTATGCATCAGATGCAAGCTAGAAAACACTTCTGGTATTGATATGCAAACATGCACACCAGGCATCTTGCTTTATTTCAGACTTCCAAGATCTGACGCTGCTGTAGCAAACAGCTTGTAGTAGGATGCAGAAACCTCAGCAGCAATGTGAATTTTGCTCCTTTTGCATATCAATACTTTGTATTCTCTTACAGCTGGCAGCTACTTCATTCACTTCCACTGGAAGTGGAAGCAGACCGAAGCAGAAGTTGCACATAAATCTCCTCTGCAGGTTTCCTTATCTTTTCAAAAACAGAGTGGGTGTGAAGGCTAAACCGGAAAGCTAGAGTCGAGCTTTTGTTCAGTCCCCTGCAGAAATGAGGACAAGAACAAAATAAAAGCTCTAGCTTCTGTAAGGGCTTGAGGCAGTAGGGTTTATGGATCTGATCTGGGCCCACTTCTAGTTAGAACCGAAGTGTAACTGCCTGGCTTGAGCACACCCGTCTGCTGTGGAAGCTGGGAGAATACATCAACGCCAGCCCTAATTCGGACTGCTGAATGCGTAAGCAAGCATTTGTGAAGAAACAAAGTCCTCTGCCTTTCTGTTCATTTTCTGTCCTGCTATCTACTTCAGAAATGTTTGGAATGTGAGTTTTGTACTTTTTTTGTTGCTGGGCTGACAGTCAAACATGGCATGGTCAGTAGCATGAAAAGTCACCCAGGTGAGCTCCACGCTCCGCAGCTCCACCCTTAGCAGCAGCTGATCCTGCCTGAAGACCTAGCTCCAGACTGGGAGCCTGCAGCACGCATCTGCTCTAGGGCCCCTCTCCCTACTACACAAAGCCTTCCTTGTCCTCACTTGAAAGGTAAGCCATTCCTCACAAGGCATTTTTTCTGGGTCCCTTTGCTGAGCTTGCCAGCCAGCAAGGCTGCCAGGTGGTGCAAAGGTTGGCTCAAGATAAGCAGTCGTGCTGTTTAGGCAGGGTGAGCTTGCATGCTGGACTGCAGTTGTATGTTTTGCTGAGCGAAGAGAATAAGAATTTCTGAAGTGTGGTGTAGTGTGAAGAGATTAACAGAGCAGCCAAGCAAGCAGTATTGGTAAGCTATAAAGTTCAGGGCAAGCACTGCGCTGGGATGAAGTGACAAAACAAATGGTATTACAGAGGAGGCCCATGACAACAGGACTCAAAGTAACACACAAACAGGAAGGGGAGGAAGGAGGAAAGGATAGCCGAGTGAAATTTAACCGTGCAATTATTTTCTTTGGCTTATTTCCTTTCCACCCAGCCTTCCATACTTTTATTAGCAGGCTAATGTTACTATCATTCCTATCCCCAAGCTATGCTTTTGAAATTCATGTGTGCCACTGATTTAAGAGCATAATGGCACAGATAAGCTATTCTATGGGATACAAATGCCTTATGGTCAGACACTTAAAACAGGGTGTCGCTCTCCCCTCTTCATTTCCCATCTCATCAGTTCTGTTACTGAGAACGCAATGGTGTTTTATTTTTCCATTAGTCTATTCATCATGTTAATCAAGAGATACAAAACATCACGGTTATGCCAACATGTCCTACAGATAGTATCCAACTAGTGAGGTCTTATTACCAGGAAATATTTTCCTATGGCCCTTCACTGGAAAGAAACACATCTGAGGCCAGCCCGCTTTGGCAGCAGTTATCAAACAAGGAAAAAGCGAGCAGTGTCTAAAAGGCAATATATCCTCCCCCCCCCCCCCCCCTTTTGGAACTGAATCCAAGAATATTCTCTGGATGAAGCCCTGTGGAAGGGGCACACAGCTGAACCAACACCCTTTATTGCACACTCTGAGTAACATAATAAACGCACGGCAGCACAACAGGCCATTTCTCAAGCTACATTCTTTGATCCCTACGTTCTCCTCTGCTGATTGCTGCCTTGAAAACTGTCTCAATTGATTCTATTCTTGGCTTAAATCTTAGGAAAATACTGTTGGAGTGCACAACAACAGTGTTAAACTATCTGCCTCAAGCCTGAACAGGTCATCATAATCAACCCCTTGCCTCCCAAGAAGCTGGGTTTTCTCCCCTTCGTCCTCCAATATAATTGCATTACAATTGTGCTGCTTAGCTGTTGTTCAGCTGATGCTTTCAGCATTGCACTAATGCTTGGGAAAACTGGAAAGACTGGGAAATACATTTTCATGAGTTTCCTTTTTCTGTTTGTCTGGAAATATTAATTGTTTCCGCTATTTTGATTGCTGTGCTCATTATTGAAAGTTCAAGGCAGTCCAGCTATGTTTCTCCCCTTCATTTTAATAACACATAGAAGTAAGAAGTGGGATGCAGTAAGTTATGCTGTAACGTATAACATGTGATTACACCCATTTAAATAATACTGTCAATTCAGCATTGCCTGCAAGACACTGAGTGTAACTCACTTAGAGATCTGGTTTCACTTGAAAGAGCTAAAAAWGTTTGCCAACCACGGTATTCTGCAGATGTCACATACACAGCATGGACACACACACACAAAATCACACTTTTTAAAGATTTATTTCTCTATCTCATTGTTCAAGCATACGAAATAGATACTGTCTAATGCTCCTAGGCAGCTGTGAGAGCACAGCCCTGGGAACGAAGATTTCTAGAATCTAACTCTGCCTCTAATATCAACTTTCCTCTGCAGCTGAACAAACTGTTCTCTCCCTTCCTCTCCCCTCAGTCTTTCCATCTGGAAAAATGAAGACATTTGCATCTGTACTGTGGGTGCCTGTGCAGTGCATATAAATCAGTAAATGTTTATAAAAATGATTTGAAGATGAAAAGTTACGTATTTCTGATTTAATGCATTTATTTAGATTTTTGTGGAACAAAACAAAAACCAACAAACCCCGCAAACCTAGCTGCATTAAGGAGCTGATCCAGAGGCCATGAAACTCAGTTTCCTTAAGGTTACGGCACAGGCACCGCGCGCCTGATATTAAATATGAAGGAGTTCTCATTGCAACTCAGGACGAACATCTACCACCTATCACAATAGAAAAAATTATAATAAAAGGCAGCAGATTGAGCTCTCCTCCCCCTTCTCCAAACCACATCATGTACCTCTGAATGCTACTACACCGAGTAACGACGGTCAGCACCCAGATTAGCACTCCTATTGCAGAATGCTACTACACACTAGCTTCGAAAAACCCTCTGATAGCATCATCTTGGTACATGTTCAACACTGTTCACATTAGAAAACTAAGCTTTCTAACAAAGTGGCTAAAATGTTTACTAAACTCCAGGCTGCTCAGTCTTCACAGGTATAAGGCCTGTGATTTTTTTTCAGAGACCTAAAAGAATGAGGAGTCTGGATTAAACTGAATTTCAGCAGGATTTTTCACTTTGGCAAATGTAACTGTTTGAGGAAGCAGCCAGCTATGCTGTTTCTTGTAAGAGGCACAAAGGTATAGTTTTGTCTTGCTGAAAAGCAAGTATTTTTTTTAAAAGTTTTGTTTGTTTGTTTCCTTTCATCTCCCTTCTCATGCTTCGGGAGGCAATTTAATTTTCCAATAGAAACAGCACAGCAGCCTGATAACCTTCTACACTTTGACAAGCCTAAAGTTTCTGCTTCTGAAGGAGTCCCCTCTACAAATGCAGTGGCTTCTGCTGGGAGAAGTCTCAAAACAAGATCCAACTTGCCTGCAATTGTTTTCTTCCTTAATAAAAATTCTCTCCTGGAAAATGTGAATTTCCTTTGGAAGCATTTAAGTACTCTGAAGACCAAGCACTGGGGAAGTACACCCATTTAAACAATGGTTTAAATGTCAAAGTATTGGGAGATCAACATTACAATTGCATAATTGACCTATTTAAACTTCCAGCTCCCTCCATGTACACTGAAACTCCTGGTTGTCCTCGCTTAGAATGTATTTCTTATTGTGACAGCATTGCCATTTACAGGTAAGACTCTTGAAAAAATTATGGCTGTCCATACAATACCCCCCAGCTAACCACTGGTATACGCTAGAAAATACCCTTCCCTTGCTTCATTGCAACAGCCTCATTCACAGCGTTGCCCCCAGCATGAGCCTCCTTTGTTCCCGAGCAGCACACGAGCATAGGAGAACACAAGCGATGCTGAACAGCCTAATACACCACTCAGTACTGCAGCAAACCAGCAATGCCCTGCCTGCACATTAAAGCAACTAAAATTATTTACATTAAAAAAAAAAAAACCCATATAAATTTGTTGATAGAGTAATGAAAAAATGCTCCAACTTCATGCAGTTGCTGATGCACTGTTTGCCCTTCAGGAACACTGTTTCAAACTGGCAACTGTGTATATGTAAATTAAGGGGTTTATTGCTTTACTGCTGTTCAGCATGGGGGCCATTCACTTTTTACTAGAGTTCCTTTGGCATAAAGAGCATGACTTGACTAGTAATGAGACATGCCTTGTCTCTCTACCCTCTATAAAAATAATGATCTCATCAAGAAGGACTTAGGTCCCCCAAGGTCCCCCCCTCAATTTGTGTACTGCATACGAAACTTTTACATCCAAGGTGCACAATCCTTACTATCCAGATTACAGTCAAACCAAAAACATGCATGTGAAAGGCTCTGGATCTTCAAATATGTGATCATGTATATAACTACAAGCACAAATACTTCAATTCTAATGAAGCTACGCATTTATAAATTCAAGACCTATATTTTTTTTCCTTATGCTGCAAAACAGTATCTTTTATTCTCATTTAATTGAGAAAAAAATGTTTTAAGTTATTTATTTCAGAAAAAAGAATTAGGAAAAAACCCCTAAATTATTGCTTTTAAATGGTACCACATTTAAAACTAAAGAATAATTCAGTGAAAGGAAAAGTCATTTTTAGTAATATTTAGTAGTATTTTTCTCTTCCTCAAGCACTTAAAAAAAGCATGAAACAGAGTTTCTCATTTGGTGGCTGGACCCACGGATGTTGCACACTGACTTGCTCCGAGACGAGTGGCACATTATTCAGGATTATTCAGGATTATTATTCAGGAGCCCAGCACATACATTGGCAGACACCTTCCAAAGCCCTGAACCGACTGGTGAAAAGAGAAGTGCCCCACATTCCTCTTTGGCTGTGCTGGGCTATACACGAGGCATGGCAAAGCACCCGGAGGAACAGGAGAGTTTGGATTTACGGAAAGCCAAGCCGAATTTCTCTGCCTGTGACCTTCTCAAAGTGACAAAGCCTCTCACCCCCCAAAACCCTTTAATCCACTGATGCAATGCTACTGACACCTCTCAGTCTGCTTAAAGAAATTCCGTATTTAGATGTCAGCCTCACTCGACCCCCCCAAATCTGTTGGCCAGTGGACCTTCACAGCGAACAAAACTTAGGTCCAAATTTACTGGTTTCCTATCATCCCTAGCTATTCTATAGCGGAGGAACATTGCTGACATTTATATCAATGAGTATATGATAAGTCAAGGTATTTTTCATTCTGTTTATAAAGATTCCCATAAAACGGCAATCTGGCTATGCATTTTAACTTTAACTAGGCTTATGACTTAAGGTATTTTTCATTCCTTTACTTCCAACTGTACGTAGACATTAAAAGATCCGTAAGACCACCAGCTCCAAATCAAACTACTGTGTAAAGACTAAAAGCACTGACTTTTTGACAAGCAGCACATAGGAGAGCTTTGGTTTTTAAATGAGAATCTCGCAACTTTGTACCCCGGGTGCTGGTGGCAGCTCCAATTTCTGCTTCACTTGTTCTAACCATTCATCAGCTTTGACAGAACACAGGCAAACCAAATCCAAAGCAGTTTAAAGTAACTGGTACTTGGAAAAAACAGCAACGATTAATACTCCATTAAAATAAAAAGATATTMATCTACTATCATTAGTCTAATATCTTTTAAATCCAATGACGCTGACAGGAATTAACAAATTTGTTTTAAAAAAATATTAAGCACAAGAAATGTATTGCATATACTAAGAGCTATAAAAAAATAAACTAACCCCCCTAACTCAGCCACCCCATCCACATGCCCTAGCTATCCATTATGTAATCTCAAAACACCTACACACAGAGGCCAGCCCAAGAGCTGTGCTTTGGGAACTCTGCTAAGACTCTGTTTACATGTCTGTCCTATGAATCCACACGTTCCTACCTACAAGACAGCCGTGAAACTGGTTTTTTAAAAACCCGAAACATGCTCATGGTTTGCATGAAAAACCCTCCTGTAACAACTGCATAGATTGCATGCGATTGAAGAGAAGGATTTCACTTCCTGAAACATTCTGCTCCCTCTGCTGTAGGATTGTTTATTGTTCTGATGATTTATTTAAAAGCAGATACACAGAGAAGAATAAATACATGGAGCAACAAAATCAACAGAAATTCACCAGGAGGGATTCAGGGTGGGCACAGGCTGGATTGACTAAATGCAAATAAGAAACCTGAACCTACAGTCTAGAATCAATGCTAGCAATCTACATAACACAGTACATCAGCTACGATGATTAACATGCTTATTTTTCTGCTGAGAACTTGATATGCGTTTATAAGAATGAAACACGACATTCTGTTAATTCTAGCAAGTTAAATGGATAGCTTTGCCTTGAAAAGACTGGGTTTCTATCGTTTTAAGGAAAGCAAAACCTTTGTACATGACTACTTCAGGCATAACAGAAAGCTATTATAATTAGAAAATGTCATCTGCTGCACCTAGAAAGCCTTGTTTTGCCTCACCCCCTACCCAATACATGCACAAACAGAATTTATTAATATTTCCCTCCGCCGTTAGCCCGATACATTAAATCATCATCTCTGTAGCAAAGCTACTGCTGCAGCAACTTCCTGCACTGCATCATTCACCTACCTCTGACTTCATTGTTCCACGGGCCATGAATAAATAAAATCAAACATCCAGGTGGAGCTGTCACAGTTTCCCTTTGCGGTGGATGTGCAGCAATAATATAAAAAGAGCTAGCTGGTCCTACAGGAGGATGAAGCTGGGTCAGTGCCTCGTTATGGAGCAGGGAAGTGCAGGGCTCTTAGCTGACTGATATAATGTACTGATCAGCAAATTTACCTAACGTCGCTGTGATGGGCCGGACCTTGTAGCTTCTGCTCAGCAGCTTTCATACCCGAATGTACCCTGAGACATACCACAGCTCTATGGCAATTCTGGGAGTAAGCAATCTCACTGCAAGGTCAGTGCCCTTTTCAGCCTTACAAGACGTACCGGACAGCTTAAGCAGCAGATGCTCGGCTGTATAAAAATGATGATGATGCTACGTGCGCTTTCCCAGAACTAAATCACTTTCTAAATTTGATACTAATTCTCGGGTAATATTCAACTCCTATACTGCTCAACCCAAAATGGGGTATATTACCGACTTACAACTCAAAATTTGGAACAATACCAGTGATGCATAAGCATCAAAATGCTGTAGCATAACTTTTATGCCTAAGCAGAAAGTATTTTATCTTCTAATTATAATTTTATTAATAATTGCCCCCCCCCCCCCGATTATCCTCCTAAACATCACTGAACCAGACAGAATATATATCAGCCTCCCCGAGCTCCCATGGTATTTCTTGAACTCTGCCCGTTGCCTCTGTCAGACTTTTGCATGTCACTGGAAGTGCTGAAGTGCAGCTCTTCCTGCCTGTATCAACACGGATGGGTGCTCAGCACCTTTCATTGAAAAATCTGTTGCTCAGGCTTCTCCAGCCTTCAGAGGAAACAATTTTTCCCCATCTCTTCTTCTCTGCAGAAGTATCTCCTTTAACACTGAAACGCATATTCTGTGTTTGCTGTTACTGCGGCATTTTCAATACATCTTGAAATAAAACCCAAAGCATGGGCTAGATTGCTGATATTTCTTTGTAGGGCAGCCCAAAGTAGTTTAGGTTTTAAAATCATAAATTACATAAAAACACAACACTTTTTGCACTGTTTCCATCTAACTCATGAAACTTGAGCTAAGCTTTTACTCAAGTTTATCTGCTCTTTAGAATAGTCTCAGTACAGACAAATATTGCCAAGCCAACCCCAACTAATGCTCACTAGATGCCACSGTTCAAACAGCAGCAAGTCAGACACGTAATGAAAAAAAGTAAACCAGGATCTGTTCAACCAAATGCCAGATCTTTTCCACTATTTTGCCAGAGGCTTTGATATCCCTTGAAAAGGTAAATTTTTGAACAAAAATTCCTCAACCACTTTTCTGGAGTTTTGCATACAGATGTAGTGGTAGATTAGGAGCTTTGTATTAGCAGCATAATAAATAGAAATAATATATGAAGTACTACATGCAGCTTTTCCTACCTGTCAGATATCTGTATAGCACGTGTTATGATAGTATCTGACTACATACTGCTACTGACTGCGTTTAGCCTGAGCGATAAGGAAGTGTCCCTGTCCCTGTTTGGGACGGAAATGCCGTGAGTTCAGCTGGACTGAACTTGGAGCCTGAGGGTTTTTACAATCCTTTTCCCAAATCTGAGAAAGAGTTACTGCGTACTGCTTCACTTCTTACTTACCAGACTCCTCTGATCATAAAATTACTTTATTTCACTCAGCTCTATTAGTTTTCTGGGATAGTATTACTAATGGTTACTTTCAAAGAGTCTGTCAACAGAGGAGGACTGGAAGCTCTTTCAAGAACTGGGAAGTACGGCAGAAGTTAAGTGTAATTCAGGGTAGACAGACAGGGTTTTCCCCTTCTGATGAACCGTACCATACAGTAAATTGCAAGGTATGTGAAAACCAGACTGTCATATCAGGCTGTCAACCTCAAACCACGCACGTTGTCTGTAGGCTGTTCACCCTCCTTCCCTATTTTGCGCACTCACTCTCCCCTTGGCACCTCCTCACTGACGGGAGATCTTTACAGTTTGCTGTCACAGGGACTCGCTCCTCCCCACATGCTCCCTTGTATCATTCCAACCTTTTGGTTCACCTCTGCAGGGACGCATGAAGCGGATACTTTTTATGACACAGAAATAGCATGTTCAAAGGGCTAGAGTGCTGACATGCATTTTCGGACAAATTCCTTATGCAGCCAAGTGAGCTCACTGTAGAGCGATGGCTGTGAGCAGTCAGTATGTTTCCAACATGTAAACATGACCACACAAAAACATTAGGAAGATAATTCAACTAGGACAGGAAATACAGAGGGACTAAAAGGATATTCGAGGATGCCTGTGTGTTGGGCTCCTATCTCGCTTTCTCCATCATCCACAAGCATTCCTTCGGCATAAGTCCAAGATCTCAAGTGCAACGAGAATCTCTTTGCTGCCTCCCTGCATGAGATCTTTCTGTTAGAAGACAGCGTGTCCAGAGAGACACTTCTCAGCACATTTCTGCATAAAAGTGATCTGTGACAGTTTCCCTGCCGTGTGATCCCTTCATCACCTTTGTCATGTAATTTGTCATCAAATAACAGAAAGCTCTCTCTTCCAGGGTTCAATGTCAAAACATACACAAACCAAGATCTTAGGCARAGCTTCCCAGTGAATGGAGGATCATGCAGGCTAAAGAACCTCCTGCACCCAGGCCTTGCATCACTGCCTCTGGAATGGCTTTCCAGTACAGAGGTAAAAAAAGAACAGGGGAAAAAAAAAGCCTAAATTCAAAATCTGAGTGTGCCGCCTCTCCAAAATCCACACCAGAAGTCCTTAAAAGCTTGCTTCAGCTTTCCCTGTGGAAAAATTGGAGATAATTTTCACTCCTTTCTGTTAAGCACTTCTGAGATTTTTCAATGCAAAGATGCTGAACAAGTGCAAAATATTATTGAAATACATATTGTTAAGAACAGTTTATATTACTCTCACAATAATAAAATAAAAAAGACTATCAAGCCTGCATGCTTCAAGACCAGCTGGTATGAGGTTGTCTAATTAGCTGGCTGGAGGCTGACCGGAGGAAGGCATTCATCCTTCTACTCTGTTAGACCCCATGAGCTGCAAGTCCGACAAGTTTTACACTCTGGGAACAGCTTAGTTTCTTTGTGTTATTTTTATTGCATTGCTGAAGTTGTTGTGGGAGATGGAGGAGGTCATCGTTTCATAAGAGTTGATTTACTTTTCCTCATGTTTTCTACTTGAAACCTCCTAGTAGTTCAGTGACCTCAGCCTGTTTTAAAGCAAATCAGTTGTGATGTCACGACAAGGATTTTGACCTTCGGAGACAGAAAACATCGTACTGTGGAGTTCAAATATCTGGGATTAGGCACAGATGCATGAGAAAAGCAGTCGGAGCATGAGGAAGCCAAAAGGGCTCTGTGGTCCCAGGAAAAGGAGTGTTCACAGAAATACTGATAAAAATTGCATGAATGACACTGAAGTGGCCGGTTTGCTTTTACATACCATCATTTGCCCCTCTTACATGAGCTAAAAGTCTAGCACCTTCTCAGGTTAAGTCTCCCTGAAAGTCAAAGCAGAAAAAGCTCAAGATCACATAATTCTGATCCTACTTTTATTTACCTCTGTAAAGTCAGGGAAATACTCATTTGCATTTATCAGAATTATCCCTGTCCTAAACCAGACCCTTAGACAAGATAAAGTGCCAGGAAGTTTTGCCTTGAATGGATGCAGATTGCAATTTGCAGCTAAAAGGGCATTAATCTTAAATGCATTATGCTTCCTTTCTCCACTTGGACTTGCACAATTCATCTGTATAGTTTACACTTTGCGTGCCTGCTACCTCCAGGATTGTGAAAGGTGCCAGATGGACAGTTTCGGTTCTGTTTAGCCACTGAACAAAATCCATATGCAAGTCCTCTTGACACTGCACACACACATACAAAACACACAGTGTGTGTTAATTTATATTTTAACACATGCTAAGGCAACAATTCCAAGTTCTTCCCCAACGACAACACGGCATAAAAGCGCTGCCTTGTCTACAAGCAGTCTTGCAATCACGCGAGCCAACATACCTGCTGTGCTACCAGTGACCATTGCTGCAATCTACCTCTGCCGGTGCTGCGATGTACAAAGGCAAAAAGAGACCAAGCGATTCCAACGCCCAATAAACACACTTGTTTTCCTGGGAAAACTTAGTCTTGAATGTTGGATCATAGCCAAACATTGCCTTGGTCCTCCAGTACAACTGATTGCACTCCAGCACCAGAACAGGCCAGCTTAGTCTGTTTAATTTAGCACTGCAGTGTCTGGCCTARAAGTTACTATGAACGGGATGGATTTAATAGATTGGAGGTAAAGGGCAAGGCTTCCTGGTTCTAGCACCTGACAAGAATGTTTCTCTAGCTCATAGATACAACTGCAAAAGGTCTTGGCACCTTCATGAATTCACAAAATCTCTCCTATATAGTACATAAGCATACTAATAAAAGCAGAGAAACTCTATGCAAATGTTACCTGCTGGGTGCAACAATTATAGTCTCTAATAGTTATAGGAGGGAAATGAATTCACTCACAAAAAAGTAACTTATTTTGATTACCATTTTTTCACCAGAATCTCACATGATTTAATTTTTAAGATAAATTCAAACCAAATTTTTTCTGTTCTGGATTACTGACTGCCGAAACAGAGCTGAAGGTAACCTGCATATGCTGTCACATACAGTGTGATTTCAATTACCTTTAGAATAATGCCCAGTCAAGTGGTAAGAAATTACTACATAGAAGGTTTGAAATTAGAGGACAGACAGAGCAGTTTTAGGTATATTGTTGGGAATAATTTAGCACTAGCAATGGAGATATAAAAGAACATCAAGTAAGATGATTTCATTGCTGCTTTCTGTGAAAAAAGTAATGAATCCTGTATGCTGACACCTTCCCAGCTAGTCTGCAAAGAGGAGAAACTGTTGGGAAATGAAACAAAACCATATCAATGCTTTGCTACATGTGAACTAATGTCTTTGGGGAAACAGAGACAAATGTATACTGTTCCTTATATATACTTGCCCCCCCCCCCCCATACTGGCCATTTCGGTTGCAGAAGAAATAGTACATGACTGGAGACCAGACTTAAACCACGCGCTGTGGGGGTGTAACCATCGGCTCCATGGAAGCTGCAAAGGCTGCTGTGCTGCTGAAGATACCTTTGTACCTTGCTTCCCCCTCCCGAGGTTTGAGGGCGTACTTCGGTAAAACCTGTTCTGCAGACAAGGACTCTTGTGGTGCTATTACATCTGAAATGCTATAAAACATTTTACACTTTGAAGAACAAAGAACAAGCTGCTGACCATTACAACAGCTGACTGAAGGAAGCAATAGCTTTTATCATTGTCTGTATTTCAAAGGTGGGGAAACTGAGGCAAAAAAGACCCCAGTCAGTGGCACGAATTTTGGTTAAAAATGGAGAATTGCCGCACATCCCATCCTTTCATTAAAAATAAAACACCAACAAGTAGTATGCCTTCAAATGCTAACTAGCCTTAACAGTTTGACAGCAGAACAATCCTGATGCCGGCTGGAGTTTGCACCCTGCTCTCCTTATGCACATTAATAAATACATTTTTAAAGACACTTTGCTACCTGCAGTGTATGGTAAGGGTGATGTGGGGCATTTCTCATCTATGAGAATGATCCTCACCCCCACTGTGTGGAACCTTATTCCCTTTCCAGAGGAAGAGATGAATTTGTCCATTTATGGGTAAAGCCATTGGCTTCTTTTAGTTGGAGGCTGTCACAGTCACTTGTAACATTATCATTGCTGGCTTTGGAGAGACACTTTTTGTCATTTTGCTGTAATTTATTTGATATACGTTCATTTCTTTAGKGATGCAGTCTCAGCCACATTCTCCTTATTTCCCAATTGGAAGCTTAATTGCTGGCAGGGTATACATTTAGGGGAGGATAAGAGACCATGAAAACAAGCCTGACTGCAGTCATTACACGCTATGATCAGAGTAATCATAAATAAAACAAAACCACCTGAGATTAATAGAAAAACTGTCAGAAAAAAAAATAATTTGAAAGATAAAGCAGATTTAGACGTAGACATAAATATATTTAAAGGAATGGATCAAATAGTTATCTGATAACATTTCCAACGCAGTATATTTTAAATTGGGATCTAACAATCAGGTATTTACATCTGACTTAACACAAGTAGACCACGTTTCTAAATATCCAAGTCTTTTGCAAGGATTTAACCTCTGTTATTTGGTTGATTTCTACTTAGTTCTTTCTTATCAAGGCTGATCATCCTCTGTAAACCATTCTTCCTTCCTCGCTTATCCATGCTCCAGTATCTCCCCGAAGAAGGGTAGTTCCATGAATTCTCTCTTTCCACCTCTGGGAACATCGTATGTTTTCCAGTCCCTGATCCAATGCTTAGCTTTTGCAGATCTTAGCTCCCCATCTTTCACCTTATTGTGCTACAGAGCTCATTTACACTAAAACCCCAGGGGATTTTTCACTGTCGTTTCACACTGGTGCCTTTTCCATTCTTCCTACTTCTGCCTTCTCACAGGGCGCTTCCCTGTCACGTTTCATTTGCTCCTGGCTCCTTGTCTCATCTCCTCGGCATTTTTGGAAGATTCTCATCAACATTTCTTACAGGTACTGCACCTTAAGCGCTCCCCAAAAACTAAAGTTATGCTGCTGGTACTGATTTCCTTTGATTTTTCCTTTCACTCGAACTAACCATCTTTGTAACTATGTTTGGAACAAATTGATTATTGTTATGCTTTATTTACTAAGTGAAAAAGGGGCTCTATTTTAGCTGCATTATGAGGTGCTTCCAATACAAGATAATGTTAGGGTAACCCCCTTGGTGTCTTGCTTACAGAAATACGCCACTTCAATATGACTATTCCTCAAGAAAACAAAATGAATTTGATCCTTTTCCCCCGTTTCCAGTTATTTCATCTTTTCTGTTTTTTCTTCTCTACACCTACGGCAACAAAAGAGCAAAATCAAGATGTCTACATATATAACTATAGCTTGTTGAGTTTTCCCAGCACAGATTGTTCATTTATATCTCCTTAGAACTGGTCCAAAATCCAAGTTACAGAAAATCATCTGTAGAACCTATATCCCATGAATATACAGTCACGACTGATATAAAATTTTAATAGTCAACTGTGACTGAATGAGATGAGYATATTTCAAAGAATGAGGCTCATAATAAAATTCATTGTCCAAGGTCCAATTTGCAAAAAGCAACTCATCTCTTTCACACAGGGAATATCACTCTGACTTGAAAAAAAGTTTTTGAATCTGAATCATTCAGATTTGCTTTGTTTTTGTTGTTGAGATTTTCAGTCTTTTTTAAAAAGAAAAAAACAAACTAATTTGTTTAGGAAACGGAGGCTCAGATGAAGAATAGCCCAAAGAAAAAAGGTGCAAGAAAAATACCGCCCTACAATAAAAAAAGTAAAGTTCAACAGAAATTCTTGTATTTTCTTGCAAACAGCATTACCTCTGTAATGAGTGCTCACGTATTCTGCTTGACTTATTTCGACAGAAGGCCCAGCAGTCAGAAGACTGGCAAAGTCCAATAGATTGCAAAAAAATTAGTTACACCTCATTATGATTTGGAAAACAATAGCCTAGCCACCTAGGATGAATTAAAAGTTGTGTGATAATGACTTTATCTTGGGTGGTTTTTTTATTATGTATATATTAAAAGCAGGACGTTTTCATCTACTACAGGGTAGTTTTAAAGTAACATCATTTTTATCCCACCAAGTGATTGATGGAGAAGCGCAGTTCTTGTGTCTAGTCAAGGTCAAAACTTTGTAGACAGCTTTTGCTTTGCTGGACAATTATTTGGATTGTCTGACTCAACCAGAGTCTTGTGTAGTTCAAGGAAGCCACATTATCTAAAAGATAAATATTTTGAAGAAAATATTTTCAAATATATATTTTCTTCCCCTTTTTCCAGATAAGGCACATGAGCTGCAGTAAGGCTAACATTTTGACATGTCTCCTGCTGGCATGTTTGAGCTGTTGCACAATGACATTGATCAGGCAGCTGTTCTGGCTAAAGCAATACCCCCCCCTCCTTCTCCATCACCACCTCTTTGATTTTTTTTTTTGGGGGGGGAGGGGGTGGGGGGGTTGGTTGTTTTTTTTTCAGCTGGATCAGTTCCCCCATCTGGTTCATGGCCCTGCCTCACACACTAGCACTACTGCTTGTGCAGCACAGCACAGGACCAAGAACTGCTTGTTTTAGGGAGGCAGAGCCCATTTAAATGTGTGTCACACTATGACATCGCTTGCCAAAGAGCAATTATGAGCCAGCCGCAAAGCTAGAAATAGAACTCGTGGCTCTTGACTTTCAATCCTTGGTATAATAATTAATTTTTATTCACTTTAAATAACTTTAAATAACCCTTTTTCTCCTCCTCCTAAGTAAAGAAGAGATGGTCTCTTTCCATCTTTACAAAAAGGAAAAGCTAGGGAAATAGAGCTAAAGAAATCCATAAGAAGTATCAATATTTGAATAGTATTTAGAGTTCTACTTCCTATCTCCCAAAATTGCATACAGACTGCCCACTGTATTCCCYCTTCTTTCAGGAACAGACCTTCACATGCCTAATAACATGTACAAGTTATGATGTATGGTATTTTCAGAAACCGATGAGTTTCAGTGCATTATAATTAAAAACTACGAGAAAAAACACCAAAACAAGAATATTTCCATTCATACCAAAATTGCCTAAAGGATAGATGAACCAGGTAGTTAAAGTGTTCCTTACTTCGCCAGAACCCTTTGTGTTCTCTGGCTGATGGGCTTTTAATTGTAGCCTCCTCTTCCCCCTCCCTGCCAAAAGCTTAAGACAACAACTTGTTTAATTTTTCAATAGTTACATTACATAAAACATACGATAATATGTTAAAGGACTTGATCTATGAAGTCAGAGATCACATAGCAAATGAAATCACATAGGTCTGGCAACAGAATCTATGTTTACAAATGCAGAGATGACAGCAGAGTATAAAAAGAGCCATTTCCTTCTAAAATCAGTTCAGTTGTACCTTGTAGAGAAGAGTAATCAAAAAGCACTGTATTTTGCCACAGAGACTATATGGTGGGGTGGTTAGACAAATTAAACAATGACCTGGCATCTAGACTACAGGCCATTTGCCTRTTAGCCTTTCTGTTTTAATCTATTTGAAGTGTAAGAAAGCAAAACAGCTTGTTACACATCTACAAACGCATAGCAGGTCTATGAATTCTTATAGAAGCTACAGCAGCCACAAATTGTACCTAAAGGCATTTCCAAGTACAAGGAAATCACTGTATATACATGCAAGTTAAACATGGGCTCTACAAGTTAAAAAAAGTGCTTCACGTTCTTATTAAACTATYCAAAATGGCATTTTATGCCATTCACATTATTTACCAGCACACCTAGTGAACCAGCCTTCTGTTTCCTTTAGCTCCCTCATAGAAAGACAGCCTTGTGGTCCAGTCAGTCATATCTCTATATACTTGATCCAACTTGGGAAGCATGGCTAACTTAACAGGTGTGACTGGTTTGTCATTTAAACACAACCTGTGTTTGACTTTTTGGTATTAGAAGTCGCCAAAACCAGTCATAGAATTACTCTGTCATCTGCCTATGCTATAGAAAAGTTAAGCAGCAGCCTCTGTTTTCTGACCATAGTTTTCCCTTTCACTTGCTCGCTAATGATAGTGTCAGCATCTCTTTAAAGTGTTCCTCTCTGTTAGAAAAACCTCGCAGGGGTCAAGTACATCAGCAGAAACTCTTGAAAGAGCMGACTGCAGCAACACAGTTGTCATGTATGTTCTGTGCTAATGCTATGCACCATCTCCTTAGATAAAAGGAGATGTTTTGGAGCAAAAGATCAAATTTATTTCAAAAGTCCTTCAAGACTTCACTTCTTAAAATTTATTTAAAGTGAAGAAATAGAAAGATTGCATTTCTAAATAAGTGTGTATGCACACGTACATATATACAGTTCCTGCAGTTCCTACAGTTTATTATATGTTTATTGTGCTTCCCTGGCAGATATCCCACAGCGCTAAAAATCTCAGAGAAACAGATAAGGCAGGACAATATTACTATGGGGATTTTAAGGTGCATTACTTGGTACCTTTACTGGAAGCATCAAACTAGTAGTTGTAAAAATTATTTGCTGTAGGGAAGRGTTTGTTTCTTTTTTCAATATAACTGTCAATCCAAGATGCAGGGATATAAGGAAAAGCCTGCAAGTTAGGCATTAAAAAACCCTCAAGATATTCATGTCAGACTGCCAAAAGGCAGGCTGGCAAGAAACCATTCTTCTGGAAGCCACAGAAAACAGCTTAGGCAGTCATCTCGTTTGTCAGCTGCCTCCAGTTCTCCAGCAAGATACTTGCACCAAGTTGCTTCCTTCTGGGAACACTGGCTGCTCTTTGCTGCTTATTTAAACTTAATTGCCATGCCTGTTCTTCAGCGATACGCTTTTAAAACAAAGGTGAGATCTCAGCTAGAATAACTGCATTGGTCTTCCAAATTTAAGGAAAAGTAAATCAAACTTTGCACTGGGTGCAAAGAAGGCCTCTTTGGATGACTGAAGAAATGGAAAGCTGCTCTGGCAACTGTGGACTGCAAAAGATTGGCTCACTGAGTCTGACAGAGCCCTGAAAAAGGATAAAAATTGCTTTTTCAATACATACTGGTGGGGTGAGCATATGGGCTAAAAATGAAAAAACAGTATTGGCACAAGAAGAAATGTGCACAAGTTGGAATTGAATTAAGATAGAAATAAAAAGATTTCTAGCTCTGTGAGCAGCAAAACTGTGGAAAATGACTGGATTATGAGAAGAAAACATACAACATGCTTGCCTGAAGGGATTAGTGTTGATAGCCCAGAAACTCTCATTTCAGTCTTATCTTCCTATAATTGCTCCTGCTTTCAATGTTTATTAATCACCCAGCAGTATCTTTCACTATAGTTTACTTCTTACAAGTGTCAGGCATAGGTTTGGCCTCAGCAAGCATCATTCTTTCAGTCTCCTTCTATCAATGGATGGAAGGGCTGGACATCAGACTCAGGGTCTATTAAAACTCCCATGTCTTCATCAGTTTAGCATCTATTCATGCATATGGGTCCCCCTTCCTGTACCACCCATACACCCATCTTCCCATAAATGCTACATCATAGCATCATGCTTTGTCTACATGAAGGGACTTCATGGGGTGTATCTGTGCACCAGGAAAGACACAGCATGAACTTTGACAGAGAGAGAGCTGTTGCTAAAAAATATTCAATGTATTTTGAAAAGAAAATGTAGACATTGATGACTTTCAAGCTGTTGCAGTCTTTCCAAAGGAGTACATGCTCTTTGGAAATAAATACCAGCAAGTATGACAAATGGGACAGGAAGAACATCTTTTCCATTTCCCTCTTGATGAGTGCGCTTCATAATCTGTCAATCCAGCATATATATTGCTCTTCCCAGTTGTGATACTGATTAAAAAGATCAATTCTTTAGATTAATCTGTTAGAAAAAATGTTTTATTGTTTTACCAGTCCTTTCTTTCTAAAATTGCCTTTAAGAAACTTGGTGCTACACATAAATTCAGTAAGCTACGAAAGAAAGAACCTAACTTTCCTTTGTCTGTACTACTCATTTATGTATATTTGGTTGTATGCACGTGCTTAGAGCTTTGCTGAATCAAGTAAAAGAGTTGGATCATGACAAACGCTTGAGATACACAGCAAATGGGAATTTATTCTTTGTTTTAGGACCTGGTCAGCTTTAAAAACCTCTTCTATTAACATGCCAAATAGTCAGTTCAAGAATAGAAATACAGGAAGAATGGTGCTAATTCACAGTTCCTAAAAATATATGTATTTTCAAAAAGGTATTTATGTTAACAAGATAAAGGTAAGATTGGTCTGGTGTCATCTCATTACGTCATCTCACTGCACTCTGCCATAGCCATATTTTCAAAATCCCACAAGGGATCACTTCAAACAGCCATCCTTCAGCCTCATGTAGCCTTCAAAGGACAGAAGTCAAAGCTATTCAAAAAGCCCAGGACTGAACTGAACATTAGGGCAGCTTTTCTATTTTTGTTTCCAAATGGTGATCTTTATGTAGCCTATGGAAATAACTCGGTTCCCAATTAACTCTGCATGACCTGTAACTTCATTTCATGAGCTTTCTTACAGAAGGTATCAAGTGTGTCAGTAGAAAACAGAATAAGAGTAGCAGTGCAGGATCTATAGAGAAAAGTGAAATGGCCACACTAAAAAAATATTATTGAAAATGGTTCTGTGATGAGTTCGCAAAATCTGGAGCCTCTCCCTACCTTTAGCAAATGAATAGCACTAATCTTCCCTTCATACTCTTCAAAAAGCTTTTTCACTGGTGTATGAATCAGCAAAACCAGCAACTTGCCAATGTTTTCACAATAAGAAATCTATTCTGTTGTATATATTGAGAAAGGCAATAAAAGGTTTAACTTCTTCGTGATGTTAAGAGAAAACTGAATTTACACAAAGGACACAGTACACGTAGGTGCGTATTTTTAACATCTGATGCCATGACCTCCAATAACTGCGCTTAGCACTTCCCATGTTAGCATCTT
The DNA here is from genome assembly GCA_035582835.1 of Phoebastria nigripes. Lineage (NCBI taxonomy): Eukaryota > Metazoa > Chordata > Aves > Procellariiformes > Diomedeidae > Phoebastria > Phoebastria nigripes. The sequence goes on along the minus strand of JAYKAV010002808.1, from coordinate 457,642 downwards.
TATGGAGGTATCAAACTTCTCAGGACCTCCAAGGTGAATTTTTTTTTTTCTTTTTATGACGACATACTGATGTAAACAATACAAGTTAGCAATGCTTAAGCTTGGTGTTAAAGTAAAACAATTTGGGTTAGGGTGTTCAGAATTATAAGGTATGAGAAAGATATTACCCCCCATTTYAGTGATGGAGACCTATAGCACTGAAAGCTCAGAAAATGACAGAGAAAGCCCATTGTGGAGCATGGCAATGAAATGGGAGACTCTAAACCAGCACCTTGCCCATAGACTGTTCTTACTTTATCAGAAAATGGGATTAGTTTGTACTTCTGCAAAGCAGGTGCAAACTCTGCACAAATCACAGCTATATACATAAAAATACCACAAAAACTACAGCGGCAACAGTGAGTYGCCAGAAACAGATATCCATAGTACAACTGGCAGTTTGCATCTCAGGTGCCTAATGGGCATAGTTTAAAAAAGCAAGTTTTAAAAATTAACAAAGAGGAAATAAGGAACTTGCACATGCTGCCTGCTTGCACCAAGTCCTTTCTGCGTGCATATATAAGGCAACAGTCAAATCTGGCACTTGATGGAGCATAACGTTAACTTACACAAATACCTGGAACACACTGAGGTCAAATCCTTGCAGGGTCTGTCCAGCCCATCATCCTTCCAAAGCAAAAGTGTGATGTGCAGGTCTATGCTCAGATGGACTAAAGCAACACAGTCCTGTCTGAATGTAAAAACTTCCATCGCACAGGGSATCATGGCCCTGGTACACTACAAGGCTCTTCACTTGAGAGTKAAGTTAGAATTCTTGAGGCATTTGCACATCTTCGTTACAGCTAGAAATGCTTTACTCATTCTAATTAGGCTTATTTTCGCTTGGCAGCTAGTAAAACCTGGTCTTAAGCAGTAATAAGGGATACTTTGATTTGTCACTAGACAATTTCTAGACAATTTCACTAAGAAATTATTAGAAAAAAGAAAAATTGTCCTCAAAGTCTCAACCAGGGCTTATTGTGCAGTTTAAGATTTCAGTTCTAAGAATACCACCAGGCCATGAAGTCATTTGTTTCAAGTAGCAATGGATGACATGGTGCTCTAAAACCATGTGTACAGTATGTCGTATCTGTAATTGCCTCTAAAAAATTTCACCGTATGTGCAGTGAGTTATTAACGAAACTGTCTAGAGAGAACAGAAAATAAGAATCTAATCAGCAATTTGTCCTGATATCTGAAAACATATCCTAGACCTAGCAGTTTCCAAAGTTAGAAGCTACCAAAATTATTTCAGCCTTCCAAAATGCCGACAACATTCAGAGCAAATCAGTTCACGTTGTCTCTACCAAAGCTTAGTTTGCCTCTTATCAGTTTGCTGATTACTCAGCATGACTCCCTGGACCTTTACAGAACCAATTGCTTGGGACAGAGTCCCCATTCTTCTAAGTGTGGGCTTCAACCCTAGTTCACAGACATTCAGCTTTACATTTTAATGTATTAAAATATGCACATCGTTTGCTTGTGCTCTACTGACCAAACTATCCTATAGCTGTCCTCTTTGGCCCTGTATTTGTGTCATCTACAGATATTACAATTATTTTGTTACTAGAATATTAAAATTTATGTAGTGTGATATCCCTGTGACTCCACTTAAACTCATCTGCTCTGCAATAATTCTCATTTACAGCCTATGTTTTGAGAACTATCAGAATTGCATCTACCAAGAGGGTTTGTTGATTCTAGTTGCTTAGACCAGTGGTCTCCGAAGTGGGGTGCACACACCCCAGGGGGTTTGCATTGTGATCCACTGGGGTGTGGGAAGATGGTCTTAGAACTTCAGTAGTACATGCATATAATTTACAAATTTATATACATACATTGGGAGTGCGTGCTCAAACATTTCTTTACTGACAGGGGTGCTCAATCAAAAAAGTTTGGAGACCACTGGCTTGGACAACGCGCACACTGTACACATCCACAATAAGCAATACTACCTTGACACCTAAACAATGTCTGTTAGAAACAGAAGTCAAGTCTGTTTCAAGTTATGTCAATAAATGCCATATCAATTAAAGACAAAGGATAACATAATTAAGTTGCATACTGGCTGTTCTACAATTCTGTCAAAAAMCAGTAGCAGGGTCACACGCATTACCAATTGTCTAAATCATTCCTTTCTTCTCAAACATGGATATTACATTAACTGGCACTGTTATGGCTTCTGTTTTCCCCATCCCCATAAAATAATTAAATATTACGTGTTGGAGAGAATTCGTTGGCCAACTCTTGTAAAAGCATTTGGATACGATTTATCCAGATGTGCTGCTTTGACAGGTGCTCTTTATCTTCTGGAAACACAGACTAGAAAATATTACTTCGTAAGAATTAATTTTGTTTCCAAACCACAATAAGTAAGTTGAATTCACTTTTTCTGCCCTTATTGACAAATTTCCCAACTGTAAGTAATACCATTAAGAACCCTTTTAATATTTAAAATGTTGCCTCTAACCGTGGTGGCATAAATTTGCACTCCTTTGCTTCGCTTATCATTCAGAACAGGTTTTTACTTGTATAATATATTCATCAGAGTCACCTTCCTCTTTTCCATTTGTACGCGCTTAGATTTTTATAGGTACTTGCATCACCCTGAGCTACTTAGATAACAAACAGGCCCCATGAACAGCATGGACTTTTACTTAATCAGAACATAGTAACTGCTGTTCAGAAATTAATAACTACCACTCACAACCCCTAGTTTATATTCCTAAACAAAGCAATATAGTTTATAAACCATGTGACTATAACTTTAAGCATCCTAACACATCACTGTTCAGATTAATCAAGACTACAGGACTGATTTTTAGACACAAGCACAGCTTTTATTCATTTTTGTCAGAGGAAATGAAATGCTCCTCACCCCTGACAAATCCAGACGTGTTTAGATCAAATGAAACAAGAATGAAGTGTCCACTTTTAAATTTTAAGCAAATTAACAAAATAAGAAAGGCGAAGCCTGTTATCGTTTAAGTTTGATAAACGCCTTCATCGTGAACTTCATCACTCGTTAAGACCTGAGACGTAATTGTCTGGGGTGCACTTGCCAGYCTGGGCAGTTCAGAGGGGTTTCCTGGGTGAATGGCACCACCTTCAGTCTGGCTGCCAGCACCGGGCTGCCGTGCCTCTGCGGCCGGCGACAGATTGCGTGGACAGGTTTGAGGGGTTTTGACTGAAAGTCATTTCTGTTCCCAAAACATCCCTTCTGACAGCATCATTTATTTTACTGCATTCATTTCCACTGGAATACAAATTCACTTTTTCACTAGCTAACTAGGAACATATGTGCTGTTTATACAGTGACAGATATTCTACTGTTAGAAGTTATCTTCAAATTTTTTGCATATATGTTCAAAAAAAGTATATTTGTCTTGTGTGTGACCTCCTGAATACATGATATAGCAGTMCAATTTTAATTTTTCTAATTTTACATATATATCCGCATTAAAATACAACCTACTTGAAGAATTAAAATTACTTTGTAGGACTAAATCTTCAAGTTCTCAAGGTCTCCTGAGTGGAAATGAGCATGGAACAATGGATTTTACATCAAGCTAGCAGAGCGCTTAAATGGTAGTTTAAAAGCATGAGTAATTCCCATAGCCAGGGACACTTAGGATACTGTACTGTCAGCAGCAGCGCTGACTGTCTCTTTAAATTATCTGTTGAGCTGTGGCATTTTACACTTAATATTCCTGCTAAATAAAGAATTTTCTCTTCAGATGCTACGGCATCTTCCTTTCACAGCTGACCCACTCATTACATTTTTCACTAGAAACAGGCCTGAACCGAAACTCAGCCCTCCTCAAACCTATCGAAGTTCACATATGGGCGTCAGTTTTGATCCTTGAGCTAACCTAGAAAGGCTTTAAAAGATGCTGCTTTATCTCAAGAATTTCAGCCCAAGTCATATATGAGGGTAAACATCAAATATCCAGCTTTGAGAGCAGGCATGACATACAGACTTTGCACTTCATTAGCTGTGGAGGTAATAAAAGTATTGAACTGAATGAATTTGATCTCACCTCGAAAYAGTAAGACTTTCTTTTGGAGTCTTTTATATATTGTTTTGTATGTAAATACATGCACACATATTGATATATACATATAAACACACAGATGCATGTGCGCATCTAAACACACAGACTGTTCTCCCTTCTCTGGAGCTGTTAAATTGTTACACTATAGGCTGTATACAATATTTAAAGTACAAACATCTTTCAGATCTTCATACATTTTTTGTATTTCCAGAATAAATTCCACTAGGCAGATATGCAATTGACTAAATGCCTATAATTAATAATTTATACCTCTGTCAAGCAGTATAATTGCTTGTGGCTTCTGTTACACAGATGCAACTATTCGCCACCTGAAAACATACTATTTAACTTCAAACCACCAAAATATCCATATTATGTTTCACTGCAACACAGCATAGTGGAAAGATTACATTTTGCAAAGCAGTATATGGCAAGGGAGGGCATTTTGACTCAGTAGCAAAGACCAAGGACTTAATATGATTCACTTCAATTCCTCAAGGATCTGAGATCTCCCCAAACACCTCTCTCATTCTGGCTCAAGCTCCCCATTTCCCATTTCTTCCTTGTTCCAAGCTTGCATTACCTCTCCCAGATGCCAGTACTTGTGTTTGTTTTCTTCTTCACCCTTTCCATTCTGCATTAAATCATAGTGGAAGAATAAAGCCTGAATCGCATGGCTGAAAACACAATCTGACCACCCAAATTTACAGTTAGCTCCTTGATTTGGTTTAGTTCCACCTGAAAATGTTGTAATTCTTTTAGATAATCTGTTTAGAGAGAAAGGAGAGACGTGGAATAATGAAATGGCCTGTGCTCCTCAACATGTGCAAGATTGACCTAACACACCCTACGCTGAGATCCCCTCAGGAATACGCCTGGAGGTGGGGGAAGGTTTTGGCAGAATCCCAGCCGGACCATATTACATCGTATCTTATGCCCTTTGGTATCATACAAAACTCCCATGAACCTCTCGAATGAAACTTGGCACAACACACAGCAACTCTGAGTTTACTGTACTGTTCCTAGGAGGACTGACAGCACCTGTAGCTGTTCCTAAAGACTTGTACAAAGACAAAGGTCTAAATTTCTCACCAACGTGCTCAGCAGCAGAGCTTTCCTTCCCTGGCACATTGGGAGTATTCAGCCCCACAACTGCCCCATCACACAACCTCTCTAGCATATTGCTCTATCAAGTATTTTTGTTTTATTTCAGCCCAAAACCGTTAAAAACCACACAAACCCCCAAACCCAACAGAGACCAGTAGCTGATGAGGAAGTATCAGAATCCCAAGTTTCCATTGCAGACAAAACATCTGCAACTTCATTACACAAAGATTTTGAAAGCTTGCTCACCAAAATATAAATAATTTAATAGCCATAGAAATCACATCAGACATACAATAATTGCTGTATTGTTAAACTATAAACATGAATTTATAGATTCCACAGTCTCTAGATGAAGTTTGTGCAATAAGATGATCATTTTCAACACACACTATATTCTTATAACATCTGTAGCTGTGGGAACTAAGGAACTTATTTATGTGCCACATGGTTACTGTATCTGACATTTAAATATTGCCTTGATAGAATTTCCAAACAATTATTTGGACACTCAAGATGTGCTTGGGAATATTGAAGGAGGAAGGAGGAATACTTTGAAGAGGGAAACAGATATAAAAGCTATGCAAGGTTCATGGCAAGTGCTGGGAAAAGTAATTATCTCAACGTCTTAGTTCCAAAGTATCAGAACTCTTTTTTCAGTGTGAAAGCATATTTAGGCACTGTGTAGGTTAAAAAGTAATGCTATTAAAGAGCAGAAAAATTAAAACAAATGCAAGAAAGAAGCTTATCTTGCAGCATTATCTCACGGAACTCTGAATTTACAGTCCTTCACACAGTCAACGTAGCCACGTGAGGCACTGGATGAAGGAGCCACAGCGTAAGCTTAAATCCTATGCAACACTACAGCTTAAAAGCTAATGTTTAGCATCTTTTGTGGCTCAGAAATGATCTTGGTTTAGAACACTTTCTATTGCACGGGTGTAATTTTGAGAAAATGATTGTTCCTTTCTGAATCACAGAACACAAAATGATAGGATGCATGTCCTTTTGCCTTCCTACACTCTTTGTTCTCCACACCCCTTGCACTGTCTTATTATACAGCTAATCATATGCTAAAACTGCTTTTAATTTAGCCTGTGAAGACAGATTGCTGTATGTGGACCACTGAGTGGGAGCAGGGTTTAGCTTATATTAAAATGACGAAGTGGGCCTACCAGCTGCCCAGGCAGCCTGTCAGTCCCCTCTGGTACTACAAGCAATCAGAAAGTTAAACACATGCATGGCTTTTGTTTTTACAGCCAAGTTAAAAAAAACAACAAACAACCCCCAAAAAACCAGGAGGCATCATCTGTAGAACAGCCAGCTGATCACATTCAGTATGATGGCCATTTGGAAAGGATATTAACAAAGCACATAGATCTGTTCACCTGATAACAGGGTTATCACTGTAAAAGCAATTAAAAATGTAAAATAAATGGAGTTGCTTAGTTTTAAAAAAGGGAAAATAGGGATGGGGGGATGGGACAGGGGGAACAGGGAGAAACGGGTTGGGGCAGAAACCAAACAGAAAACCGACACAACTTCCAAAGCTCACCCGTTAAGAGCTCCCTGTAGATCAGCAGAAGCTGAAGTGCTCCTACAAGGGCTCTTATTTACGACCCATTCCTCTATCAGGCTTAGACTATTTTTTTTTCAAAGACAATTTTGGGTAAATAATTTAAAAGCTTGTGAGCTGGAGGCTGTATGACTACAGAAAGGCTCAGAAGCCGGGATGGAAAGCTCTTTGGAACCGCCTGTCAGCTTTCACATCACTTTTGAAATTCAGCATGTTAACTATAATTAAAACAGATTATCAGCCACCTGTGCTTATAGCTTTAGCAAGGTGCTTGGCCATGGCACTAGTTACATTAGAATAGATATCGGAGTTAGCCCACATCCACAGAAAGCTTGTGGATGGAGAGGAAACTCGACTGGCAGCATTCGGAAATGGACAGCAGGGCTGATTCTACAAAGTACACTGACATTGTGTACAGTGTGTTCATGCCCGGAAGGAAAAACGCAGCAACAGTGTTCGTTACCTATATACATCATATGTCAAACTCAGGTTTACTGCTGAACACCTATATATAGAAAAAAAACTCCTTAAAGATATAACAAAACATCTATTTTTGTGGCCTGCCTTATTTGGATTTATTATGTCTTTAAACACATTCTTTTTATGACATGCTAATGTGTTTACTAAGAAATATCTTTATACTATAAGCCCAGATGATGGTTTGTTGAGAGAGCTCTAGAGCAGGATGGTTTCAGTGACTGACATTTTTGCTGCCTTGCCTGACATGGTCTGCTTCAAGTTCCTAAATCTACTTAAAGAAACTAAGCAATATTGCACAAAATAAGGTTTGTCTCTTCATTAAAGTGTTTAGCTTTGAGGTTTGCTGTGGCATCCAGCACATCCCAAACCCAACGCTTAAGTAGCTTTCTGTGAGAACATGTCTACTGCAATCACTGTATTTTTACCCCTGAGCAATAAAGACACAGTAAGAGGGCATAGAAGAAAAGATGAAAAGGTCTTCCCTTGTAAAGATCACCGAAAGGAATGTTTCTCCGGGTTAGTATCGTGTTGTTGTACACATTTAATTGAAGCTACACCTATAATATCTAAAGCTAAAAAAGACACGGTAAAATTAGCAGGAAAGAGACACCATGAAATCGGCCAAATAAGTAGAAATTGTTAACTGTAGAGAAGAAAGAGGCTCTTCTACACATCCTGTTAACAAATCAATTCCTTCAACTTCGGACAGCAGTTTATTTCTAATGGTATCTTTCCGRTTCTGTACAGTCAGAACAGACTAGCTCACAAACTAGTTCATACAAGAAATATTTTATTGCTGTTGTAGCAAGAGTTCCAAAGTTTGCTTTATTTTTTAAAACAAAGGAAGGATAAAGATAACTGAAAACTGTAAGACAGCAGAATTATTTCAAAAGCCATCAGTTTAAGGACACTAAGATCAGGCACACTTCATATCATTTTCCAAGTTCATTGGTTCCCTCCTGAGGGCAAAAGTGAAATCCTTGTTGAACCTAGTGGGAGTTTCTCCACTGAATTTCAACGGCACCAAAACAGTCCCTTATATATTGCATTTATCATTCATTTGAACCACATTTAAACAACAGATATATTTAGAGATGGATTCAACAAAAGAGTGATCACAGTACCTGCCAGAATGAAAATTCATCCTTACTCCTAATTCCAAGTGCAGCATACAAATAGGATGGACAGACTATTGCAGAGCACCTGCAAATGTACTGCAAAACCCACCACCCTTAGGATAAACATTCAAGCTGAGTAAATTCAGGCAAATCTGCCTTCCAGGTTTATGGAAGCTTAAAATTTAAAAGTGTGTGTGGTTGGTTTGTGGGTTTTTTGTTGTTTTGTTTTGTTTTTGTTTTTTTCTTTTCATGTTTGATACAGTGTTTCTAGTGACAAAAGCAAGAATACTGTACCTTTCAAACACAAACCACAGAAGATCTAAACCAGCATTTCTCCAAAACATTTAATTCAGTTTCTAATCTAACCCAGATTTTGAATCTGAAGTTTTGAAGGTATTTTGAATACTAACCACAGTTCAGGAATACCACCAGTTTGACCTTTGTACTTAATGCAATGTAAAATAGATTACAGAAAAGTAATGAATACAATACTCAGCTTCTGCTCCATTAAGGCCTTCTTGCCATATTTTCTAGAGTTCAGAATCTCTTTCTGTCTTGCTTATTCCTTCTATGTAAACTCTTGAACCACTCTGCTTTTGGAATTTGAACCAAAAGAAACTGTAACCTCCTACCATGTAGTCTTCCAAAACTCAAAAAGGCTAGAAACGCCAGGAATTAGAAATCTAAGTCCTCATCTCCATGAGAAAGCTTGCTCTACAATATTTAAGATCCATTTTAAAAATACATAATTAAATCAACATGTCACCATTTGCATTACCTAGGCTGTTTAATAGTAGCATATAATAAAAAATAAATCTAAAGACAGACACTATATTGCTATATTTTTACATAGCTACCAGTGATGATAAGCTTTACAGTCAGCCTGTGCTTCATCAGTGGTAATCATCAAAATTGTTTTAAATTTCTATTGGTTATTCTATAAAAGCATGTAGGCTTTAACTATCCACAGGAACAGTAAAAGTAAATACTAACAATGTTACCCCTCTTTCTCCTCACCCCCATGATCGCATGCCTTTTATTCCTGACCTTTTTTTAGGGCACCCTTGGAAACTCCGACTGTAGAAATTGATAGGAAGGGAATGCTGAACAAAGTACCTCTCAAGCAGTAGAAGTTATGCTCTGGGGAAACTCTTCCTCCTAGCTAAATAATTCTTAGCGAAAGTCAATAGAAAAACAATATAAATATTTGATAGGAATATAACAAATTGCCTTAATACTGGAAGGGTGAGAGAAAAGAATAAAAAATCCAGTGGAACATTTGAACCCATCTGGTAGATAAGTCACGTACAGATATCAACCATCTGGGATTTGAACTTTATACCTGACCCTTGGTTGGACAGCATTTGTTGCCATAGCTGTTTAATTAGAAGGATCTCCAGCTTGACAAGGAGGAAACACTTGAAAAATATTTGCCAAAGAACACTATGCCTTAGTTTGAGATTTTTCCAGTGTCTTCCTTCTATTCAAGAACTAAAGTAGTTATATTTATTTGCATGTGGATTGATTATACTAAGCCTTTCGCAGCCTTTGCGAGGAATTACTTTGTGACACGTAGGTTGAGGGGAAAAAAAAAAAAAAGTCTTCATCAGCAGCAAATTCCCAAGACACACCACTGATTCGTTCAACAAAAGTAATTACTTTAGCAAATGTTTGTGTATTTTAATGCCAAGAGGAGGATTCCAGGTATTTTTAAAGCTGGTTAGAGCTTGTCAGGCTAGCTGATATCCAGAAACTTCTAGTCAGTGTGATGTAAAATTGACACACCACTTAATCAGAAAAATAGAACGTTTCTACGATGAAAGGATTTTATCTTTAACAAATGTTACATTTCATTCTTATTAGTGTATTCAGACCTGACATCATATGGTCCCTAGATTTCCCCCTGGAGGTATAGATTTTAAAGGTCCAGAGGGAAATGATAATACCATACGCTGATTTGTTGACATATGAGCTCTGAAATTACCATTGGAAAAAAATTCCAAGGTCTGCAAAGATAATTTCACAACACAAAGTGCATCCTAGCCCTGTGCATAGGAGTTTTAAAAGCTTTTTGAAAGGAAAGTTATGAAGAATGAATGAATAGCACACATCGGGGCCAGATTTTGAAGTAATTTTTTAAAGCATTGTGCAAAGTTCATCTTCCTTTTTAATGAACACCAACTACTTGGACAAAATGTTTCCCTCCCTTCCCTCTCAGCATATTTAGACATAGTGAAATCCATCTTTTGTGCTTTGATAGACATGAAAAATTAGAGACAGATATGGAAAAGGCTGAGACTACCATCACAGGTCTCTTGTTTTCTTACCAGTCTCATCTGTTTTAGACACATACGGATATCAGTACCCTAAGGACACATTTTTTCTATTTCTTTGATGGAAAATGAGGTACACAGGTCCTTTTATTAATAGCATCATTAGCCACTGGTATGGAGGAGGCAAAGACCACGTACCTGACCTCACCTCTTAGAAAATGAAAGACAGCATAGCCCCAGTGAACTAATGGTTCTGAGCAGGCACCAATAGATAGCAGGTCATCACCTCGCAAAAAAATGTCACTTGAAAGGTTAGACATAAGGGAGGAAGTGTGTTAGCAGTCCTTTTTCATTCCCCAGAAGTATAAGAAACTCATGAAAGGTTTTCTTCTCCTCTTGAACTTATTTATTTTCATTTTAGAAAATTCGGCTTTATGCTACCCCAGAATTACTACTTCAGAAAACTAGATAGTCCAGGATACTACCTACCTTCAAACTCTGAATTCAGATCATTTACAGTCACCAATAATCAGATGAAAATTTCTATAAAATAATGAGCTGCGTTAAGGCTTCAGGACTCCCCGTTCTGAGASCATTCTTAGTCCTCGTCTCTAGGGCTTCCTAACATGACTATCTAAACTACTCAATTAACAAAAACCATCAACAAACCAGCAACCCTTCAGTATATTCACAAATACAAACCAAGCATCTTTCCCCTCCTCAAAACAGCTTTACAACATTGACCACTCACGTAGCTTTCCCAGTGCGCTCAGAGCTTTCCCATAAGGCTCCTAAGTGCCTCAAGTATACTGTCTTTTCTTTAAAGTCTGAGGAAATGATGAAATATTGATACAAAACACTACTAAGCCAGGAAGCTTATTTAACGGTTGAATACATACTATGAAATATAGAGTAACAGATACAGAAAGAACTTGCACAAGGTTTTTTTTGTGTGTGTGTTTTTTGTTGGCTGGTTTTTTAAAGCAGCAGCTGAATAGCCACACGCCTGCTACTACTGCTGTTCAATGCTTGAGTCCTCTCTTAACTGTACTGGGACTTGTATTAATAAGAGATCTGCGTCTTTCAGTGACTGTATGATTTTCATTTTCGATACCTTTGCATGAACAGCCATCTCCATCTTTGCTTTGAAATGGCACACTTGGCACATACACTTTAACGGAGTCCACTCCCAATTTCTTTAAAAGCTTCATTATTTCACTATTTTGGAGGAAATGGCCCTGCCAGCGTGGTTATGCTTTTGTTTGCTGAACATTTCCTCCAGAAGTGACAATGGTGTAAGAAGCCCTGATCATGCTAACCTATTAGCCCTGACCCATGTTTTTGGCAGCCTATTTTTACCATGGATTCTTTTCCTTACCTATCACCACACAGCATAATGGATTGTTATACCAACAAAACCAATGTGTCAGGACAATCAGATGTGAGGAAGCAGGCTAGCACAGCATAGGCACAAAAAGTACTTGTGAACCACCATTTATGCCCCTTCCAGCATAATTTCTCTCTCTCCACCCCATTCGTATTCCAAGAAACACCAAGGCTATGCCTGTCCCTGCAAGACAGGCATTAAGTGGAATAGTCTCACAAGGCGTGGATATAAGCTACTGTGCATAATCAGAGTAACAAATCTGCTCAAGTACTTAGAATATGTAGGTGGAATAACCAGTAAAATGCAGTGGTTTCAGAGCCTGAAAGAGGATAAACAACTTGGGACAAGTTTTTCAAGAGGTTGCCTTTAATGTTGGGGTTCTTCTCCATGTGTTTGTTTTTAAAGAATTAACACGGGCCATTTGGAAAGAATTCAAGTATTTATCTTCATCTCACTGGCCTCTTTCCTCCACAGATGTTTGTTATATTAACTTGAAAATATACAGACAGTGAAGTTCTATCATCAGGTCTTCGTATACACGTCCAGAAAAATCACACAGCTGAGCACACTGCAGGACAGAAGTCTTGAGTATTGCTATTTGTGGAAAAGCGCTTAAATTCAGAGCTGTGTGCCTATAGCAGTTCAGATTAAGCTCTCCTAAATAGTCAGATTTAAAAGTATGCTTTTCATAATGCCTGGTTTTCACTTATTTTGAAATATCAAAAGATAATCTCAGACAGATAATAAGCTGTTGAAAAGATCAATCTGCCCCTATTTCATTGATTTGGTGGAATAGTTCATTCTTCCCGATTCAAACATGAAAGGGAATTAGGCCACACAAACATCTGCTGATACAAATGCACCTACTTATGCAGAATTCATATTTAGCAGTATACAGGCCTGCAGGCATTCTGTGGACATCCAACAACTCTAAGTAAATTGCGACTGAGCTTTAAATCTAAGCTGAACGCCTAAGATTAAAAATACGCAATTTAACAAATGGTAACTGCGAATTTGGTTCTCAAACTTCTGCTAAATCAGCTTCCATTTCCTTAGGAACATAATAAAAACCAACAATAACAGCGTTGAAGCTGTTTTTATGGTTTTCATAAAGCTTTTTTATAACTATATCTGCCAATAATAGCTATTATTTCTATCCACTTCTTCCAAAGGCAAGCAAGACTCGTTCTTAGACAAGAGGATCCAAGGCAAAAGTACAAACGTGCCTTTTACCTTCCAGGAGGCACCAGAAGCTCAGCATCTCCATCCTGCAGCTTTCTCTGAAAATCGCCCAGATGCTCTACCCATAGCTGCCGTGGCCAGGGCACGGGGTGCACTTCCCAGCTGGCCTGCCGAAAGGTGGTCAATAAACACCTTCTTGCTGAGGAAGGACTGACCACAGACACACACTTCCCCCCTGCCAGCTACCAAGGGAGGAGAAATAGCCCAAGAGTCATTTAAAAGTCACAGGTGGAACAAATGTTCAGAAAACTTGAGCCAAAGAGATCCTCTTCCAAGGCTTGTGGGCAACAGATGAATTACAGTGTATACAAGGACAGTAATTCATGGCTGAGATTGCAACCCCACTGACCTTTTAGTAGAAAAATGTGTTATCCATAAGACTCATAATATATTCTGAAGGCTCCCAAGCAACAGAAAGGTCATATTTCCCTTTGCACCAGCCTGCACTGGCTTTGTGTTCTGCCTTTTTGACAGAGCTATCACAACCTGCTCAGATTTTTGGAATTATCTCTTGCTTTAACGCAAAACCCATACAGGCTGCAGGCAAAATAGTACTATCAGATCTCTGCTAAAGGTCATAGCGAAATGCTTCTTGTCAAGAAAGTGGCAGCGCACGCAGCTAACGCTAACTGCACAATGGGGCGCAGAGAGTGGCGCAGCTTCTCAAACAACTGAGTTGTCACGCTAGTTTTGCTTTATGTACGATATTCAGCCAACTGGCAGACAACACAGAACAGGTATCACAGGTACTACATGGTCACAGGAGCTCATGCCACCTTAATTCAGCAGCGTATGCATTCGGATGCTTTTATCAAGGATGTCCTCTGAAAGAWCGCATTTCTTGATCTCCAAATAATGCGAAGTTATACTCGGGAAAGCAAATGGTGACAGAACTGTGGCTGCGAATGTAGCCTACTCCTCAAGATGATATGGTAAACAATTGTGTCCAAGAAGACTTCCATATTAGAAAAACAATTTATGTGAAAATAAATAACTTTCAGGAGAGCTGAACCAGAATGCTTCATGTCAGGGTGGCAATTCCTCCTGTGTAGTTTGCAGTCATGGTATTGCTCCCTGTACAAAACAGGCCCCATTAGAGCATGAAAGTGGCCCCCTGATGATAAGAAAGAATACTATTCATTACTCTGATATCACAAACTAATGAGAATTCATTAAATGCAAAATGCCATGCATGCTGCTGAGACTTTTCCAGAAGATCAACGCAGGTGTGACTAACTCAAGAGCATATTTAATTTTTAATTGATCAGTTTGCAGCACGCAGGTTTACACCTCAGTATGCTCAGCATGGAAATGCTCCATGAGCGTAGCAGGTCAGGCAATCGTGCCTTGCCTACCTCAAGTTTTGCTCAAGTTTCATTAACCAGTCAGATTCAAGGGTCTGAAGTAAATACATAGGTGATGAGCTTTAATTTTTTTTTTTTTTATTTGCCTGTTACTGCAGTTGTCACAAGATCCTAAACTCTCCTAATTAAGCAGTTCTGCCAGCCCCCCCACCAGTGGTGAGTACAGGAAAAACCCCAACAATCTAATAACACTTCAAACACTTAAGTCACTGATACCTGTCAGGCAGTTAATTATACGAGTGAATTTATTGTCTCCTGCTAAAAGATGACTGAACACAGGGCACTTTGCTTACTGCATAAATTCTTGCTAGTTTTATGATTATTGTCAAAGAAAATGATTAATAGGCAGACCCTGCATGGAGAACAGCAAAAGATCATTTACATAGTATTCAAAAAACGTATCAAGAATTAAAAATTACACTTGTATAGCAAAATGAATTCCTATTAGAAAAGGAATAAAACTTTTACCAGCCATTTAAGCAGAAGTCTTTTTCATTAAAATAATTTCACATACCATGCTTTTCATATTATGATCAATTCACAGTATTCACTGATGTTAATCACATGATTCATAAGCATTATATTGATCAGTACTCACCAATTACTAAAACATCATCTGACTCCTCCTAGAAAATGCATGATCTTCTTAAAACCAGATAAGCTCAGAGCTTTATTTTCTCGCTACCTAACTTGCTTTACAGTCCACTAGAAGATAATCCTGTTCAAACTGAAGAGCAGGTAACACTTCCATATAATTTGTTTCTTGTCTACATGTTCAGAGCAGAAAGACGCAAGCTGAAAGGCTGCTTCAGGAGTTCTTAAAATATAAAAAATACAAACCAAGCAATTGGGTAATCTAAGAGCAACAGTAGAAGCAGTATCCTTTCAAAACAAATCCTAAATGCCAATTTCTAGGTAGATATGAGAAGACATCAAGCAATAGGACTAGCAGTGGAAGTATTATAAACCTCGAACAGTAGTTCTGTTCTAAAAGTCGCCACGTACATTTTTACCATATGCATCACCTACAGCAAGCGTTAAAATACAAAAAGCTACCTTGAATATAATTGAACTCCCCCATCACTAGACAAACAATTTTACCAGCTCAATAACCTATGGTTCTGCATCAACAAGCTCCTTTGAAAGGTCTGTGTAAATAAATAATAAAACAGTCTGTTAACTTCTCTAGACTGCCTTGGATTAGGTTTCTGACTTCTAGGGTTTCAATGCATATCGTTATACCCTGCGTTGCGAAAGGACAGAGCTTCAGCATAGTTTAAACCCAGGGCTGCTCTTAGCCCAAACTAAAGGTTTGAGCTAAACATTGATGCAACTATTTTAATGCAAAGGCATGAAAACTCAGAAGAGGGCTAGAAGTTGATTCCATTTTTAGCTAATTAGCTAATCTGGCTTCAGGTCCTTTTATACCAGAACAGCTCAGTAGACTCAGTCTTAAAATGAAAGAACAAAACTTCTAGAATAAAACTGATGTGGGCAGTGACTAAAACCAGCCTTCAGATCTCACACTGGTCCATCACCATTTTGCAATTATTTGACCCTTCTTAAAACACACACAGTTTTAAGTTCATAAGGTACCTTGACTTTTGTAGAGGAAAACACACAAACAAGAAGCACTGCTGGCTGGAGGGACGGTTTCTGTATACTTCCAAGGCAGCTGACCCTCACCTGCGAGTTTTCTGTGTGAAGAAAGGCTTATGTGCAAATATTGCAACTTCTGTGGTAGTTTTTACACTAAAACTCAAGCAAGGATTAAACTGAAATCACCTACTGTCTCTAACAGCCCCTGCCTATACATTTTTAGCTTTTGGCAATAATATAGCAAGTGGTGCACAAAGACAAAGAGAGCATGGTACAAGACAAAAAGAGCACATGAAAATACTAAGTAGGAGCACTTTAATGAGTGCTCATAACAAACAAACAAAAAAAAAAGGCAAAAGGAGCTGATGAGGTTCTGGTCCTCTGCTCTAACAGATCTGTAACCCGTAACCTGTTTAAGCGCACTGTGCTCTTCCTGAACTAAAATCACAAACCACTTATTTACATTAACAATCAGATTGAAATAATCCAGCCGTGTACACACAGATACGCTCTAGTTGAACAGAAGCAACATTTAAAGACAGTTAAATGAGTTAAAAAACTATCAATCCAAAACAAAACCAAAGCAACGTGTAATTCACCCCTTGAACAAGTCTGCTTTAGGTAGGGCAACTGAGCTCAGAGGAATTAATGCCATAATGATTTCCTCTCCAGATTCCGATGCGTAGACCAGAGACAATAGGAGAAACACGGTACACTTTACCCAAATAATGTATCTTAGTATGCAAAATGCACAGGACACATTCACACAGTCCTAACACAGAATTCTAAAGATACCAACTTCATCCTAACCTCACTATGATTTGTTATACTGGCATCAAGAGCTTATTAAAAATTCATTAAGTGCTGTGTGGCTATTGGCACTGTCATGCTGAAGAGATCTTTTAACCCAAAGGAAGGTTTGCACTAGGATAATTACAGTTGTACTATATTAAAATACAAGACTAATGGCTATAGAAAGCCATGCACCATATGAATATTAAAGCATCCAGACTACTAATGATGACTTGCATTCGGTTTTGTCTTGTAGCTTCTCAAGTGCAGCATTTTGCAGGTGACAAGAGAAACCCACACAGAAACTGAATACAAAAATAAACACATTCTGGAGATACAGGAGTCAACATGGAAGTCTGGTTGGTTTTTTTTTTTAAATCTTAGAAGTGAATTTTTAGTAATTCTCGTTAGTGTTTAAACCATAAAAAAGCTATAGGAAGATCACTTTGTTAATGTCTGATCTTATCGAAAGGCACCAACTCTATTGCTTACTACTGTAACAACACATAACATACATTCTTTTCTCAGACAAGTTTCACGAACAAAAAGTGCCTGACACCCTGTAGGTGTCAGGAGGAATATCTGAGGTGGGTGTTCTAGTTTCCATTTCAGATGAACACTGAAATGCATAAATTAAATATCTGATTATATACCCCATTATTGTTGGTTACAGTTAAAYAGCCGTCAGAAGAGAATGCTGCTGATATTTGCCAATGAACTACAGAGCAAACTGTCTCTAGCCTTGGCTCTTAGTCCTGTCTCTTCAGCCCATACCATCTCCCACAAGGTACAGTCACACTTCAGCTGTGTCAGCACTGTGTCCCCCTGCTCTCCCACCATTGCTTGTTACACTCCCTTGCCCAATGCGAACACAAGCTTTTCTGTGGGCCCTTGTAGTGAACCCTACCACTGCAACCACCGGGATGGAAACCCACCCCTTTTTCTCCCGCTGACTTTCCTGCACGGCTGTACAACGCCTGTGCTGGCACCATGCATGGACGGTCTGGAAGCAGGAGCAAGGAGCTRCAATAAGGTATGGGGGCAATACCGTCACTGAACATGAACTGTGGACTAACGTATTCATTGTGTTATTCCTTTACATAGAGCCCTGTTTAATGCATTATTATTTAGAGTAGTTCGAGCTTTCATGATGCAGTATGGATGCTCAGAACATTTATGAATAAGCCCCTACACAAGATACACCAAACTGCCTTTATGCGCTCCAAACTTCCACGACTGCCCCTCCCCTACACAGCCACAGTAGCTCGTGCTGCCCAAAATGCAATTAAAGCCCAACTGAGACCCTTTCACATGTAGGCTGTTATTCTTCCTCGATGAAAATGCAGCACTGTTCTGTCAGTCTTCAGAAAAAAACCCAAAGCAGACAACTAAAAATAAAGTATGACTGAACCAAGATGGAAAATGTTTGTAGCAGAAGGAAAATAAGTGAAGAAACTCCATGACAACTCATACTGAGGAATAATTCTTACTTTTTTCCAGATGTGTAGAGCACTAAGAACTAACTATTGACTGTTTTCCTCCATTACTTGCAAATGGAACTTTAAGATGCAAGCCGAAAACTATGCGTTACATTATTATAAACCCTTTAATTTATTCTCTGTGGGCTGTGGATCTGCTGATTCAGATGGCTCCAGTCTGCTCCTCTAACCACTAACCCCATCCTTACAGGCTGGCTGGCATATAGCACATCACTGAGAGAAGGAGTAATCCCGCATGCAGCTGATCGGCTCCCTGTCTTTATATAACACGTGTTCCTCTGTTTTAATACTGACATGACCCTATAAATACAATGGCTAATCTGAATATGTTGACAAACAATTTCCTAATTATATATTTGCCTATCCCCCATCTGTGGTGGGTTACTAAAATGTAACTTTAACAGAAGTAAACGACTACTGATGTTTTAACCCCAGTTCTACTTTCATGCTTTGCCAACTCTCTGATTTTGGGAGAGCTTTCCACCTGCAAATATCATCACAAGTGGAGATTCACCAGCAGAGGAAAACACTGTTATTTAGCGCAATATTCCCTCGCAGTGAACTTCAGAGCAGTGCGAAAGGCACTGTTTGCCCTCCGCACACGTACTGGGACAGCAATGGGTTCAGTGAGAAGGGCAAGTGACTCAAGCGGAGGCTGCTGTGACAGCACAGCCAGCGATACTGCTCTGCCCCTCACTCAGGAATAGTGCCGGTGACAAACACCATTATTCCTCTTTTCAGAAATATCAGAGACAACTTGCAGTGCTCTGGGCAGGAACACTTAACACCTCCTGTGCAGGTAGCGACTGCTGTCGCCAAGGAGAGTCAAAAATACCACGGTGTGGCATGAGTCACTGCTGGCCTTGGGGGAGATTGGCCTGGCCAAGGCAAGAGGATAATGATCCTGTATCCCACAAGGTGGGAAATGCAGTGCAAATCGAACAGGAATGACAACTCTCCYCCTGGATACCTGGGAACACCAGCTCCAGGTGGGCACCGTCCCGGGGCTCGGGGATCACCCCGCTGCTTGTTCTAGGTTTTGGGGGTGTAGCCAGACCCTGCCTCTCCTAGTGCGCCTTGGGAGATAACCTGGTCATATCGTAGGCTTCACCTGGGCTCAGAGAACTGAGCTCTTTGAAAGGACAGAAGTTTCATGTTAAGTGCCACAAGCTCAGCTTTGGTACTTTAGTGAAGAAATCCCTTCATCTTTGTAATTTTTGCAATTTTCCTCTAGGAGTAGGCCAACACCCCACAGAAGAAAAAAAAGGCATCGTTTAGACAGTGCAGTATATTTCCACATTACACCGTCCTGCTCTCTCCTAAGCTTATTCCAGCATTACCTAAAGCTCCCCTATGCAAAAAGCAAACCACTGCACTTTCTTCTAGTACTACACGTGTATTTCACCTTGCTAACAGGCATGACCCTACGATTTTAAGGTCTAGTCACATAAACTTAAAGACATATACATGGATGTAGGCGATCTCTCTGCCCCCAAGCCACACAGTCTAATTAAAACAGACAACAAAGACTCAGTCAAGTATTTTTTTTAAAGCTGTTGGAGTCCAATGGAAACAAGACCAACCCTAAAACCCAGTTAATAATAATTTTCCTTTTGGAGTGGGACTGTTTTCTCAGTGAGGCATAAAACCCCTCATTCAGGCCTTGCGCATACCTAAGGAGCTGGAGTACAACTGGTCCAGTGTAGTCAATGCAATACACTGCTGCTCAGTGCGGCGGCACTAAGGGCGGGTAGAAATGCTTTTACCAGGGCAGCTTACACGCAGAGGGAAAAAACAAASCCACTCCACTGGTATAAAACACATTGAGGCTGACTGAAATCTCCAGCAGGGGCTGCATGGGCTTCACGGTTTTCTAGAAATGGGAGGAGGCAGAGGGGGAGAAAGACTGGTATAGCTTCATACTTGATGGATAAGAACATGAGCCAGAATGGTTACTGAAGCCTTGCAAAACGCTGGGAGAGTTTCAGGATTTCTGAAGGATATCAGAAAAGCAAATTAAGACGGTAGAGATCTTTTTTCACACAGGAAAAATTCTTTTTTTTATGCTCTCAAACTCATTGGTGTCACTGCCAAAGAAAATAGGATCTGTTAAAACAACCAAAAACATTAATTGAAAATACTCAGAGTACTGTAACAAAGAGCAATGTTACTTTGCATTACACTAGCTGTCACAGCCAGCAAGTTGCTCTATAAATAAGCCCTGCTGTAAGCAATTAAGCTAATATTCAACCTACAGATTCTGAACAGTAGTAAGGTCACTGATAAAAGAAAAAAGTGGCTTTTTATAGGTGAGCACAACTTGCATGTTAAACTTCAGAAAAATAGCCACACCCAAGTGCTCTGAGGAACCTTTGAAGCTTGGTCTTAGTAGGAACATACACCTTTATACCTTAGGAGTTTTGCACAGGACTTTTCTCAGACATTTCCAGCAGTACCGAGGTCAGGATGAACATCTGTGCTGTAAAGACTGCTTCTCTGGATTTAAGCACTGATCCAGTTTGTTTCAGGCTTTCCCTCTGCTCCTGGTTCTAAACCCAGATCATAAATAAAATGACTTTTATCTTAATCGAATCCTCTCTCGGGGATTATTTCCAGTTTCTATTATATTGACTCACTGCCTGCTGGGAACTAAGGGACTTTTTAGCTTTATTTTGGTATCCTGATGATAAAAAGCTCTCCACAGTCTCATTCTGGTTGTAATGAAAGTTCATGCAGGAATTCAGGCTCTCTAAACTATTTCCTCAGCACACAATAATTATGCAGTGTGAAATGCAGTAATTACATAGATTATGTGATTTCTCAAGGGAAGCTTGCGTGACAAAACCTACCATTCAAATCATATAACTGTGTAACATGAAGAAACTATAGCATGAAAATGGCTAGCTATTTTTAAATACATAAAATTGCTGTGAGAACGCACAATCACCAAGCGTCTCGCTTAATAGCTCCATTCCTGGAATAAACTCTACTGGAATCCACAGCAACTGCTCTTGGCAGGGAGCACGGAGCATGTCAAACTCGAACCACTCAAAGAATGTGCCCAGCGATGCACAGCAGCCACAGCCTGTCATCTTATTCAAGTCGGCTGCGTTTTCACATAACGCACACAGGTAAGATTGTAGCACTACACCAGCTTAGAGACATTTGAAACTTCAGAGTTTTGTTCTGCCATAAAAGCTGCCTTCTTTTCTCCCCCTTTCCCCTTTGTCTGAAGCAAATGATGCTTGTGGTATGCTAAGAACACATGCTGTATCTCTGGATTTGGGAGATATAATAAATAGAAGATTATCATAGGCAAGTGTTCATGAAAATAAGGTTTCTCTCATATTCCAACTTTTGCCTGCTTGTAAATGAGACAGAGGTATTTCCGAGGCTCTGAAAACAGGAAAACTCCACTTGACTTGAAGATTTTTTGCAATAACCATGTATTTTTCTTTTCACAGCTTTAGTATAAGAACAAGTAAGAATCTAGCCTAATAATCATCTCAGACTACTTAGAGTTAACTACGCAGGGTGAAAGAATACAAGCAGTAGGACAGACGATCTTTAACGCATGCAGTTTTCAGACTTACCACAAAATAAAGTTTTATATATTCTTACCATACCTGATTGTCCTGACAGAAATGCAGTATTTCCACATCAGATTCCACATTGCACTGCCATCTCCCTTCATGACCTCCTCTGAAGAGTTTGCAAAGTGAAAAAGATTCCAAGTAACTCAAGGAACAAGTAAGTTTAGCAGCACACGACAAAGTTAGTCCAAGGTTCATGCAGCAGCCAAGCACTGATTCACAATTTCCAAGTGATTCCTCCGACCTCCACTCAAATGAACTCAGAGGGAAGCCAGCTTTCTCATCTGAAGTCTCGGGTTACTTATTTCTTCATGATTTACAAGACTCGTTGTTTACATTATTTGCAAGCCAGAAGAGATTATGAGAGGCTGTTCAGAAAGCTACATGTAATATTGCTCCAAGTTGTCAAGTAAGAAAAACCTACCTATGCAGCACCTACGAAAAGTTATTCTAATTTATTTCACTTCAGAAAAACAGTCCAGTAACACAGCCCTAGAAAATCACTTACAAGAACTGCAAATGCTTACCAAATACACACTAAATCAAGTGGTTTAGGCTGAATAAACTCTCAACTGTTTGCAAAATTTCTTGTGTACTGTAATAAACTTTTTAGTGCCAAAAGAAGTAATGAGTCATTTTCCAAAGCTGGATTTGAACACATACGAAGTTATGACTTTCAATAGTGAATATCAGCTCTGACACTTAGCCTATAAAAAGCCCCCAAAACCTAAAAAACCAAACCAAACCCCAACTTATTCATTATGCATATGGAATTCTCTTACTGTGCTGAAACCTTGTGGACAGGTAAACGATAATGGGGTTTTGTCTTCCTGACAGTATATATCCCTCAAAAACCCAAACCCCATACATGATGTAGCATGCAATTTCTCCATGATGATGGGGATTTATGAGCAAACATAAATATTTACACTGATTTTTTTTTTTTGTATCAAGGTGAAGAATTTTGCCTATAGCTTTTCTAGGAGTAAGTTTAAACACACAGCATTTATTGCCAAAAGTTTGAATAGCATTTGAACCTCAACACACACTCACATGGAATCAACCTTAGAGAAAAGTATTGTTATTGTTGTTGTAATTATTGTTAATCTTTTTAACTGAAGGACAAGCCCTTTAAATTCTGCCCTGGTTTCTCCAAGACCACCCTGAAAGCTAGTGTTGTTGCTATGACAGATTAAAACTTCCTAAGCCTTCGCTCAGCCCGCTAGACCACACTCTCTTCTCTACAAAGAGGTCAACAGCACGATTATCAGGGGCTCTTCTAAATCAAAGACGTTAGATCCATGTTGATATTATAAAACTTCAGCAAGAAACTAAGTTCATGCTACTTCTTCATAGAACAGTACACTTTTATGATTAAAAGTCTGTTTTCTGTTGCACAACTTTATTTTGTATACGACCATTTTATCCAGGATCTCGTGACCGTTACTACCGTTCCGAAATATATTCTGTTTCAGGGGTTTTCTGACAACTGTTCCTGGAGCAAGCTATTGATAGCTCATAAAAAAGTCAGAACAAGTTCCACAGCATGCTGTACCTTTTAAATCAGTACGCTTAATGAAGAAAAATTACATTAGAAAACTTACACATCTGTTCTTAACATAATCATTGAAATGCATTTCAATGATGGAAAAAGCTACGTAAGTTCAGGCAGACCAGCTGAACCCTGTCCATTACCTTAACTTGCAAATTTGAGAGATGAATTGCCTACAAGATAGATTTTCTGATTTTTGCATGGTGTACACTTGAAGTATTTCATTTAGCATAAATAAGCTCACTATATACAGAGTATAAAACCAGCAGTTTATTTTCTGTGTAGTATGAAGGCATCAAACAGCATGCTCAGTGGTGTCAACTATATCTCTTTGAGCTTATACTTGAGGCTTCAATGTAATTGATGTATTTAGATTATACATTCCTTGATTCACCTTCAATTGCAATATTTTGATATTACCAGCATCTGCAGGAATAGTATTTTTATCTGTCTCTAAAGATAGATTAAGGTGGATGAGATCTACAAGAGAACAGTATTTTAATCACCTTCTTCATCCATGTTTCTAAAATTTGTGCCCAACCAGTGACCAAATGGATTAAAATAACATGTGATAGCATCATAGGACAGAAGTGAGATGCTGTGGGGTGGTTTGTGTGCGGGTTGTTTTTTGTTTTGTTTTTTAAATCATTCCTGCAGCATTTCCCATGGTAAGCAGACTATTTATGAAATAGCGTAGAGAGTATTCCAGCTCCTGTTCTGATGAGCTGAGTTTGTGCACTAATTCCCAATGAGACCTGGGAAAATCAAGGTAGCCCTTCACTAAGCAAGCATTAATTCTGCAGTGAATGGCAGGCCCAAATTTGGAATATAGAACTGACAGACAACCTGCAAAGAAAAAATAATATACATCCAGAAAATGCTGAATACTATGCAAATCACATAATGAGTTAATATGACTCTAGTATTTTAGTTCTATGATTAAATCGCAGATGTAAATAAATGCTATTTATTCTGATGTAAATATGAAGAACAGATTGCTGTGATATGCTCCTTGAAATGATATTGGAGAGGTATGTTTAAACCTAACAGCATCCTGTAAAGCTTCAGGAGAGCAGGGAGAACAATGCTAGATTTGACCAAGTGCGGGTGCTAATAGCATCAGCTAATAGCTGATGATTTCTGTACATACACAGATGTGAAGAACTGGTGATTAATCAAAACCGACGGCTAATTCTGTCTCTCATGATGAGCTGCCTTTTCTAAAAAAAGCTCCCTCGTAATATGATTACCAAGGAGGTAACAGAATGATATCAGAGAGGAAACTGATTGATCAACTATTTCTTACTATTAAGAAAAATCTTATTCAGGAATAGAGGAACTTTTCCAGCAGCAATAAGACAGTAAGTCCCTTTTGTCTTAGGTGTTTACTTTGTTCTCCTTTGTTCACAGTGACATTACTATGCCTGAAACAAGGCACAGATTAGCATATCAAATGATTTCACTTTTTTGAAGCCTTGTTTGCTTTCCCTGTATGACAAGTCAAGATGAGCCCCAGCACTGCAGGGGCCATTTGGCATCATGTCTGTCTTTGACATGGATTTTCCATTTTGTACATCAATCATAATCTATTGTAATGATTCCAGTGACAATCTTCTCCCACACTCACACGTTTGGCCAAGAAATCCCAGCCAGTGCAGAGACTGTGGGTTGGTAACAAGGGCTGTTTGGAGACAGTTGCTGCCTGGCTGGTTTATTATTTCTCTTTGGGTGTGGCAATGAAAACTTCAGTTATCTCTTCCCCTTGAAATAAAACAACAGATTCCATTCACAGGACATCATTGTATCCACCCAGTCACACTGTGCGTGGGACCATGCTCCGTATGAGGCAGAACTCCCCAAACAGATATACTTAGTTTGCTGGGTTTTTTTCTCCCATTATACTCCCTGGAAATCTTTATTAGATATGCCCTGCTTGCAAGCATCTACAGCACAACTCTCATTCTCAGTAGCCATGTCAGCACCGCTGTGTCTGGACCACAACAGTGTCCTGCTAATGGTTCACGTACCACAAGCTGTCTTTGTCCTGCCAACCTGCAACAGGAAGGTGCAAGGAGAAGTTCTGCCTCCTTCCTAAATTTCTTCCCACTTCAGTACACTGGCTTTTCCAAACCCAGCATCATTATGTCTCCCAGGACACTGAGCGACTGTTTTATTTTCAGTGGATGTATTAATAGGCAGAATCATGAAGTGCTCCCCCCTGCATCAGAAGGCCACATTGTTCTTAGGTTTTCCCCCAGTTTATTGCCACATTTCTACATTGAATGCACAGACCAGGTCTCTTGGGGCTGCATTTCACTATCTGTAAAACAGGGAAAGCAATTCTCAACTTTGTAAAACATTTTATACCTTTTTTAGGAAGAAATCTTTAATTCAAACAGCTGCAATCACTAATTCAAAGATGATGCTATGATATCAGCACTCTCAAGTGGCTTAGGAGAACTGAGCAAATAGTTGAGGCAACTGAAGATGCACCCACTCTGAGCTATCCCTGCCTTGCTGACAGGTTATTGCTGCCCATTGCAAACTCAGCATAAAGGACTGTCTGCTGCTCAGCTGCTCTGATCTGCGGTCTGGAGCACTGGCTGAAACTGCTGATGCAGGTGAGTTTGCACCAAGACAACCTGAAACAGCTGAGGCAGACACACATTTTTTGTTTTGCTGACTGTACACAGAAGCAGTGAGCTGTTGCAGGGGAGTAAAAACAATCGGAAGAATCAGTATCTCAAAAACGCTGGAACAAAATTCACCAGAAGTTGTTTGTCAGAGCCCTCAACTTGGCCACTTCCAAGCACACACCACACATTTTAGTAACAATAATAGGATTCTCCCAATGTTTTTGATTGCTAAGAGAGCCCAGAGCAACTACTAGCCCACTACGTGATGGAGAGTACTTAAGGATTCTTAAAAAAAAAAAAAAAAAAAAAAAAAGAAAAAAAAATGTTGGGGGAGAGGGTAGGGAGGTAATAGACAGAAAAGAACTGGAGGATTTTAATCTATTTTCTATTTTTTATACTGAAAAACAAAGCTGCTGCAGGCAAAGACATTACAGGGGACATAAATCATTCTAAGTATTTAAAAATGCTAGAGCTGAGGTTCCTTTACAAGTTGTAGGTGATGTGTTACTTCTAAATGATATTAATAGAAAGGCAGCACTTAATTTGGAGTCTCACATTCTATTATTCTCCCCCCTCCTGAGATTCATTCGTATTTTGCATGAAAGCCTGCACGATAAGCAGAGTGCTCTGCTGGTACAGCCCGGGAGAGGAGCTGAGAGTGTCAAGCCCCTGTCACGGAAGTTACTATGAAGTGGCTCAGAGAAACTGAGCAGCCAGGACACCTTATCTGATTTGCTTTTTGATAAAGTCATGTGCTCCGGATGCATGCATCACTTTACACATGACATGTCTGCAGCTAAGATAATCTTACTACTTTAACTGTGCATAGGCTCATCCTAAATTAGGTTAGTATAACATTCCTATGAGAAGAGGGAAACGAGTATACTGCAGCCTCCAAGAGTGAAGAAGGCAATTTGCTTACTTTCCTGAAGTTTCTACCAGGACAAAGTGATCACAAAACAGAATTTAACAGCATTTCTATTATTATGTAGGTTATATTTATAGGTCATTTGACAAAAGGAAAATGTGAATGTTAGAGCTAGCGTGTTTTTGGTTGTCACGACAGTTCCAGGCCTATTTTTAACTTAGGTAGCATTCCCTTTATACAACAGCTATTACCAATTAAGGATTGAAAGGAGTCTTACAAATAGATGGGTTTTAAATTTTTAGATTGAAAAGCAGTCTGGCTTTTTAGACAATTTAGGGTATCTTTAAACCTTCAACTTGTAACAAGCCAACATTTTTAGTAGATAGGAGAAGGGGTTGAAATTAAATATTTTCATCACACATTTTTTTCCTTAGCCTTCACTATGTTTTCTTTCCTTCCCTTTTAAACTTCCTTTTCTGATTTTTCACAAACATTCCTAAGAGTATGCAAAACACAACGTTTCCTGGGAGTTTATAGCAGTGACATCCACATACCAGTCCTTCTGCAGAACAAACTCAGCATGATTTTGGCATTTTGATAAAGGGCATCCCCTCTCATCCCCAACAAGCTGGCAAGTTTGTGTTGCTTTGAAGAGGCCCCTCCAGCACCCTTCCAGCTGCAGCTTCTGACAGACTCCTCGTATGTCTCCAGGCCTCCACTGTGCTCCCAGACTCCCTTTTCTGTGACTTAATCTTGGAAGACTATCAAAGGAAACTCAGAAAGCTTCCAATCCCCCTCTGCAGGGCACATAGCCAAACGCACAATTAAAATGTGACTGCTCTAGGGTCTGCCCATCAGTTGCATCTAAATACAGTAGAGACCAGATACAGAAAGAAGAGCCTGGCAAACAACGTGCTCTCTAGGGGCGCAGCTAAAGGGCGGGCACCACCAGCTACGCATCTGTGAGAGCCCCGGCACAGATACCACAGTTCTTCAAAATCCTAACGTGAATCTTTAAAGCTCTGTTTGTGGAAGGTTAAAATCTGTACAAGTGTGAAGAATGGAGAACCTGAAGACTCACAGATGGTTACCGGGTGAGAGGGAAGGGGGTGAAGAAAAGGAAGGTTTCAGAAAGCCTAGAGACTTGACTTACTGAAGACTGCAGACAGGCAGAAAAAAGAAAGACATATACACAAAGAACTGTCTCCGGTCTGAAACCCAGTTTATCAGTTACAGCAGTGGTAAGGGGAGAGACATCACCCAGCCCTATATATTTGTGCAAGATTTTTGCTCAGCGATGCCTAAGTCCCACAGCACACCTCGGTGAAATCAGGGGATGGAGAGTTAAGGGATCCTGTAAGATGTGTGTCCGCCAGGTAGGAAGGAAGAGCACCCTGGAAAATTAAGACAAACCAGAAGTATGAATTTAAGGCATATGAACAATGCATTTTGAACACTTGCATGAACACCCTCTTTTAGATACAAAATAGCATTAATTACATTACAATGAAGGCTTCAACCAGATTAACAGGTATTTYGGGTATTTTAATTTAAATTTCTCAACTTGAAATCACTTTACTTCCCAGAGTGTAGACAGGTCCTCTGATTGCTTTTAAGGCATTTCGCTACTTCATATATTTATTTGAGGGTTTCCTCTCCATCATTGTTATGCTGAATGTGGGAATACTGCAAGTCTGCACTGTTTGCAAGCTGTACTTCAAGAGGATGGTGGCTTTTRGGGGATAAGGAGAAGGAGAGAATTTTATGCTCTCAGCTGCTCTGCAATTGCATAAACATTGCCAACACAAACCTCCGGAGAGAGGGCTGTACTATAGGCGTATGACTCAGCCCTGCTCTGGATGAAGTCACTGTCAAGTGAAAGCAAACTATTTGTTTCTAACAACATATATGGTGAACTCTAAACGCAAGTTCAAGACAAAGCTTCAGTAATTCTTCCCACCCACTTTGCTATTGTTTTGTTCAAGATATTGCAGAGGAGCTCATAATTTAAATGACAGCAAGAAGAACAGCAAACCAACTGACATCACTGTCTATAAGTGCGCAAAAGAAGTTCCCTGCTCTCATGAACGAGAAYCTAAGGATTTCTTTCCCCCTACTCACTGTTACTGAGATTTGTAACTAGCACACAGCTATTGTCTCCAGGAATACAGGATTACAGTATTGTATATAACACGCGACCTATAACTTTTTTCCTTTATTAAATCTGTTTTTAAATAATGTATTTAACAATAGCATTCCCTTTAACTATGTAGTAACACAAGAGTTCTTCGCATCTTTTTTTATGCTGCATTTTACTTAAAGGAAACAGCAGTACTGCTCCTTGCCCGTTAGCAAGCACATTAGCTGGCACATCTGAACCCACCTCACATAATCCTAGAAGCAGAGTCCATGCTGTTAACACCAGAAATGAGGAACAAAGACTATCAAAGCACATTCTTTTTAACAAAGAGTTAACCTAGAGGACAATCCTGACATAGATAATTTAAAGCACATGTGCTGTCTTTGCAACTGCATCTAAATTAAGGCTGGCAATTCCTTTAATGGCTTCAAATGCTACAAATTTGTCTTGGATAACAGAGTGGGAAAGAGGATGAGCACAGAGCTGCAGGTGCCCTGCAGAGTGCAATATTAGAGTGGCTTTAAGTAGCTTCTGACACCTAGTTACTTTGTGGTTTTCTATTATGGCAGCAATAAGCTGCTCCTACCAAGCAAATTCATGAAAGCACTTTCATTTATAATCATCACCGAAACATCCTAATGAGACTGAATCATATACCAAAATATAGACCTATTCTTGCCCAGAGATGGGCTTAAGCACATGATTCAATCTATCCTGAATCACAATGTTGGGATTGCTAGTCCCAATTGAAGACTAGCAGAAACAATTTCAACTAATCCCTGCTTCAAAAAACCAGTCATCTCTCACTCATCTTATTTCATCRGGGTGCCTGGAATCAGATGCTTGTTAGAAATGGCCCTAATTGTTCTGTAAGAGACTCATGCCTCCTTTAGAGAGACCAAAGTGATGAAAGAAAAATGAAAAGTGAGCAGAAATAATTTTAAAACTGTTTTGTTTGTCAAGCAACTGGATTCCAGTAAAGTAGCCTTTACAAACTTGGCACTTTCTTTACGTTTTTTAAAATACTCTTATCTTAGCAAGAAGAGAGAAGACATTCTGGGAGGAAAAATCCCCCCCAAACTACAGATTATAGTCACCTTCGCTGCCAGTCACAAATTTTCTCACCTTATCCTTTATCTTTAATGCAATGCTAATGGTAACAATTTCTCGCTTGGGCTATTACACACCAGCTGGCAGAAACACAGCACGATGCACTCCCTGGCTAACGAAAATCTTCACTTTCACATGCTAAACCTGAAGTCACATGACTTTATAATAATCCATTGAGTAAAGCATGAGACATTCATCCTCAAAATCCCACAGAAACCCTACAGTGATTTGCTCATCTTGCACTTTAATGTGTTGTAGAAATACACCTCTACACTTTTAGTATTGGTAGTCAAAGGATACCGAAAACGTGCACTTCAGTGAGGGGTTATATAGCACTGACCAAAATACACTGTTAATGGCAACAAAGAGCTGAAATTTGATTTTCATAAATTAGTGAATTACCAAACATTTTTTGGACCAGGTTTCTACCCCAGTCTCCCCAGTTTGCTGCAACTTGGATAAAAGCAGGCTCTTAGTTTATATACACATTATTGGAGGCATCAGCATCATCACCTTGCTTTGTTTTGTGAATATACATGTGATGGGCAAAGTCCTGACTACTGAAGCCACTGCCAAATTTAGGAAATGGACTAAAAGTGCAGTTGGTTTGTTTTGTCCTATTTCCCCCTTTCCCTTACTGTGTTGAGGAAATAAACCTCACTGCATCAATTCTCACAAAGGCCTGCAAACTCTACCGAAGCCCCCTACTCTAGGTTGGGTGTCTGCCCTTAGCTAGGCTTCTCTTTAGGAATGTCCCATGCACAGCTTGCTATAAAGAGTTTTGGAATTGGATTTTTGCCTTGTATACGTGAATACATTTGAAAACTAGCACCTCAGAAGGCAAAAATTGTCCTAGTTTTRCTCTGTCCCATCATCCAGAATCACTATTTTCTTGCAGTGCCCCARTTGGCACTACAACTACAGGCAGGGAGGGGGACTGGCTCGTTTGCCCTGTCCTCCGATCCTGCTCCCAGCCCCACAGATCTGGGCAGCAGGGACAGGCCACCACCACCATCTGCCTGAGCCTCTCGGGGTAATCTTGTTCTCAAGGGTTTGAGGAAGAAGCACACTTCCCAAACAGCAACATAGTGTGCCAGCCCTATCCTGCCACTCAGCTCTGTACGTGCAGGGTGTATGCGTTGTGTGTGCACTCTATCACACACCCGGCACAAGCAGTGAACACTGCTATGCAAGAAAGTTGCAAGACCTAGCACACCCTGCATGGACTTCTCTTGAAGTCCATGGATTTCAACATAGATGCACAGTTCCATGCAAGCGGCTCCCAGTGCAAGACAAAATTATACCATAAATCAGAATTGTCCAGGTCAGGCCACAGACATCATCCCACAAGACTTCCCTGAGTAACAAAAGCTGGAAAACACAGCTTGATTTCTCCATGTAGAGCAGCAAGCCGCAGAGCTTCTGAAGCGACAAGAAACATTTACCACAGTTTTGAGCACTGACTGCAACTGAAAATAAAAGTCATGCTCTGCTCAGACAGTCCACAAAAGGAAAGAGAATAGTCACATTTCTTGTCATGTATGGCTTGCTAAGCACTGCTGGGGAGGGTGAGTGCACGAGGAGTGATGAGCAGAGCTCTCATGCCCAAGCAATGAGTCTCTGAGTCACCCCGCAGGATCAGGAACACATGGCTTAAGTGGGAGGTGGGCAGCTATTCCACAGCATCCCTATGTCTGCTCTGAAAAGCCATCTGCTGTCATAGCACGACCCATACATGGGGAAGGCTTAGGGGTTTGGCACCGCTTCCCCCACGACTTGTTACTGCACCTCTTCACCTGAAGCCGTGGCTGGTCACCAGGTAATAGTGGTGGCACGAGGGAATGTCATACAGGGATGTCTGAAGTTTGCTCCTGCCTATGTTCTCCAACACATCTTCCCCCACACCATCAAGGTATAACAGAGGGCAGTCAATAACCCTATTGCTAATACTAAAAATTCATGTAGTAAGACCCTTGTAATGGAAATGTTACTCAAGTCCTGGTTTGGTTATCTCATTTTACAGATAAAAATAAGAAATATATACACCCAGGCACATACAAAACTCTTCCCCCCAGCCCCTCGGCTCTTTTCCAAGAGCATTTTAAACAACCTACAGTTACTAATAAAAAGTAATTGAAAGTAAGTCTCAAGAAAGTTTTTTTTTTTTTTTYTTTTTAATATGAACTTCCTTGCATTTAGGTTTGTTATTCTGGACCATTTGCTTTTCACGCTTGTTTGTCACCGTGCTTTAATCAAGAAATTATTTTGTTTAAAACGTGAGAAAGTTGCAACTTTCTTTCAATTTTCCTTTTCTCAAAATGATGAGAGCAAAGTGCTTCTATCTGATATTTAAGTGCTTAAGTCCTCTTTTTACTCCTGTTCATGCAAACACACTCTAGGAGGAGGGCTCAAGTACATCTAGGTTTTGATGACAAATAAATTAACTATCTGGAAGGAAATAAATGGACAATCCTTAGCTATTGCAGAGGTTTCCATTAGGAGATGTAAAATAACTCTACATTCTCTAATTCATTTGCAACAAAGCTGGGATTTCGCCAGGAACCCAAGACATAAAGCTTTAGTTTAGTTGTATTTATTTGTGTCAAAACAGTCTGGCTACATTTCTATTATTTTATATGGTTTCTCAGCAAGGAAGACATTACAATGGGCTGGGAATAGGTTGGAAATTTTTTGGCTTAGAAATGAAATCTGTGAAAAGCTGCAAGAAGAGGAGAATAAAGCTATCTTTTGAAACTTCACAAGCCAATGGTCACAGATGAGGGTCCTATATTACTCAATGCCAGAAAGTGCGGGGCACCCCTTAAACCTTGAAAAAGATTGGAACAGTTCCCTTTTCCAGCCTTCAGTCACTGCATGAAAAATTCAACTGCAATTAGCATTTAGTACAAAGCACTTTCTGTAGGCTGACAATAGGTAGTCAGACCAGAAAGTGTACATAACAAGAACAGAATCCTATTTTAAAGAATTTCATGGGTTTTGTTAACAATGAAGTGATCCCCACTTTTTCCCCAGAAAATTCAAATACATATAATTCCCTCTGCTTAGTGGCGTAAATCAAGAGCAAGAAAACAGAAGTTTAGATTAAAAAGCATCAGGGTAAGTTCAGGGACATGTTAAATGGAATTGCTTATTTTGCTGTTCCATTAAATAGGCAAGCTCAATGCATCTGACACCCAGTCCTATTCTTTATGATCACTATTCACCATCAATCATTTAAGCTGTATGTCAGACCTGCCTAAGTGAAGTGCCCATTGCTCTGAATGACTGTGATGTGCACTTTGTGCTGGGAGGAGATGAAAGATGAACTATTATATTACTAAATATCTCTGGGAAAAAAGGATCTTCTCTGCATTACATAAATTTCCGTGACATTTCAATTAATCTCCTAGTGCTATTTACAGTCTGTACACCACACAACACAAGCTACCGTGCCCAAGGATAAAATATCAGAGAAGAAAAAGTACTAACTGAGCCTTAGCTGAGATGATGTGACTTAAAGTAAATGTTAAAACCAAACAGCATCATCACCTTTCACATCTGCATGCACATAGACAAAAGTGGCTGATAATTAATGCAATAAAAAAGCAGCTTTACAGTCTTTGTCACAAGTTCTCATTAATTCTCTACCACTCCCTTTTCCCCTGCATATTTGCCTTTCAGCAATAGAGTAGAATAGCAAGTAAAAGCACTGGTGGCATCATGTGCAGCCACCCAGTTCTGAAAAGCATTTCAGAGTTAATGTTTTCTTACCTTTTATAGAAACCATGAAGAGGCTGGAGACATAAAAACTGCCAGTAATCCAAGCAGAAGGCCTTTAACTTCAGCATTTTCAAATACTTCTACTGCAGCAACTATAGTCTGCAGCTAGGTTTTAACAACAGAAGACTTCTTTTTGTTATGATTTGAATGACTCAAATCCAGTCCAACACACTCCTCTCCTTACTGCTGCAGCACAAGTGTTTCTAATTGCTACCAATATGTGCAGCTAGTCATGCACATGGCACAGCACCTGCACAGTTACAGTATCCTACTTTAATACAAAGAGGCAGTCGCACAAAGGATACAAATTCTTTGTATTGCTCTTTGATCCTGATTGCAGTTTATCTTTCCAAAAGTCCCCAAGACTACCCGGATAACTGTTATTACACAGAAATCCCACTTCTCCTTTTGGCTATTTTAGGCCATACTGAAAGCCCTCTGGTCAAACAATGTGTATATATTCCAGTTAAGGTTTTTGAAGGACCTTTGGAAAGCATCCTTAAAGCTCACAGAACTTTGGAAAATGCAAGCAATTATCTCAATCAGATCTGACAACAACTGCCCTATAATCACAGCAGTGCTATGATCCCATCACATGGGAACTGCAGGCTTTTTTTCCTTTCTCTATTTTTTTTTTTTTTTTTTTAAATAGAGCAGCAGACAACTCT